>BLFK01000343.1:1893465-1916239 GCA_014634185.1 Astreopora myriophthalma | reverse complement strand
CCTGAAAACAGACCGGGAGCCATTTACAAGATCAAATGCTCCGACTGCCAGGCCACGTATATCGGTGAGACCGGCAGGAACTTAACCACGCCACTAAACGAACACAAACGAGCTACTAAAAAAGGTGACCTCAACAACAACATTGCCGAACACCACTTGAAAACAAGCCACACTATCGACTGGGACTCTGCTACCTGCGTTACCTACAATACCGACTACTACCAACGGATTACACTCAAAAGCTGGTTTACTAACTTAGAACGAACTACCCTAAATCGTTGCCAACCTCTCCCCGCACCTCACGAACGATTACTCAACCGAAAACAGTAGCTCATTATGCATGTTTATCACTCTACTTACATAACTATCTCCGCTCACATCTTCACAGCCAATCACATTTCGGGATAACTAACGGCTTCTTCATCTTTTGACCAATCGAATCGCTCACCAGGGTTTTTGAATTTTCCACTGACTAAAATCGATCACTTGACTCTGAAGATGGCTTCCGCACAGGCTGTCGAAACCCCAGTCAACAACAACAGTCCTTCTCAGGACTCCAGTCACCCAGATGATCATTTTCAATCGAGGTGTTACTCCTGGGTTCAAACCATTTTCTTAGAAACGGAATTGGAGTGCGCCAGGCCCAGACCGAATTGTTAACTTTTGGTGGAAAAAAAGTTAACTGTGTTTATGAGCGTGTTGCTAAGTCTTTTTAGGCTATAGTCTAGCTATAGCTATAGGCTGAGTCTTTTTAGGCTATAGCACGTAGTGATCAGGAGGTGCCGTTTTGGTTTACAGAGGGGAAGACTTTGCTGATTCCAAAAGCCGGCGGATTTTCAATTGAAAACCAAGGCCAATCATTTGTCTTAACACCGTGTACAAGTGGTTCACGTCCTGTCTCTTGAAACCAGTAGATAAGCATTTAAATGAGAACGGGTTGATGCAAGGAGAGCAGTGCGGCACCAAGGAGCATTGTTGTGGGACAATTGATAATCTACTCATGGACCGTATGGTTTGTCAGGACAGCCAAAGAGGACGTCGCAATCTGAGCATGGCATGGATAGACGTGAAAAAAGCGTATGACTCCGTGGATCACTGTTGGTTGGAACAAATGTTTTCTCTGCATTGTTTTCCCAGGTGGATAGGCGATGTGGTTATGAGGTTAGGCACCAAGTGGAACACAAAGATTGCTGTGAGAACTGTGAGTGGGATGGAGACGTCTGAGCGAATAAGGTTCAGAAAGGGTCTTCCCCAGGGCGATGCTCCGTGTCCGTGTCACGATGAGTATAAATCCCCTGGCGTGGAAGTTGCAAGCTTCTGAAGGCTATCGACTCTCGAGACCTATTGGCCAAAAGCTCACGGATCTCCTGTATACCGACGATGTAAAGATATATGCAGCTTCACAAGGCAAGCTTCAAGTTGTGATGAGTGAAGCGAGAATCGCGATGGGAGATATCGGCTACGTGGAACGAGCGAAAGTGCGCAGTGGCTCACGTGAAGCGGGGCAAGCTTGAGACGTCGGATGATTCGATTATCAGAGAAGAAGATGTGATCGAAAGTCTGAAGGAAGGATCACAATATAAATTCCTGGGTGTACTCGAGAATGTTAATCATGAAGACAACCTGGTTCTTCAGAATGCAGAGAAGGTGTACGTGGATAGACTATCAGTGATATGGTCGAGTCCGTTATCAGACTACAACAAAGTGTTGGCGACCAATCAGTTCGCACTTCCGGCTTTAACGTACTTCATGTGGACGCAGGTATGGAATATTGCGGATTTGCAGAGGTTAGACAGAGAGACTCGCAAGGTCATGGTTGTTAATGCAGCTAAACATCCTTTGAGCTCCACAGATCTATTGTACCTACCTAGGAAGTTAGGAGGGCGGTGCCTTAAGTCCATCGAGAGAGAGTACAATCAAGATAAAGGCAGCTATGAACTTGTATTCCAACAACGATCCAACTATGCACCTGGTGAGACAGTTCGAGGAGAAGGTGGCTCGTACAGGGCACAGATCCCTGATAAAGGATGCGCAGAGTTATGCACAACCGCAGGGATTGTGACTAGAGTTGCAGTACCCACAACCAGTGGGAGTTACGGAAACTGGGAACGTACGTGGATTAAGAAAGTAAACCAGAGCAGAGGCTGTGCAGAGATTGAAAGTGAGAGATGGCAAGGGAAGTTAACAGCAGAGAGATGGAGATGTGGACGAGGAATGTTCTGCTTGGCTGTCAGATTGGAAAACAGCTCCAGTCAAGACAGTGGTGGGACTGCAAGAGTTATATCAGCAACTTCTGCCAACTAAACTATATGCCTCGAGGAAGACCAAGACACACAAGGACGGTGATGAGAAATGTAGGCTATGTCGAAAGGCACAAGAAAGTGTCGCACAAGTGGTGTCAGGCTGTAGTGCACTGGTGCAAACCTTGTACCTGACTAGGCACAACGCAGTACTCAAAATTCTATTCTTTGCTATGCTTGAGGGCTATCAGCTCGCGGACGCCATCCCACCCTGGTATTCACCAGTCCAACCCAAACCTGTGTACCAAGACGACAAGGTGACGGCGTATTGGGAAGCGCCTGTTTTTGCGGAGCACTTGTAAGTAAGAGCCAACAGAGTTGACACTAGGTTTGTTGACAGGGAAAACTAGGAGGTGATGCTGATAGAGATAAGCTGTCCCTGGATGGATAACAGAAAGCAGAAAGAAGAGAAGACCTTAAAGTACGCGCCTTTGCGACTAGAGCTCAAGAGACAGCACCCAGGGTTCAAGATTCGACAGTTCAACATCGTCATTGACGCTCTTGGTGGCTACTCAAGGAAGAAGTCAAGACATTATTGGGCTCAGATAGGTACCGAGAGGTAGTCAGAAGAATGCAGAAAGCCGTCCTGAGCCACACCCTTCGCATCGCTAAAACATTCAAAGTCATGTGCTAGCCATTTGGACACCTTTGGGGCGCTAATGAGACAACACACAATTAGCATTTAGCAGATAACTTATTTTATTAATTATACACAATTTTATTCCTATCTCATGTAAATTCGTAAATTTTTAGATACTACTGGCATTTAGCACTTAGCAGATATTATTTGGGTAGATATTTATTTTATTAATTTTATGCAATTTATTCCTCTCTCATGTAAATATGCAAATTTTTAGATAATACTGGCTACGTTTACACGCCCAATATTTGTGACTAGGACCTGGCATTCAGGAGTTTTAAACTGCCATAATACCCTGATTCAATACATTGATTACAAAGTCAACCAAGTAAATGTAGTTTTCGATTTCCTAGCAGGATACCACCAAAGCCTGACGAACGATCTCAATGAACATTTAACAGGAAAGAACGAAGACGAGACTCAATATCTAATAATGAAAAGCCAGAAGTGGATCATATCACAAAACCTTGAAATAGTTAAGAACTTTTATACCTATAAGAGATAGAAAGAGCTGAACAGAACGTTGAAAGGAATAATCTAACTGAACATTCATATTTGTAAATTATATAGCATAGCCGAGGACTAGTCTCGTTGTGCTATTGATCATGTAAAACCGCGATATCAATAAGTGTCAATAATAATAATAAATCGTTTGTTCCACGTCAAATATACAGGGTTCATACTATTTTAGGGGTAAAAAAATCAAGGACTTTCAAAGATTCAATTTTCATTTTTCAAGTACTCAATGCAGTGCAAAATCAAATCAATGAATAGGTTTTTACTGATATTTTGTGTCGTCACTTTTTGTGAGAAACATTTTCGTTGTATTAGCCACTTGGCAATCTGGGTTGGACGCCGTAAGCAACAAATTTCAAGGACTTTCCCACCTTCGTCCTATATACCCGAACTGAGTCGATTCGTCTTTTGAGTCATTTTGAGAAACATTTTGTCTTTTGAGAACATTTTGAGTCGACTGGATTCGTGTTTTTTAAGGTAAACGCATCTCACCAGAAGACAGGCCGAGAAACGCAATCCTGATCTACTATAAACAAATAACAACGTAACACGAAGATACCTCATTCTTAGAGCGTGTGCCAGGGAGAGAGTGCTCGAGTACAGTCCTACAACCTCGGAAGATCCAGATATACGATAAAACACGCGAACAACGCGAACAAAAGCTTTACTTCGATCACCTATAATCTTTGTTTGCTATCAAAGCAAGATACGCGCCAGGGAATAACAAGACAAGGTGGTCAAAGGAGAAAACACGAACAACACATTGGACAGCCCCCCGTTAGAAAACACGAACATGCCTCGTTCTTAGAGTGCCTGGCCGGGACAGAAGATCCAGAAACAAGACAAAACCACACGAATAACAACGCGAATAAAAACCTTGCCTCGATCGCCTATAATTTTCGTTTGCTGTCAAAGTTAGATACGGACCAGGGAATAACAAGGGAATGGGTGGTCAAAGAAGAAAACACGACTAACACTATTGGACAACCCTCCTAGATAACGTGTAAGAGAATTTATAATCTTTAATCTTTCTTTAATCATTATTTATACAGGGTAAAAATTCATCAGGTACAATAAATTCCAATAAAATGTCAATGATCTTAAACGTAAAATTCTAATCCTAGTATTATATTAACAATATGCCAATTATAAACCTGATTTTCGTGTGTTTAAAAATGGTGATAGAGAAGGCGTTTAAATTGATTTAATGAACCAGACTCTCTAATGTCAAAGGGTAAGCTGTTCCAGAGGGTTGCGCCGCTGTAACTAACACTATTTTTCATGTAGTTAGTTCTCGGAAAGGGACAACAAGTTTGTTAACCGAGTCCCTCAGAGCATAGTTTGATTCATTTGGCGTTACAAATTTAGAAGTGAGATATTCGGGAACCAGACCATTTGAAGACTTGAAAACCATTAGCGCTTTCTAAATTTGACGATGAGATTGCAAGTCTTTCCGTTTGTGAAACAAGGAACCAGCATCAGTGTCATTGCTCGATGAAGTTATTACTCGTGCAGCACGGTTTTGTAGTTTTTGTAGCTTGTTAGATAATGTTTTGCCACAATTACCCCAGACTAGGCTGCAGTAATCAAAGTGAGATTGAACTAGTGAGCTGTATATGCCGAGAAGGGTAGATTGAGGCAAAAATGGCTTAACTCGACTTACGGCTCCAATTGCAGAAGCGATCTTTTTACACAGTTTATCAATGTGGGAATGCCACGTTAGATTTTCATTGATATACATCCCAAGTGATTTCACTGAGGAAACTTGTTCAATCGGAACATTATCAATGGAGAGTTCGAGTGTATCAGATAGAGTGCTTCATCTTTGCCGGAGCCGATCAACATAAATTCAGTTTTTGTAGCATTCAAGATAAGTCTGAACTGAAGAAATGATCCTCACACTTTCTGGACAATTTAAGCAATTGTCTCATATATGCACTTGAAAACTTCAAGTGACTTCAAAGGGATTTGAACCCACGACCTCTGCGATGCCGGTGTAGTGCTCTTACCAACTGAGCTATTGATAGATAGCTTATTCACAGTACAGTACCTTATAACATTCCCAAGCTCTTCATTTATAGTTGATTCCAAGTCTTTAATGTTTTTAGAGGAATAGAAAATATTTGTATCATCAGCAAAAATTCTAAACTTAAGTTTACACGATGAGTTAGGTAGGTCTTTTATATATAATAGGAAGAGTAACGGTCAAAGAGTTGAGCCTTGAGGAACCCCACATGTAATAGGTTTCAAAGAGGATTCAACACTACCAATTTTTACATATTGTTTACGCCCACTGAGATTACTACAAAACCCCGTAAATGGGGTTCCACGTACACCATATTTGAATATTTTAGATAAAAGAATTTGGTGGTTAATAGTGTCAAAGGCCTTGGAGAAATCTAGGAAAATACCACATGTTAGCATGTTGTGATCAAGAGCGGTCTTAAAATTGTCTATAGTTTCTAGAATTGCATGTTCGGTGGAGTGACCCTTTCTAAAGCCAAATTGAAATTCGAATAAGATACTCTGTTTTTCAAGAAAGGAAGCCAATTGATCGTACATTAATTTTTCCAAGACTTTACTAAAAGAAGCGACAATAGCTATCGGCCTGTAATTCCCAGGTTCACAAACACTTCCATTTTTATAAACGGGGGTTATTCTTGAAATTTTGAATATATCTGGGACAATTCCTGTCTCAATAGATTCGTTATAAATTTTTGTAAATGGGGAGGCTAAAGAGCTTGCAGCCATTTTAATAAATTTATTAGGTATATTTATATAAGATTTATTTTCGTCCAGATTTTCAAATAGAGTAAAAACCTGAAGCTCAGACAATGGAGACATAACAAAAGAAGAAGAGGGGGAGTAATTTATATACTGAGTAGGACTTATACTTGGATCATCATTTAATTTATTAGCAAGATTAGGGCCTATATTTACAAAATATGTGTTTAATTGCTCAGCAATATCAAGCGGTTTTGTGTAGAACTTGTTGCCATGTACGATCCTAGTAGGCTGCAACTGGCCTTTCGTTTTCCTCTGAATAAGTTTACCTATAAGCTTCCAAGTAGATTTTAGATTCCCCTTATGTCTTGCAAATTGAGATTTAAAATATTATTTTTTACTCCCACTACTAAGATGTGACAAAGTGTTGGAGTACTTTTTGTATGCAGTAATTCTATTCAAATCATAGCTTAAAAAATGTGTATGGTACATCTTGTTTTAATTTAATAGATTTAAGAATTCCTTTAGTAACCCATGGCTTATTCAGCTGTCTTTGTTTGGCATGCGAGGCCAGCTTGATTGGAGCATGTTTGTTAACTCCAAAGTATGTCGCATCAATTGCATCATGGGTTTTTTCATTAAGAGACTTAGAGGGATTGAGGAGTAGTGACCAATCTAATTGATTAATATCAAGTATAAAGCTTTCATTATTGAAATTTGAGAAATCTCTATAATATGACCTTAATTTAACTCTCTCAGTATTAGATTTGACAATGCAAAATATAGGCAAGTGATCAGAAATATCAACAGTAGCAATACCAGGCACAATATGAGAAGAATTGGTGTAAATATGGTAAATAAGAGTAGCAGTATAGCTGGTTATATGGGTTGGCTTAGTAATTATTGGTAAAAGACCATGTGAAAATAGCATATCTAGGTATTCTTCAGTCTGGCAATGAGAGTTTACTTTCATAAAGTCAATATTGCTATCACCGATTAAAAAAAAGTTACACTTGTCAGGATTAATAGATTTGATGATATTATTTAACTGGTCTGTAAAATTTAGAAGATTACTATTAGGGTGCCTATATATACATCCAACTACAGTAGGTTTCTTATTTTTGCCATTATCAATTTCACACCACGTAGACTCTACATGGTCCATATCAAAACCTATATCATAACGAGCGATAGCTTGCAAAGAATTAGCTATATAGAGGGCAGTCCCACCTGCATTTGTTTTTGAGTCAGTACGAAAAAGCTTATAATTTTTCAAGTCTAAGTTGTTAACAGAAAATTCATTAAGTTTAGTTTCAGTTATTCCTAATATATCAAATTAAGATCAAATTATATAGATCATTGATTTCGTCGAGATTTGGAGCAGACCAGTTCCCAAGAAGATGGTTAAAGTCCCTATCAGAAAGAGAAGAAAAGGGTAGAATACTCACAGTTTCCTCATTGACAGCCATTTAAGAGTTTTGTGATATGCGATCTAAGTAGTCATCGAAGACCTCGAAAGAAACAAAGCATTGGGGAGTCGATGTGTCAGACTTGCGAAGCATGATCTTACCGTTGCTAGTCCAAAGATATTTGTACTGTCGATTTCTCTTAAATTCTAAGATTCTACTAAATAAATGCTTCCTATAAAGAGTCATACTTTCATTAATATGAATCTCAGCATTGTGGCTAACAGACGACGTCTCCGGTTGTGCTCGGACAGATGGCAAATCTTTGGTCCGTTTCAACTTAAGTTTCTTGCGGTTCTTGTAGACTTCGTCCCTCGTAGTTCGTCGAGTAAATTTAACAATAACCTTGGACTGTCCATTCCTTACCGGAATCTTTCGACTCTAAGCCAACATCAACCAAATTCGCCATCTCAATTACCAACTGAGTAGGGTTATCGTCAGCAATAACTGGAATTCCTTGAATCTCAAGGGTGTCACATCGGCCATATTGTTCACTCGCATCAAGGCGGAGCTGGTTGTCATAAATGTCATTTCTTGCACGATTGACGTCCGCAATCACGCCATCGATACACTCATCTGAGAGCTTGTTGTGTTTCTTTAAATCGTGAAAACTTGTCATCAATGCATCGTACTTTTCAGTAAGAAACTTACACGAGGTTTCCAAATTTCTTCTTCACAGTCATTAGCTTCATCTTCAGTGGTTCTATCGCCAGGGATATCTCCTTCCTTACATCCTTTAGCAACTCATTTTTCCAAATCTTCCTGAATTCATCTAGTTTAGAGGTCATTGTAACGTTTTATAAGCCAGTTCAACTTCATAAAACTCGAGCGAGGGTCCCCGCTTCCTTCCTCGACTCAACCTCCCTTAAGCTAAACTAAATTAACTAAATTTGGCAGCAAAGAAACTAAGGTAGTTATGACAGCAAGCACATGTAATTTTGTTTGACTTATGATTTTCTTTTCGGTACTTTTTAATTTTGACGAACACGGCAGTAATTCCGCTAATCACTTTACGGACGCAACCGACTTGCATCATTTAACCGAGATTTGGAGATAAAGCAGGGTCACCAAATCTTAAAATGGTTTCCCTCGCGATAAATCAGTCGGCAAAAGACTCGATAGATGTTTACTTGCATTGCCGAGAAGGAATTCATTACTACTGAGTATATATAAACTTGAAGGGTGCACACTATGCGTCGTGCCCTAATTCTAAACGACTATGGAAAGTATACTCTGCGCGAGCATAGTTGAGTCTCCTCTACCAAATATGGCCAGAGCTTTTTGGTTTTTGAAGCGAAACGTATTTATTTTGACTTTAGGGTGAACTATTTACACATTGACTTACAGAGCGAGGTAATAGTGGCCAATCAAAACATCGAGATACAAAACAAACTTGTGAACTCATGAACCTGAAGCATGGCAAAAGATAAACGTGACGAACACAAAAGCGAAGGAAATGGATCGTACATAAAAAGCTTTGACTATCTGAATGATTTTGTGTTAGACTGAAGCGGTACACTGTTGAAAAATCCAAAGTTATCTCTTCCCGTTTTAATTGATAACGTAAACAACCTTTGCAAAATTGTGAGTCGTAATCATAAATCGAGTTATTGGATTAACAATTAGTCAAGAGCGTTTCTTGGGCATGGTACATGGTACATGTGTAACAGGCAAGTAATTGAAGATTTACCACAAGTTAAGCACTGGTATTTGACGGTAAAATAGGTGTTTGTACATTTAATAACTTCGAAGTAAGTTGGAAACAATGTACTACAGAAATGAACAAGTATTTAGTTTTCTCGAAATATGACAAATCGAGCGAACCCGACCTAAATAGTTTGGCTTTCTTCCTGCCCTTACCATTCTGGAAACCAAAACCTCTTTCTGTGTGAAATAGCTCGTTGTTGACAATAACTTAATTTTGTGACTTCTTTGGCGCATGTTTAAGAGTAACAGTGGGCTTTAATTGAGTTTAGATTATTAACGATAAGGCTCGTGTGGACTTTGATGGCTTTCCAGGCTTTCGGTTCAGCGGTTGAGTTGTCGGTTACATTTGACTGTAAGAATTTCAACATATCCTCTACCTCTGAAATGGATAATATCGACAATTCGTAATTTTCCCTGGAATGACTGTTATCGTCATTTCAGGATTACTGTCCCAGGACTTGTGGTAGCAGATGAAAAGAAAAAAAGGAAAAGTGGCATCCCTGGACAGGATTTGAACCCGGAGCTCCCAATCTAAAGGAACTGTTTTTACTCATTTACATTTACATCACAACTAAACATCAACTGGCTAACAATTGCACCGATTATTTATCAAATCTAATTCGTATATATAAAATCATTGCTGAATAGTGGTTAAGTCTAGTACTTGATTTTAAAATGGCTAGCTTTCTCATAAAATTTGGTAACCGACATTTCCTCCTTTTTAAACTTGTTTCTTAGCCTGTGATAATACACGTTTACAGCGGCATTCGGACGAAAAAATATATTAATATTTTTTTAAAACGTGTTCAGTCACTTAGTGATGCGGTAGTCTAGTCGTTAAGTGGAAGGGTTATTAATTGAACATTCCCAGGTTCAAGTCCAGCGAGTTTAGGCATTGGGGTTCTGATTTTAAAAATAGATATTCATTTCCCATAATCCTTATCAACCGCTAAGCGTCCTAAATTGACGATAATAGTCAATTTAGAGAAACTTAGGAATTGTCAATAATGGTCATTTCAGAGGTAGAGGATGGGTTGAGAATTCATAGCTTTGGGGAGAGGACTGGAACAAGGGAATTCTCTCAGTCTGCACTTTCTTTTACAACCTCCTGAATGCGGCTGGCATTTTTTACAGGTCACAGGTCATTGTTTGACCAATACTGAAACAACCCTTCACCTTTACTAATGCTAACCTTAGACCTAAGCATTGTCTTAGTGTGGTATTTAGGCCTAAGGTTAGCATTAGGAAAGGTGTTAATAAAGAACTTGAATGTAGTAAGGATCCCCAAAGTTCCTTGCCAAGATTCTTAAGCCCTGGCCAAACGGGAAATGTTTGACGACCAAACATCATCAAACATTGTTTGGTAATCAAACATGTTGATGTTTGAAGCCCTGGCCAAACGGTTTAAACATGTTTTATCAAACATCGTCAAACATCCGAACACAAGGAGTTGTGGGCTACAAAACAATAGATCTAGTTAGCAAAAACGATCGCTCTGCACGTGCGTTCTACATTTTGGAATATTTATTTGCCGTCCTCTGCAACACAATAACATGAAATGATCAAATTTAGGGTTTAATCAAGACCTTAACTGCAAGACGGTAAATTGTTCCTTCTTTTCTTTATTAACGCCATTCATAATAATTTAGTCCCTGAATATTTCGCCAGCATTTTCTAAGTTTAACAAATTGCAATAATCGCGGAAGAGGTACAAAAATGAGAAGTTAGATTTTGAAACGATGTTTTCGTTACCGTCACGATCGTCGTTGCTAAAGATCTCTAATCAACTGAAACTGACGCGTAAACAAAACGCGGTATCTGTGGATACAAGCGAATGAGATAACGCATCTCGCTTGCACGAGCCAAACATGTTTGATACACCTGGCCAAACGAACCAAACATCACCAAACAAACATAAGAACAAAAGAAATGTTTGATGTTGTTTGATCGAATGTTTGATGGAGTTTAAACACAATCAAACATCATCAAACACGATCAAACATCATCAAACACCATCAAACATCATCAATGTTCTTTCCAAGATCTTTGAAGATTTTTTAAAATCTTCAAAAATCTTGCCAATGATCTTCAAGGATCTTGAATGACCAAGGTGACCCCCACTTTTTCTTTTATATAACAACAGTATCTTCATAGAGTACAACAAACACAAGCAAGAATCTGTCACTAGTGTTTTGGCGAAAATCATTAACTTGTAACGTGGGAGCCATACAGGGTGCAACAGCAAACATCCAAGTTGAATCTATTCAAACTTTTGAGTATAAAGTCCTCACAAAGGTAATGAAATACATTTTTCTGGTATGTAGGTGAACACTGTGTGATATGATAGGCTGCATAAAAACATCAAGCAATATTATTTTGTCCAGTATTGAGTGCACACAGGTATCACCAGAACGGGCCTAAATACACGCATTGATCCCCATACTGTAGAAACCAGCATGGTGACCCCCCTCCATCTTGTATGTTACATCTCTATCATCTCCTTGACTTGTTTAAGCTTCCATTAGTATTTCTAGGGAGTCACTTTTAGTTAATAATATTTCATTAATCACCTTCAAGGGTTTTAAGTAGGTCTTTGAAGATCCCCCAAAATTCCTTGGACATCCTGTGAGGTTTCTCACCAGAGTAAGGTCTTGACTACATGTCCCAAAACCACAGGCTAAGGGCTGTGCTCAAGACAGACAGTACAGATGTGACCGTACACAGGAAAACGTACTTTAACGGTTATCCGTTAAACGGGCAAAACCATTAACCATCCGTTAGTTGCCCGTTAGAAAGCTCTCTCAAAAACGTTAGAGGCGTTAACAAAACCGTTAGCTTTAAACGTCGTAGCGTTAGAACGAAAAGTTTACCCGTTAGCGGAAGTTCTGTTTCCGTTAGCCGTTTAGCATTCGAGCGTTAGAGCGGACAGTGTAGGCGTTAATACAAAATTTGTATCCGTTAGAACAGCTGGCAGAGGCGTTAGAAAAAATCACCTTCCGTTAAACGGGTAAATCAACTGTTTACTAGCTATCCGCCGTTAGAATTGCATGAGAAATAGCAATGTTTCGGCCAGAAGTTTCACTGCACCGTATGTGAAGAATGATTTTGCCGAAGCGAGCTTTTTAGGTCACGAAGCAGACGAGCGAGCGAAATTCTCGTTCGCAGGCGTATCCAAAACAAATTCGTAACAACGGCTGCGAAAGAAACTGATCATGAGCGAGCGACACAGTCGCAAGAGGGAAAAAGATGAATCGATTGATTTTATTGTACGTCTAGCGACAGTTTTGACGATTGGTTTGTGCTGTTGACTGATAATGTATGACCCGAATAAAATTCTACCATTAACGCGTTGCGAACGAGCGAGCGAGCGACAAAGATTATTAAAACGAAAATAAATGCAAGGTGTCGCGTGAGCAAGTTCGCCACTAGCGATCACTAAAGAATGTAAAAAAAGTTCAGGCGTTTAAGTTTCTTTACGTACTTCTAATAGGGTTAAAGTTTATTTCGTTTAAGAACTTGTTTGCAATTTCCGTAACTTGTTAAATAAATAAATCATTTAAACAATCATGCGTGGTTGACTCTATTACTCGGGTAGGACTTTTTCCGGTAGTATCGAAAACGAAGACCCCGAAAACTAAGACCCGAAGACCTAAGACCTACGAAAACGAAGTAAAAATAAAGGCGGCAAGAAGGTGTGCGAGTTTGTTTTCATTATGCGCTCTTTGACTATGTGTATATGAAAAAAATTCAAGCTTTTATGGCTATACCGATCGGGCCATTTCGCTTGACGACATCCTAAAATTTGCATCAGACTGTATTCAGATCTTGTCAAACGCTCCTGATTGTGAGATATTCGGCAGTTCGTGAAAACCTTGTCGGTACACTAGACTGCATCTACCGCTTCTAACGCTCAAGTCGTTAATGCAAGCGTTAGATTTTTTTCTCGGCCGTTTAACGGCTCCAGCTATACGTTAGAACAAGTTGCGGAAGCGTTAGAGAGTTTTCATGAGCCGTTAGGCAGAATTAGTTAGGCGTTAGAGCGTTAGGGTCAAACGTTAGAACGCTCAAATGATCCGTTAGCCATGACCAGTTCTGCTGTTAGACCGTTAGAACAAACCGTCAGAATGCTTTCAAGGCCGTTAACTATCCGTTAACTACCCGTTAGTTTTTAGCCGTTTAACGGATAAGCGTTAAAGTACGTTTTCCTGTGTACGGTCACAGATTTTCCCTACAAGGACTTCCCAGTCAATGTATAATACATGGCTTTGAAGCCATTTGAAAGAAACAATGTACTGATAAAACCGTACACATCATGTAAAAGCTATCCAAAATGTCTACATGTACCAGTTTTTAGCAACCAACCTTGTCCATAAGTGTAACTTGAGTATCCTTCAGTGGCTGGTGGCGCAGATGGAGCAGCCTGACCAGGATAGGGTGGGGGGTACTCCTAAAATACAAGATTGCACACAAAAAATCAAGTGGTTAGCTGTTTTAGACTCCTTACAGCATCTTTCTCTTATGGTCTGCCAAACATGCATGATTTACCAAGTCTACGATGTACACAGACAGACCAAAATAATTGTGTGTAAAATGAAGGCAATGAAGCAAACCACTGATTTTTGGTCCTGACTTATCTTATACCTTGCAAGCCTTCTTCAGATTAAAATTTACTGGTATGAACAGTATAATTGAAGAGGCCAGTAGAAAACCCTTGTAAGTGACAGTTTTGGAAAAAAAAGATGCTGAAAATGGCCTGAATTTTTGCAAGTAGCCTTGAATTGAACTTGAAAATATTGACCTGGACTCTTTTTCTCTGATCTGTGATTCATTTTTGAGAAATGGCAAAATAACAAAAGCAGCAAAAGTGGAAAAACTTGATAACATGGTGAACCTCTCTTTCTGAGATACTTCAAGGCATGTGCTCAACTTTTCTCATTCATCAGAGCTTTATTCTTCAAGCAGATAAGGTCACTGCACATGAACATGCATGACTCCAGCTATGAGAGTGGAATCTACAACTATTAAATTGCTAATGTGATAAAGAGTTCAAGAGTTACAGGAACTACAGGATACTGTACAGCTGCACTACTGTTTAATAGCTACTGTGAACGGCTACCTTTTTCCACAAGTTAGTGTTCAAGTATGCGAGATTCAAGTTTGTCGGGACAAACTGTCCTTATTTGTCCCTACGTCTTTAAAAACAATTGAGACTGACTTAGAATAGCCCTGACTCTAAGTTCCTGCACCTTTAACACAGGTTTAGGAAACTTTTCGTACTGCTGACTGATAAAACACATTCATCACGATCAACTGTTTTTTCCAAATTAAATTCATGAATATATTGGCACCTTACTAAAACAGATAACTGGTGGTGAAGCCACAGGTCCCCTGCAGTTACCTTGTGCATATTACCCAAAACTTACACCCCCCTTTGACCTGACTTCTTATAAGCTGCCACCTCCCATAAGCCACCACCCAGACTTGAAATTTTTGGTGACCGCCTATGGGAGATACAATTTTATACATATAAACCTTTTGCCATTAATTTCACTGAATGAAATGATTATGAAGTGCGGGTTAGAAATGAACTGAAGAAATGATCCTCACACTTTCTGGACAATTTAAGCAGTCATCTCTTATATGGACTTGAAAACCTCAAGTGACTCGAATCCACAAATCCCGTTGGAGTTACTTGAGTTTTTCAAGTGCATATAAGAGACAATGGGTCATGACGTACCTCACTGAACGGCGTTCAGGATTGGGCAAAAGAACAATAGAACGAACAAAGATAACAATGGATTTAGCACCGAAAACAATAGAAAGTACGACACTATACAGCCAATGAAATTTAGTGTTCAACAAGAGGTATGACCCTACCGGAGACAATTGCTTAAGTAATGGTCCATGCAAGAACTGGGCAAAAGAACAATAGCCTAGTGAAATAGAGGCAGTTAGGCTTCATGCATAGATTGGTGCATAGAACAATGTTGAAATTTGGCCGTGAGGGAGATGGCTGGGGCATGGGGAAAACTAACTGAAAAAATGTTGTTTATGTCGGAGTTTTCCTCGTTTTTTGGCAATTTTTTTATATCGACCAATCAGATTCGTCGATTTAATTGAAATTAACAATTAACACTTAACACCTTTGAATCGATTTTGCATTTGGCCTGCCTAGTTCTTGCGTGGACCATTACTTAAATTGTCCAGAAAGTGTGAAGATCATTTCTTCAGTTCATTAATTTTACTCTATGCAAACTTACATGTGGCTGGTATGGCGGTGGCTGTCCCATAACACCAACTGCAAACAACAATGTAAACACAAAGAACTTACATTCAGTCTCAAAACAATCCCAATTTTGAAACCAATGCTCTTTCATATTTACTGAAAAAAACAACAACAACAACAACAACAAAAAAAACAATGTGACCGTAACTGATTGTGGTTTACTAGGTTAATCACTCCATCAGTCTTTCATGGCCATTAAGGCCTTCTGACAAGATGCAAGAGACTTTCGAAATCATGATATCAAAAATGTTGATTGTGGGGCTGTGGGGATGAGGATTATGCAACCTTGTGACCAAGCAAAAAGGTTCCTACTGAACCATGAAAATGAGCTCTTTGTTTTGATCAGTAAACTGTCATTTGGATGTCTTCTTAGCACTTAGCGGCCCAGGCGTCTGCAATTTTGCTAAGTAAGTTTTGGGTGAAAAATTGTCTTGAGCATTAAACTTCCCCATATCAACAAACCAAACTGGTTTAAATTTGTGGGGGCAAATCCCTGCAAATTCTTGCCTCAAATTGCCTTTAGTCCCTTCATGTCAACTGTTTGTAGATAAGCACCTGGGACAAAACAAAGCTTGTAAACAATGTCCTGAGGAGACTCTGTGAGAACAGTGACTTGAGGTATGTCCAGAAATGCACGCAGTAACAAAAACTACAAAAGTTCCAAAAATGAGCTGCCTCTGCACAATTTTAACAAAACTGCAAAAATTGCTAAAAGTAGAGGGATATGTCAAATTTAACAAAAATAGCAAATGTGACAAAAATTGCCCAAAAAATGGAGCCCAGATACAAAACAACAAATTTAGCTAAAATGACAAAAATTTGCGATTTTCATTACACAAAAAGGCATGAGGTGCTTAGTAGACATGAAAAGATTAGAGTGCATTTGGTGTTATTTCGTTGCCTGCTTATGGGAATGATATGTTTTGATGAACATTATTTTAAGATCAAAAGTAGATTTTTATGGTGGGCACAAAAGGCAAGTTTTCTCATCAGCATTTCCAGATGATATTCTGTGTCAAAGATTTAGGTCAATATTTGATTGTTTTGGGTTCTTGATAGGATCGATTACTTTATTGTCTCGTGTTTTAAGCCCAGCATCAACATGATGGTGAAAGAAGAATTATGTGATGTACTTTGTCTTCTTAGCATTTGGTAGAAGATCAATTTTGGCGGATGCTTCTCCCACATTACTGAGTAGCTCTTGTGCTTGTTGAAACTGACCACTAAAAAGAGCAATGTCATCTGCAAAGCTTAGGTCAGTGACTTTTTTGGCTTCGACTCTGCGACTTTGTCTTAGCTTGATTGTTAGTCCACAACTTTCCCCATGACCCCTACAGCCTCTTACAGCAATTATGCACAAATAAGGAGCAAGAGTGTCTCCCTGTAGAATGCCAGTGGTGATTTTGAAAAAGTTGGTGTCGCTATCAGGATAAAGCACCTTTGCTCGTGTTTCCTCATAGGTTTTACCAATAGGTTTTACCAATGCCATATGCCTTGAGAATCAGTAGGATCTTTCTCCTACTGATAGAATCAAAGGCTTTTCTGAAATCAATGAATGTGATTACTGCCAGCAAATTTCTAGCTCTGCTCCCTTCAATAATTCTTCTTAGTGCCAGGATTTGTGCTGCAGTGGACCTACCAGGCCTGAACCCATTCTGGTTTGGCAAAGTGTCCAGGATGGGCTGAATGCGATTTAACATCATTCTGTTGACAAGTTTGAGCATGATTTGGGTTAAACTTATTCCCCTGTAGTTGCTGCCTTGGCTAAGAATACCTCCCTTCAGTATAGGAACCAGATTGCTTTCTGACCACTTGTCTGGCTTATCAAGGTTCATAAGAAGCTTGTTTGCAAATTGCAGGACAATTTCATCTAAATCACTGTACTTTAAGACCCCCAGAGACATTCTGTCTGGGCCAGTGGCCTTGCCTGTTTCAATTTTCTTCTTCACAGCTTTATATTCTTCCCTGGTAAACAGGCTGTCATCTGTGGGTTTTGAAATATCTGCGCCACATTCTCACCATTACTGTTGGCCAGTGATTTGTCACCAAGTAAGTTACTAAAATGATCATACCAACCTACGAGTCTATCCTTTACTCTATACATTCGTTCCTTTCAACTTGCCTTTCCTTGCTTTCTTATTCCAGACATCTTGTTTACAAGTTTCCAACTTGCTTTATGTGTGGATAAAGTCAAAGAGAAGAAAGGCTAAGAAAGGCTAGTCAGACAATATAAGCCAGATAAGAACGATTTCAGGGAAACTAATAATCAAAGAGATTATCATGTGTGTCATGTGTCATAGCGCATAATGGCTGCTTTTATAATTCTCTTCAGTTTTATCCTTTTCATCATCAATTCTAACGCCGTCAAAGCTTTTAATTGCCACCATAGGGTGAGTAAAGGTTTCTTTCGTGATTCTACAAGCAAAATAGAGCCTTGCACGACCTCTGGCTACTGGAATCAGAGAATTTATTTGATCAAGAAAAGCTCTTATGGAAGGAATATTACACGGTTCAGCTACTCTGCGGTTAAGATGTCAAAACATGGAACCACCTTTATCTTTAATCTTTAATCAAGGTAATTGCCACTAGCGCTTTACTAAGGGTAATCTGGCAATGGAGCGGCTGGCAGTCGCTCAATTTACATGAGATAGCATTACAATTATGTCTACATGGTAGGAATTACAATTACAGTGGAACCCCGGTAACTTGAACTCTGAACAGAAACAAAAAACTGTTTGAGTTAGCGGGGTTTCAAGTTATTGGGGTCAATTAAAATATCCAATTTTCCAGGTTAATAATTAATAGTTTATTGATTTTCAGCACTTGGGTATACAATACAGTGAAAATTAAACTTATTTCACGAGAAACTAATACATTTTGTAACAACCGTAACGATGATGCATTCTTACGACAATGCAGTACTGTGAATGTAACTTAATTTATTTAATACACTCAATTTATGTTCCCTTTTGCTTTGGGGTCGTTCTATTATCCCTTAAGTTCTTACTGCTTAGGCACAAAAAATGAATGCAGCGTCTGCTGTTGTAGGGAGCTCCTGAAGGTTCTTTCTGCTAATGCTTCTATTTGCTGTACATGGCTTCTGATTTCATCTGCACCCTCGCTCACGAACAGACTATATGAAGTCAGCACATCAATTGCGGATCTGACTTCGCTTGCAGTGGGTTTCTTAGGGCATGCCTCTACGACCTCAACTTCATCTAGGTCTTCGTCCTCTTCCATCGCCTCCTGGTCACTCCTGAATTCGGCCAGAATCTCTTCGTCTGTTAACGAACTCGACTTCGAAGTGGATACGGCGTCATCGATGCCGATTACATCGTCTGCGTTAACATTTGCTGGTACAGCTTCAGGATAGGCTACTCTTAAAGACTGTATTTCCTATCTTAGGGTTAAGAAAGGGTTGTCGAGATCATTAATGGCATTTGTCTGTGCTTCACTGCCTTTTTCACCTGCCTTTTTGAAGCAATTCTGGATTGTTTCAGGCGTTACTTTGTGCCATGCCCCTGTTAAGATCGTCATGGCATCCAAAACAGAAATATTTGGAGCAGCCTTGCCCTTCTCTACTGTATCAATATACTTGCACACCACAGATGCACGGCAATATGCCTTTGTTGCCCTTGTGACACCTTGGTCCATAGGTTGGGTCTTGCAAGTAGTGTTTGGTGGTAAAAACACTAAACTTATGGCCTTGAGGTTTGCAACGTCTGGGTGAGCGGGACAGTTGTCGACTACAAGGACTACTTTTCTACCCTCGCGTTCAAACTTCCAGTCTTGCTCCCTTGCTCATTCCTCAAAAAGTTGGCTGTCCATCCAGCTCTTGCTCTGAGCCCGGTACCTACAGGGCAAATTTTGCACTCCATTGAAACACCTTGGTTTCTTTGATTTGCCTATCACGAACATGGGTAGTTTCTCTCCAGTGGCACTAGCACCTGCAAGTCCGGTTACGCGTACTTTACTGCATTTTCCCCCGACACAATTTTCAGCTTTCAGATGCATCGACTTGTCTGGTAAGGCTTTGTAAAAAGGGCCAACCTCATTGACGTTGAATACATCGTGAAGGGCGTACTTTGAGAGAAGCGTTGGAAGTGTGGATTCTTTCCAAGAGCCTGTCATCTCTAAGGTGCACGACCGCGTTTCACCTGAAATTGCCTTAAAGGCAACATCATGGCGATTCTTCCATCGATCGAACCAACCATTGGAAGCAGTGAAATCCTTAATGTCCATCTCTTTAGCATACCTAAGTGCCTTCTCCCTCAGTAACGGACCACTTATGGGTACACCGTGCTGCCTCATCTGAACGAACCACGTATACAAAGCCTGATCTATGTTTTCATTTCCAAACGGCTTTAATCTCTGCGTCTTCAAGCTGGCTCCTCCTTCGAAAGCTTCACGATTTTATCTTTGCTTTTAAGCCATGTCGACAGAGTACTAGGGGGAACCTAGTATTTTTGTTTCAACATCCACCTTCCATTTTCTTTATTGCTTCATACTTCTCTTTCAACGTTTTCAAAATCTTTCGCTTTTTAGTAGACGACATCCTGACAAAGTCAGAGGCAAAGAGGATAGTAAAATCGGAAACGGTGTTTGTGTCCAGATGACAATAGGGCCTATCAATCAATCAGTGAAATATTCAGCGTAGTCCACATACGTATAATTTAGGAGGCTTTTCGCGTAGGTAACAAAAAGCTCGCTTAGAAGAAATGCATCTTTGAGTGACTGAGATTGAGATGTGATAAGTGCTGGGTACTGTGACCTTAACAAGGAATAATGTAGTGATGTTTGCAAAGAACGGCCTGGACTCTTTGGTGTTCGCATCAATAAATTTTTCACACAAAAGTACAGATTATGTTTTCACACCTCTTGGTACTTTAATAAGACCCTTAATAGCACTTTAACAACTGCATCAAGTTTCAATGCCACCACACTGTAGTCAACACAGTCACATTTTATTGTTGGTCTGCCACTTGATATAAGTCGAACATCATGCAGCCAAGCAGTTCATTTGAAATGGATTCACGTGAAGGGATATCACGCATATTTAGATGAGTGGAAACCATGCCAAGGAGAAGTTCTACAAGCAATACCAGAAGCAAGCAATGTTGTCGATAAATACGCGGTGTGTGCGAAGTGGTGGGCCATTTGAAGCGAGGAAAAAGTGGACGCTTTGCTAAAACCATCTAGAAACAGACCAACATAGTTCATGTAGCATGGCCATAAAAGCCGACAAAGCTGTTAACTTTGGGGATGGAGAAGGAATGCAAATCCCGTGTAAGCTGAGGCTCTCGGGTCAAGAAAAATTTGTCAACATTTTAAAGAAAGAGTTGGAATGCCTTGAGAAGTGAGCATTATGCAATTGTACTCAGCAACTAATGAACTATCAAGCTGAAAAAAATCAAGAACACACAGGATGTAATTGTACTGACATTCCAATGGACACATGTTTACTGCACTGTAGCACCCTTTTTCTTTGTGACAGCAAACACACCGCATCCAGTATGACTCTTATGATCGGTAAATAACTGTCAAATACGTGATCTGTTCGTTGCACTAATTAAAATCAAATTGCTCCAGTCTTTGTTCTAGTGTTAGAATTCAATCATGCGATAAGAAAAGCTAATGGGATATCTCAATGGGCATCTGTGGCGAGTTATAAGAACAAGAAATTCGAGTCATTGGGGTAAATTTTGATCAAGGGAAACGAAATTTAGTTCGAGTTAGCAGGGTTTTTGACTTATTCGAGTTCGAGTTCGAGTTAACCGAGTAAAAATGACCGAAAAGTTGGGTCAAATCCAAGGAAATTGAGACTCAGTTCGAGTTAGCGGGGGAGTTCGAGTTATCCGAGTTTGAGTTACTGGGGTTGCACTGTATAATTAGATGGTAAGAACTTACAATTACATGGCATAAAAAGAAACAAAATGATTTAAATTAACATGTTAAACTAGTGGACACTCTTCGGGTAAATTCTGGATAAGATGCCGATCTAACAACATCAGCTGATAACGCGTTCCATACAGGGATTGATCTTACATAGAAGGAGTGTTTGTAAGCGTCAACTGAAGAGGGTGGAAGCCTGATCTCGCCCTTGTACGGCCATACACAGGCACCGAGGTGAGGTCATGAGGAAGGGAGATGTTAACTTGACCTCTATGTATTTTATAAAACATGCCGAGATCGCATATCCTGCGCCTTGACTGCAGTGAAGGCCAGTTCAGGTCAGTAAGCATAGACGAAACACTACTATAACGGCTGTAATCGTTGTTAACAAAACGTGCTGTGCGGCGCTGAACAGATTCGATACAGCCAATCCCTTTCTTGGTATGCGGAGACCAAGCAACTGTGGCGTGTTCAACAATCGGGTCAACCAAGGATAGGTATGAGCGTTCCTTAACAGATCAACCACACAATGAGAAATTCCTTTGAAGGATCCCTAGGACTCTCATAGCCTTCCTTTTAGCTTCATCACACTGCAATTGCCAACCCAGCGTACATGTTATGTAGACGCCGAGGCCCTTTTGGTGGCGAGCACCATCAAGCTGCGCATTACAAAGGAAGTAACTACACTGGAAAGGGGAATTCTTCAAAGTGATGGACACAACAAAACATTTTGAAGGAGCAAATTTCATCTGCCATGTAGAGGCCCACTTCTCTAGTTGATCAAGGTCTCGTAGGGCTAACTGTTCGCTTACGGAATTCATTGGATAGTAGAGAACACAGTCATCAGCGAAGAGCTTGATACCAGATGTAATATTGGTAGGTAGATCGTTAATAAACATCAAGAAGAGAATGGGACCCAATACGGTTCCCTGAGGCACCCCGGAAACTACAGGCAACCAAGAAGAAGCAGAACCATTAACCACAACTCATTGGCTATGCCCAGTTAAAAAGCCAGATGTTAGCCTTATTACAAATTCCATAATAGTCAGCCTTGAGTAAAAAGCGTTCATGGGGGACGGAGTCAAAAGCTTTCGCAAAATCTAGAAATACAGCATCGACCTGGCCATGGACGTTTTAAGACTGATGCCCATTCGTAAATGACGGTGACGAGTTGAGCCTCACATGACAAACCCCATCGAAAACCATGCTGGTGCGGTGACATGATATGGTTTGTAGAAAGGTG
>BLFK01000343.1:1878465-1888465 GCA_014634185.1 Astreopora myriophthalma | reverse complement strand
TGAAACATTTGTGTGGGTTTGAGAAAATTGTCAAGTTCTGCACCAGCACAACCTGCGAGAAGTCCTGTAATTCTATGGGGATTGAAGGCCTCGTAAAAAATCTGCGCCTTTTTTTTAGTGATTTTGTTTCTTCCTCTTTTCCCCAAGAAATCCATTACTTGGGCCCCAATCTTGCCCATGGCTCTTCAACTGTAAATTCATGTGGTCTGCACTCAGTACCAGTAAATAAAATGTTGGGATGTCAAATAGAGATACTTTAAAATTAACTACATGTACCTGGAGGTGGGTAAGCAGGATATGCCCCTGGGGTTGGTGGTGGGTAAAATGGCTGCCCTGGAGCTCCATAATAACCTGCTTGTGGTTGGTATCCATTGTTGTACCTGTAACTATTTCCATTCATGAACACAGGCTGCCCAGGTGCCAGTGGGGGTGGTTGGGAGCCTGGCCTATGGGCTGGACAGATAAATACATTTAGACTGCTTTATTTTAAGTTACCTTGCAGTGAATTATTATGAAGTAATTAATGTAACTGTTACAAATATTTTGTAATTACATGTAACAACAAACAACTTCAAAAACACTTAATATTTGTGATGTTTTACTAATGTAATACATGTAAAACCACAGTTAAAAAATTAAATAAATATCTTTTACAACAGACATACAAGTTATGTATAATAATTATAACAACCAGCACTGGTACACATTATAAGCTACACATTATGCATTACATGAATGTTATTCCAGTTATGAATGACAAAACACTGTGAAGACTTTGTTCTAATTACCAGAATCATAAACTTCCTGTTTCCTATGAAAGTTTGAACCTAGACTGATTACTTACACAAGGAAGCAAACTGTGCGTATAGTTAAATAATGTCAGAAGAGTCTTGCTTACCACTTGCTACGGCATGTTTGAAGTGTTGGGCAAATTCTATGGCTCCTCCACTGTTAAATGTCACTTTGAATGTTCCTCTCCCCTGCCAGCCACCTGAAAACCACCACATTCACTATAAGTACAATGTAGTTGCCAGCCATTGCAACCTAGCATACCCATAAAAAAAAGCATGTTTGATTTAGTAGCTTCACTTATCAGTAAGTGCAACTGGAATTATTTCATACTACAAAGAATTCTCACCAAGAAACTCTGCAAATTCTCATGGCTGAGACAGAGTTAGCAGCTGATAGAGTGAAAAATTCAGTTGGCTAAACTGTGGCCCTTTGGCATTTTTGGCAAAATAATACAAGACTAACAACACTGAATTACATTTTAATGTTACTCTGTATACTCCCTTCCAATGGCTTAAATGTCACCATTCTTCAAGGGACCTTATAGTTTTGTTTTGCAGTTTCAAAGAAACTGATCATGAGATACAAAAATAATTTCTCGCTCATATTTGGCAGTAAAAGTTGAACCGCTGGAAAGTGAAACATGAAGTTGGATGACTGTACGGGCAGCCCATGCTAAGTGCGACAGTCTGGTAATAACAATATCTTGAAAATTAAATGAAAGCATTACTTGTTGGCTATAATTATATTTATGGCTTGATCAGAACCTTTTCAGATTGACCAATCAGAATCTTTGGTTCCTGCAGTGAAAGTAACAGTGAAATGTGACCAACGAACTGATGCAAATGAAGGAATTGGAAAGTTGAACTTTTTACCATCAGTATCTTGAATCCTTTGATTAAAGAATCTCTCAAAATATGTGTGTGCTAAATGCAAAATTTAGGAGGTAAATGCATTCAGAAAGTTTGCTTTGAACACAGGCGGTTTAGAAATGTTTGTGACAGCATGATTACTTTATTATGCAGCCTAATGGATAAGTGTTTATCAATAAAATAATTGAAGAAAGCTTCTTTCTTGTGGCAAGTGATCTGTTTACCATCAGTTTATGCAATGTAAACATAACATAAACACTTAAAAGTGTTTATGTTATGTTTACATTGCATAAAACATTCTATTTTGCTCAGCATACAACTGGACCCCTTGTCTGATATTTTGTGTGTCTGACTGGCAAAAAAAGTGCGTCCAAGGATGCAATGATGCACTTTGGATAAATCTCTGGTTATTCCAGGCAGCCAGTGCTCTTTGCTCTTTCTAATTTACAAAGTAATAAGGCAAGAAAGAGCACAAATTAATTGTTGCTGTTGTCCTTGCTCAAACAAATGCAAACTACCCCAATGAATACGCCACACATGATACATCATGTACAAGTCATGTAGCTCCTTAGAACAAACACATGTGGCAGGCAACCCGTGTGCCGAACCATCAAAGACTGTAAGGATACATAGCCCTGGTGATAAACTACAGCCTTTGGTAAGGCTACAATAAGAAACTAAACTTAGCTGTACTCTGAGGTAAGTTGGGCAAGCAATCATCTGTGAGTTTCACAGGTTTTTATACCAAGGATGAGCCCTTAACTTGGGTAAGCCCACTAAACAAAGCCAAAAATTCAAGCTAAATTTGAGTGTCGTAAAACCAATACCAAAGTAATACTACTCTGACTAATCACAGCAAGTGCAAACAGTTCAATGAGCCATTCAGAACTCGTAGAAATTCCATGTACATGTAACTTGCTTAAAACATGGGAAAAATCATGCAGGTAAGTCGCAATTGGTTAAGGGTTAAGACCATTTTCCTTTTCATTGGATGATCAACTGGCACAAGATTTTTAAGCCACTCACAAAGCCAAGCGATCGTAATCATGTAATTACTTTTGGCAGTCATTTGAAAACTGCTCTGTTTGCAGCCATGTTGTTATTACCTGACTCTCATTGAGCTTGGATTGCCTGTGGCCAATGCAGACTACATGTACTATACAGTTGCTTTGAAATTCTTCATGCAAGAAAACAAAAACTGGTGCAATACATTTGTTGCTTTGAAAAAACAGTGGCATTAAAGTGTTAGCACCCAAGACTGATACTGGTGTAGAATTCATTTTGCTCATCCCAAATTACTTTCTGTTAATCAGCAACAACGGTGCATGTGGGGCATTTTATGTACAGCGACGGATTCTCAGGAGCCCCCAGAACAAAATGAGCGATGGACAACCACACTGGGGACTACATGTAAACTGTATGCTCCAGTATTCGACGTAAAACAGAGAGCATGTTCTTCAAAACTTCCCACACAAGTGCACACAAGTGGGACAGGCTCTATATGGTTTGGTGTATTTATCTGAAGAGATTACAAAGTCCTATGTTGTTATTATTATTTTAAGACCCACTGCCTGAATTTCAGCAGAATGACCAGGCAGGAACCACTTTTTACTTTTTACCAACAGTGGCTTAATAAAAACTTTTTTTTACACAAAACATGACTGAACAATTACCATCTGGCTCTGAAATCACATCCCCTTTCACAAAGTTGGCTCCAAACATTGGCTGTTTGACCTGTGAAACAAACTTCTCATAAGCACAATAGTTACTGATAAGCTTAAATTTAATTGGTGATATCATTGTAATTCAGCTGTTTGTTGGATATCTTAGATAAAGAGCCAATGAAAAAAAAGATCCACAAATCATTCAATCAAGAACTTCAATTAAGACATTTCCTGCTCATGCATAATTTGTCAATCAATAATATCGATTACCATCAATGATACTCTTAGAAGTCTTTGCAAAGGAACCCTTTTTAGGAGTGTACATATTGCATTCTCTTCCATCACACTACTAAGGGAAAACATCTACTTACAGCTGTACACCTTCTTTACTTGACCGGATATGATTATTTCTTGTTTAGTGTACGTAATATCCGGTTGTATTACGTGACCAGTCAGCCATCTTCAGCCAGTTACAATCCTGGTCAAAACTGTTGGGACAATTCCCGCTTCTCCCCCTCCCCCCATTACAATGTTGATTTTTCACCATCAGCAAAATCAAGATCCGTTCATCGATCGCTGGCATGTTTCAACATTGTCTGGGGGGAAGGGGGGCGCAAAAAAGGCAGCGAAAGAAGAACACGCGTTGCTCATACATCGATGGAAGCATGTACAGTAAATTCTCTACTTTTCGCCCAAAATTTGACAAGTGTCCCGAAGTCTTTTGACCTGGATTGTAGTTTCTTTTTATTGTGTACGATTAACGCCAATGAAATGTCATTGAAATAAAAATCGCAAAAAAAAAAGCATCCATTTCCCTATTTTTAGTCAAGCCAATTCCTACTATAACATTTTTTGAGTGTGTACAATGAAGTTGATTCCACAATCGGAGTTTTCCCAATATTATTGCTATTGTCATGGAATGCCAGGGACATTTTTACTCGACAGTTTCTAGTCTTACGTGTTCTGTAATATGATGAGGGAAGAACAAGCGTGCTAAAGCCTGGTTTCCACATCGTTGTATCTGTCGTATCTGCCGTTTCTTTTCTTTTTTCGTTTTTTTTTTTCATACGAAAGACACGACAGATACAACAATAATTATGGAAACTGGGCTTAAGGACTGAGAAAACAATAAGGACAAAAGCAGAACATCAACTTCATCACTCCGCACTCAGTTGTTGTAACAGAACTATGTAGTTGCTGTTTTCATCGGTCGAAAGGTCATTTAATCTGTATTTAATGACTGTAGTTCTTGGCTTGGAGATTTTTTTTCCTGGAAAGACTTCTGTCACACGAAGTGCTGTGCATGCCCTATCTTGGTCACCTACTATTTCTTATCAGGCTTCTACTAAAAAGTAACGACACTTTAGGACCTTTTAAATCGGAATCAGATAAATGAGAGGCCACAGCATAGGCCTGAATTTTAATGCAAAAATTAGTGCAATTTTCAGAGCCATTTGGCAATAAATCCTTCAGATTTAAAACCAGTACCAGGCTCCCTGCACACCCAAGCCCTGGTTGCTCATTTTTAGAGGCATGATGATCAATATCAACCTCAATGAAAATGGCGTGTTTTGAATGGTTTTCAAAGAGTTTTCAGAGGTACAGTGTAAGAACACCACTAATATTATTTTGTCCAGTTTTCAAATAAAGTGCAAAAGTGTTTGTCTTGTCACAATGGTGTTTTTTCCCTACAAATTTCATGGAATTATGCAGTAATGAGTGAACGATTTTAAGTCAATTTCATGAAATCAAGATGTGAAATGTCACAAGCCCTGCACAGAGTTCGTGTTTTTACAGCTCTTTTTTGAACTCAGAAAACCTACTCAAAGTATTGCTCACTAATTGCTTTGGCTCACAACTCTTATGTATGTAAACTTTGCACCACTAGCTTCAACTCTATGCACTCAATTTGTAATATCTGCACTCTGTTTCACGTTTACGCACTCTGTTAAAAAAATTATTGACATGCTGACAGCCTATGAAAACAGAGAAATTGTTGTATGTATATTATTATTACACTAGAAACAAACTGCGTTACAGGAAGTGAGATAATTTTAATGAGAATAAGACCCATAGTGGAAAGGTCTCTTGACCTCCAACACTAAGCCATGCCATGTGATCTGAGTGGGCTTATTTAAAACAATTCATATACAAATGCACCACTACAAATGAAATGCGTTACTAAACACAACAACGAAACAGAATGACCGGAATGTACCAGAATGGTACCAGAATGAACTGGAATATACCATCTAGTGAGTACGAAAGATACCTTACAGCCAAGCTATGCCACACGTAACCAGTATTTTTTAATTTGAGTTGAGTGTTCAAACATGCATGACAGTTTTGAACTTTCCTCTCGAGATTCTGAATTCCTGTGTATATTTCCTTTGTATGTCAAAAACAGAAAGCTCTGACATTTCGTTTCATGTTTTAGCCTGGCAGCATTTGAAAATTTAACCTATTTGAGCTCATCATGAAATTACTTTTTAGGTGTTATGCATTTTACTGTGCGATTTTAATAACAACTTTCAAGATTCCTATCAAATGTTGGAACTTCCAAAGAAGAGTAGAAATGATCATTTCAGTCCTGCACATACTGGTCAGGTGTGATGTAGCTTGACTGTAATTACATAGATTCACATCCCAAAGGAGCAAATTAATATTTATTGAGGCTTTTAACACAAACGAAACATGTTGAAATTAATGTTCTAGAAGGAGACATAGAATACTGAAATCATTTCACAATGTGGGAGGATGAATTAATCATTGGAAAAAGAAGATGATGAGGAGGCACTGCAAACCGACCTTATAGGCAGCTTTTGTATGCTGGTTTGCAGTTTCTTGCTTTCTTTGCATTGTCAAACGCATTTTCCTCTAGCTTAATGGTTAAAAAACAGATAAGGATAACATAGAAAGAGTGAGGTATGTGCTTTACTTGCTTCTTTGTGACTAATACTGGATCCTCGAAATCTTGTTGATGTTATCTCCAAGTCTTGACATCACGCTCTGGAATATTAATAGGGACTTTAAGATCTACAATGGCAACTTCCATGAAAATTTTTCATTTAAAATTGCTAGTTTTCGTTCTGCCAAGTTTTTCGCGATCATTCCAGTTCGTTCAACTTCTAAAAACTATGTGAACTATCTGGAAACCGAATTGGGAAGAACAGTGCTCAAACCAAGAAATGAAATCACAATTCTCCATTGTGTGCTTGCGTTTTCCTTACAACTTAAATTTGGTCATTTGACTCTCATTAAAGTCTACTGTTTCAGTGGCATTCCCGCTGATGTCGATGTCGTAGATCTCAAGGTCCCTAATGTCTTTAACAGACTTTGACAGAAAATGGTGGTCTTTAACACAGACAGGAGCCTGGGGACAAGGTCATGTTACGCTTTATTTGAGCTCTAAAGCTGCTGTTACACGTTGAAACTTCCAGCTGAAATGTATGTGCAAGGGTACTGCGAAAAAAGTTTCAGTAGTCCTTTCACCAAGTAGTCGGTTTCGTGAAACTTTTATGAACTTCCATTGCGAGACAAGTTTCACAAAAAGTAGCACCGCTTTCTACTCATGCAACGGTTGCAACGATCGCAGTGGTGATAAAAACAAGAGTTTCACCGTGTGACACCACTTTGTGAAACTGGTCTCGCTTGGTCTTGTTGCGCCGTTGGACACAAGTTTCAGTTGAAAGTTTCAACGTGTAACAGCCGCTTAAATGCGAAACGTTTCCACCTCAAAACAAAAAACGTCATAGGACTGGGTATTTCCCAGTTCATTTTCACAAATTCTTCACCGGTCAACTAGGCATTTGGCATATTCGTATTTTTCAAAGAAATGCGCAAAATGGGACTCACTCTGTCAAATTTTGGTTGATTCCAGTGTCATTCCGTTTCATTCCAGTACCATTCCGGTTCATTTCGGCTCATTCCGTTCCGTTCCTGTGTTTAGTAACGCTAGCTGCGGCTCGATTAAATCTAGTCTCTGGTACCATGCATTAAGACTAAGCACACCTTGTCTTACCTCCACGTTACGAATGCTGTGAAAATTCATCGAAAACGAACCATAATTGCACGTTGTTGTGGGAGCGAATATCACCTGGTAGAAAAGGTACGAGCTAATAATCAGGCAACTTTATCGATAAACTTTGACTTCCAAAGTTTTATACCTCAAAATTAAATGTTGCAACAGTGACCTACTTTCTGAGTTGTGATAAAAACATTCCCTTTTTTAGAACCTTTCAAGAAGCCGGGGATCTCGTCTCCTTCCAGAGTAAACTCGACGCCATCTTGATGGTACACAACGCTAACAGAGAAAAAAAGCTTTATGTCGCACCAACTGTGGTCGCACACAAACAACCTTGTAAGCCACTGGGATTACACACGTTACTCACTAGTCACCATGAAGTGTCAGCCGTCCACCATTACACAGAATCTTGTTCATAGACATGTTAAAGACCTCAATAACTTAGTCACGATAAAACGCCTATTTCGATCAACCTTCGATTGCTATATTTTGAGTTTACGTCATTATGTTTTAGAGCTTGGTAACCAAGCGTGCAGGGCGCACAGGTTAGCACTACCATCAGATGAGGTAGATTCACATTCTCGTTCCCAGAGCCGCGATCCTTTTGGCCAGCGCCACGGATCGAGACCTCTGGCTGGTTGACCAATTTAACAGTCCGCGATTCACGGACTTCCGGTCGTTCTGCGCAGTCTCGACATCTTTTTCAAAATGGCGGACCAAAACAAGATCGATCTCTTCCACGGGGCGTTAAATTTTAATTATGGAATGGAAATGCTAGATTTAAGCAACATCACATTGAAAGAAAAGCAGTACGAGATTTTAAAGCTATTAGTAGTCGAGAAGAAAGATGTGTTGGCCGTATTAATTACCGACTGGCTATGGTAAAAGTTTGCAGAAGTTTGATCTACCAGCTTCTACTACCAGTGTGCAACTTCATGATGAACAGAGGAAGATCCAACGCCAAAAACTCGTCTGTTCTTGTTATTTCGCCGTTAAATGCCTTAATACAGGATCTTCAAATCAGCGGCGGGGTATTCAGCAGTTAAGCTCAGGATCAAATTTTGAAGATGAGGGAGGGGGAACTGAATGTCTGTGTCTGTGTTTTAAAAGAAGAATCGCTTTTCTTGTCATAGTAGCACTTTAAGTTAAAGTTGACGTTAAATTATTCCAACTTTGATTGCTTGATTCCCGGTAATTTCTCTTTTTATTTTAAACCTTCAAATAATGATCATCATGATGAATAATGATGCTGGGGGGACAAATCTTGACCAAAATTTAGCTACGAATAAATCATTTAAGTAGTCTCAGTTAAACTTTTAACAACAATATCAATGAGTTGTTAATGGCAAATATATGCACACCTTGTGCTTAGAGCGTGGCACTTGCAAAACTGAGGAGCCATTCATCACTCTTCCTGCAAAGCTTCTTGCACTGGTCATTAATATCCTTAAGGATAACTGCCTTCACTGCATCTCTCAAAACCAAACTCTCAAGTTCCCAATCTGCTGAGCTGTTGCTCCAGTATTCATCATTATTGACAGTTGCTTGACAGATTCACAGTTTTTATTCAGCAAAATGCTGTCTTTAACCTTAAGGGGGAGGGGGGAAGCAAGAACACACCAAAAAATATAAATGCTTAACTCATACTTTAAATACCATTAATTTTAATGTGGATTATAACAATGATTGGGCATATGTAAATTATTCATGGTCTTCATGTTCCTTTTGTTGGTTTGAGCAAAATTATTGAAACTAACAAAATAAATGACTGACTTTATTCTTCTAAAAGTTATGATAACATTATTGCCACTAACAGTTACACTGTATTTTGCATGATATTAGTGTCATAGTACCATCAAACAATACTTTACAAGTATGTTACATTAGAGAATTTCAATATAAAATATTGTTAAAATAAATGAAAATGTTAAACTTTACTTACTGGTCAATAAGAAAAACACAACAGAAACTGCCTGACTCATTATTGAACTCAAAGCCCTTAATGGCATATCCTGCTGAAAAACAAAACAGTCTTTTGTTTCAAAGAAGTTGCAAACTTGTAATTAATACAGTACAAGGAGCTCTACATTCTATGTAAGAATAAGAGGCTAGTTCCTGTATATAAATACCCTACTAATTAACCACCACTTTAAAAAGGGATGTAAATGAACAAACCTATTAGTATATAACACAACAAATATAACTTATCCACATTTGTGAAGTGATGCAACCATATATTACCTCTGTTATCTGTACAGCTACTATTATAACACAACAGAATACCTACATGTCTGATATTAGGCAGGAAAAAATGTTCAATGTTAGTTAATCAGAGTAGAACATAAGACTTTTTTTTGGCTAATAATTAACCATTATTATCATATTGGTCTTAGCTTTTGTTCATAGTAAGTTGAGGTTTACCAGTGATGGATTATGCAGACCAGAATTTGAAAGAATTTCTACGCTTTTTGATGGTTGCTTTATCTCAAGAGGAGCAATTCCGGGAGGCAGTTTTCTTTGTTTGGGAGCGGCCATTGAAGCAGGTTCAGCCAAAGCTTTGCCCGTGGGTACAGCTGGCAAAATAGTCCGAAATGCATGTGGCATGCTTCTTTTTTCTTGTGCAAACAGGGACACTCTGACTGATGTTGTTG
>BLFK01000343.1:1869075-1878342 GCA_014634185.1 Astreopora myriophthalma | reverse complement strand
TTTTACGTCTTTCAAAATACCTGTTTATGTATGGCGTCTGTAGGAGGTGTGGCGTTCAACGTAAGGGCTCATGAGTTTCTTAATTATTGCACGAAGCGATCAGGATACAAGCTTATTTGTGGACGGTATCGAACTGGGACAATGGAAGAGCTCAAAATATATAAAGGTATGTACATCTAAACGATTCACCATGTTTCTAAAGTATTTTATTTGACTAATACATGATTTTTAGGGGTACTCCATTTTAGGTACTCCATAGGGTACTCCATGGAGTAGGGCTCCGCGTTTTGTGTTCTCCCCCAAAGATGACAGGTCGTACCTTAGGCGGGAAGAACCCAGCACACTTGATGACGTCCTTTCCCTCGCAAGAGAATTAGAATCCCTCCGACTGTTAGATAGTAATTCTCTCAGGCAGGCTGATACTAAAGTTAGAGCCTTAGAAACCGAGCAAACACATTTACAAACGGAAGTTGATGGGCTTAAGCACAAAATAGAGGAACAGCAACACCAACTAGAAGCCCACGCGAACATCATTGCCCAATTACACCAGTTTCTGGCCAAACTAAAGCAGCCACAGCGACCCCCTAGGGAAGGGTGGGAATGTTGGATTTGTGGAGAGAGTCAATCTCGTACCCAGAGTTCTCGGGCTCTTTGGTCAGCGGGTGGGCGCCCGGAGAGACTCTGGGATAATGGACGCCATTTTCCCACAAAATCTGGGACGGTTTCTTTAGAAGTTGTTAAGTAACAGCCAATCAAAAAATTCGAATTTTTTCATTATCCCAGAGTCTCTCCTGGCGACAACCCGCTGACCAAAGAGCCTGAGGACTCTGGATACGAGATTGGGAGAGAGTGGACATTTAAGGAGACAATGCCCCAGATACAGAGCAAGACCGGAATCTACCCAGCCTTCGGGAAACAGGAGGAGTGTGTCCCCAAGGGCCCAGGAGGATGCCTGAACAACCGCTTACAAGGGCTTAAAGTTAATGACACTGTTGTCAGCAGTTGTGATGGAGGAATGACCGTTCTGCCCGATCAGAAATCCTGGCCATATGGTCTTTATGTTATTGGTTTTATTGGACACTGTAAACGTGTTTGGCTGGTGGACACGGGCGCAATGAGAAAGATCTTATCCTATGAGTGCTACAAGAAGTTGTCTAAGAGTTTAAGGTTTCCCTTGCATGAAGATGGTTCACAAGTGTTTGAAGCAGATGGTCGTAAAACCAGTACATATGGCTCTGGTAGGTTGTCGGTGAAAATTGGAAGTCAAGATGTTAACATTAGTGTGTTGGTAGCAGACATTGAAGATTCTGCCATGGTTCAACAGCAACTGGTCATGAATGGTGAGGAGATTGACTTGTGTAGTGAGTGTTGTCCACAACTCAGCCTGAGATGTGTAACAATAGAGCCACACTGTGAGGCAGATACCAGTCCACCTCCTGCACCGTCAGTCATCTTCATCGCCTGAAAGTGCTAATAAGGGATTGCGAATCTTCGAACCCTGTGGCAACCGTCTTCGAGATAAAGGCCGATATGTTGGAAGAACCTTAGTTTCGGCTGGGGAGACTGGCATTGTACCTGTTATAATCCTAAACACCTCTGATGAGACGCAGACTATTGGTGCTCAAAGTTTCGTAGAAGTAGCTAAACCAGTAACCTGTGTTACAGAGTTGGACATACCCGAAGCGAACTCGCAGAACATTGACAGTTCCCAACAAGAGAACTGTGTGAACAACTTACCAGAACCACTTAAAGAACTTTGGAAGCGTAGCAGAGAACAGTTGTCTGAACACGAGAGCGTGGCAGTGGCTGATCTGTTACATCAGTGCAAGGATGTATTCTCTATCAGAGCAAGACCTGGGCAGAACCAACTTGATAGGTCATCAGATAGACACTGGCAAGGCAAGACCTATTAAACAGAAACCTCGACGCACAACGCCCTCTAAACATGCGGAGATCGAGAGGCAGGTAGAGGACTTGTTACAGCGTGGTGTCGGGAAGAAATCAAACAATCCCTGGTCATCTCCTGTGGTATTAGTAACCAAAACAGATGGTTCTCAAAGATTTTGCGTGGATTATCGACTGGTCAATGCTGACACTGTCAAGGACGCGTACCCCCTACCACACAATGACGACTCCATGTCTGCTCTCTCTGGGGCAAAGTGGTTTTCGATATTGGACCTGGCCTCTGGGTATTGGCAGGTTCCCATGGAACCAGCTAGCAGTGACAAAGCAGCTTTTGTAACCACTTCAGGCCTCCATGAGTGGACTGTCATGCCGTTTGGTCTCACTTCATCTCCCAGGACCTTTGAGCGGTTAATGGAGCTTATCTTGGCTGGCCTCAGATTCGAAACCTGCTTGATTTACCTACATGACATAATCGTTTATGGTAAAACCTTTGAGGAGGAACTGAAACGTTTGGAGGAGGTGTTTGTGCGCTTTAGATCTTCCGGCCTCAAGCTGAAACCAAGCAAATGTGTACTGTTCCAGAGGCGTGTGACGTAATTGGGCCATATTGTGTCTGAGAGTGGCATCACAACTGACCCAGCAAAGATTGAACGAGTTCGCGAATGGCCAGTTCCAGAGAACGTGACAGAGATCAAGAGCTTTTTGGGACTTGCCAGCTACTATCGGCCCTTCGTTCCTAATTTTGCCCAAGTGGCTAGACCTCTTCGCAAACTGACAGAAGCTAATGTTGAGTTTGTTTGGACACCCGAGTGCCAGTCCTCGTTTCAGAAATTGAAGATCTTACTGTCTACCGCCCCTGTCTTGGCGTACCCGGACTTTAAAGCAGAGTTCATACTGGACACTTACGCCAGCAATCATGGTATTGGAGCGGTTTTAAGTCAGGTGAAAGATGGAGTGGAACACCCTGTTGCTTATGCGAGCAGAACTTTGACTAAGGCTGAAAGAAATTACTGCGTTACGCGGAAAGAGCTACTTGCAGTTGTTGAGTTCGTGAAGCAGTTCCGCCACTATTTGCATGGGCCAAAGTTTCGCATAAGAACTGACCACGCACCCCTTCGCTCGGTGCTTCAAGTTAAGGAACCAGAGGGACAGCTGGCGACGTGGATAGAGTTCATGAGTTCGTTCAGTTATGAGATTGAGTATCGAGCTGACCAGAGGCATCAGAATGCTGACGCACTGTCGTGAAGGCCTTGTAAGGAGTGGAAGAGGGTTGAACAAATGGTTAGTGTTGCTGTTTAAACTGATGTTTCATCTGTAGTGTGTGGCGAGCTTGTGGTAGAGAAAGAGAAGCCCTTCCAGATAAGCAACGTGAAACAGAATTGTCAGTTTGTACTGAACATTGCTCATCCGATTCTGCTGTAGCAGACTCTAGATGCAACACCATTAAATTGGAACCAATCTGGACAAGGGAGTACCTTTACAACCAAGAAGTTGCAGATCCTAGCCTTAAGGTGATCATCCAGTTTAAAGAGGCGAGTGCCGTAAAACCCAGTTGGGAAGATGTGTCCTCACATGACCGCACAGTCAAGGCACTTTGGGCTCAGTGGAACCAACTGGAATTCCGAGATCGCGTACTGTGTCGGAGATGGGAAGAAGAAAGTGGTACCAGAACGATGCATCAGATTATACTTCCAAGAAACTTACAGGAGGCCGCACTTGAGGCTCACCATAATCACACTACTGCCAGTCACCGTGGGGTTAACAAGATGCTGGGCGCGATTAGAGCCCGATATTACTGGCCAGGATTGACCTCCCGAGTCAAGAGGTGGGTCAGAGGTTGTCACGATTGTGGTGCTAAAAAGAATTGGGGAAAGAAACGGCGCTCACCACTCCAGCAGTATGTTGTTGGTGCTCCAATGGAACGCCTGGCTATGAACATACTAGGACCACTTCCTCTGACTCCTCGTGGCAATAAATTTGTCCTCGTCGTAACAGACTATTTTACAAAGTGGACTGAGAGTTATGCCATCCCGAACCAGGAAGCTATCACAGTAGCCGAGAAACTGGTGAGTGGATTTGTGTGTCGTTTTGGAGTTCCTCGGGAGATACACAGTGATCAAGGTAGCAATTTTGAGTCGAAGGTGATGACTAGCTATTGGACATTGAGAAAACAAGGACCACGCCCCTACATCCTCAGTCAGACGGTCAAGTGGAACGATACAGTCGAACATTGATTGAAATGCTTCGAGGCAAGTTGAAAGACAATCAGGAGGATTGGGACCTACAACTCAACCCATGTATGATGGCTTACAGAAGTTCTGTTCATGAGTCCTTAGGAGAAACACCAAACATGCTGATTTTAGGACGAGAAATTGAGGTACCATTAGATGTGATGACTGAGCCAGCTCCAGACACACCGCCATTGGCAAGCGAGTATGCCTTGGCTCTGCAACAGAGGCTTGCCGGCGCACATGAAGTCGCCAGGAGACATCTAGGAAAAGCAGCAGAACCGCAGAAGAGGAATTATGACCAGCGAGTGTCCAGTAAGCCGTTCCGGGTTGGGGACAGTGTTTGGTTGCACAACATTCGCCGAAAGAAGGGGAGGAAACCCAAACTGGGTTGTCCTTGGAAAGGCCCTTACTTAGTGGTGTCTGTGCTATCAGATGTGACGTATCGAATCCAGAGAAGTCGAAGAGCGAAGCCTAAGGTGATTCACGCAGATCGTCTTAAGCCGTACCTTGGACCTGCACTAAAGAGTTGGATTGTAGAGAGGGAAGGGACTGTTATGCCGGTTGAATCCCAAGTTGTGACAGCTGGAGAAGTTGGGTCTGTTAGTGTCTCTGTCGAAGCTGTACCCGGGGAAGGCATGTTGGATGGCAGTGATGCAATAAAGTCCCTGAATCCTCCTCTGTGCGACAGTCCCGAGGTGGTGACTATGGCGGAGGATCCCGAATCTGACAAAGGGAGCTGGTAGCGATACTGATGCAGCGATATTGCCTCAGACCCAGACGGCTACACCAGATGACAGACCACCGAGCGAGACTGAGAGCGTTGACGCTGATTCATGTGGACACCCTTCACAGGCTGTAGGAAGTCGTTATGGGAGACAGCGGAGACCTCCCAACTGTTACCATGATTGGGTGTAATTGGACAGTGCATGAACTTTCGGAGTTGTTGTGCGAAAAGAGTTTTCCAGAGTTAAGTTTTGTTTCAATGCGAGTGCTGACTGTTCATAAAATGAACTAGACAGATTTGCTAAGATTTGACTGTCGTTCTTTGTTCATGTTTTAATTTTGTCATTGAGATTGTCACACTGAGGACAGTGAACTTAAAGGAGGGGGCAGTGTAGCGAAAGCTACAGAGTACATTTTTCCCGACCCAGTCCCCCCCCCAAAAAAAATACTGTATGGTACGATTAGGAACAGCGACGTGTCGCTAGTCTGAATACGGTGTGGAATAAACATGGCAACATCACAATAGTCACAGCGTCATCTGCTTCATCTCCAATTTGTCTTTATGTTGTTTTTCTGATTACGCACTGAATTTAACTTGTGCAAACATTTGTTTGGTACAAATCTTTCCAATGCAGTTAAACGTAGACAAATATGGGCATTTCAAAGCCTGCTTTACTTGGCGATTCAAAATTTAATTACTAATCAGTGAGAACATGATAACTGACGGTACAGCTGTCGCGCAATATGAAGGTCTCCTGAATGTCAAGTTTTCCTGTTCCGGGCCGAGTTGTTCGAAGCAGGGTTAGTGCTAACCCGGGGTTAAGTCCGATTAAAGGCTATAGGTTGCCATGGTATTTATCCCAGGTTAGTACTAACCCTGCTTCGAACAACTGGGCCCTGAATTGACATTTACTGTCATTCGAAGTCCAGCCTGAAAGAATATTAATCACGACGGGTAAAGACGAGAATGAGATAAGGCCGTCCACTGGAGCGTACAAAGAGAGAAAAACGAAATTAATACTTAAATATAAGCAATCCAATGAGTATAATAACATAAAGTAAGGGAAAGTCAAACAATCGCGATCGGGAGACCTAAATCCCTAGTGCAGATATCAGATCTAGTGCAGCCTAGTGTTATTGATGTCCCCGTCCAATATCACTCGCTTCGTGGTGGAATCGGCCAACAGGAACAAAATCCAGAGGGTTACTCACGAAACGAAATCAGCTTTAAAAATCGGATTTTTTAAAGTAGTTGGTTTTTACAGTTTTGCACAGAAGTGCAAGGTGATTTACGAACGGGACCCTAAGTCCCATGCGAGGTATATCACCTTCTCTGTACCCGCCCATACACTAACAAAGGACAGCCCCACAACACCGGGAACTTCATGCCCTACTCATTTCGAATAGTGTGTGGGTTCTTTAACGTCCCACATTGAACTTATAAACATGGAAGGTATTTGTGAGACGGGACCTACGATTTATAGTCCTTATCCGAGATGACTTGAAAGTCTAACCATATGCGGATGTAATTACCAAGGTAGCACTTTCTCCTCAGTTATTTTAAGACCCTGAGTGATGGTCCGGCCGGAGTCGAACTCGCGACCTCCCGCGTAGCAGCCCGATGCTCAACCGACTGAGCCACCAGTGCGCGGTGGAGGAGAATGAAATATCAGTTGGATACCTAAATTTCTAGATATATGGGTATCCCCATCCAATATGGCTTCGTTAGTGGAATCGGCCGACAGGAAAAAAACGTCTGCAGGGTTACATAGACTATTTAAGCTGAAAACGTTGACAAGAGTACCCAAGAAAAGAAATCAGCTTTAAAAATCGGCTATGGAAAGTCGACTGAGAATGAAATATATGGGATACCTAAATCACTGCATGGTGATATGGGTATCCCCTTCCAATATAGGGGAAAAAGTCTGCAGAGTTACATAGACTGTTTAAACTGAAAACGTAGTAGTAGTAGTAGTAGTAGTAACGCTGCTTGACCTTCTTGAGCGTATTGTCCCTGCCAGCATGGCCAGAAAAATCAGCGGAGTGGCATTCCTCAAAAATCGCTTTAAAGTCGAACCATCCTTTTGTTTATCGATATAAAACAAAAAAATCCTTTTGTTGGTCGTACTCGAATTTTTGCAAAATTTTCGTGAAACTAACTTTTCTTGTTTAGTAAACCCGGGCGGATAGGCCTGGCTTTTCACATATTCCAAAACATTTCTATATTTTGTGGAATCCGTCTTGCCAAGATTTTCCGTATTTCCCGCGAAATTCTACTCGCACGTTAGAGGGGATACCCATTTTTTGGGCATGGGGGGAGGGTACCGGGGGATACCGAAAACACGGCAGCCATATTGGAAGGGGATACCCAAATCACTAGGGATTTGAGTACGAGGGTGCCCAAAACTCGGGGATGCCCAAATCACTGTGACAGCGCTGCTGCAGCTGCATTTGCAACCTGGAGAGAGCCTGGATTCGAGGTTTGCAGTTCCAGTAAATGACGTCATTAAAGCTAGTCTCGTTCCCAGAGCCCGCTTCTCTTTGGTTAGCACCCAAGATTGTTCATAGCCGTGAGCCATTTTCTAAGAAAATCGAGAATTGAAGGACAGTCACAAAAATCGATTTTTTTTTCTCTTTTGCCCAAAACATCTGTTTTGGTGTTAAGGGAAAGTAGTTTTAAGCTACGGCGATTTATCTAACGGGCCAAATCTTGAAAAGTTTGAAAAATGCACATTATGGCCGCTCTCTGTACTCGAAAAATGTAATTTCCGACGTTTGAGGGACGATTTAGTCGGAAATTATTATTCTGACGGCACGTTGGAGAGACTCGCGGTGCATCTCGGGTTGCTTAAGGACTATTTCAGGTTTTTGGCGGGAGATCTTAGTCATTCCAGGTCGGTCAGTCGGAGCGTTCGCCCGCTTTATTTTTTTTAGGATTGCGTTTCGATTTGATCGACTCGAGTAAATTAATTGTAGAATGCCTTTTCCTCGGGGTTTCGTGCTGCTGCATTAGATGAGGAATACGTTTCCACATATTTTTTGGCCACATCTAAAGGGTGGTTTTTTGGTGGTTTTTCGTATCTGGCGTAGCACAGTTTCTAAATTCTTGGAATCTTCAATTAATTTTGTGAAATAAACATATGAATAATTAATAGATATTAGGATACATTGAATCGCACGGCTCATGGCTGACTGACTAATCCTCAATAAACTTTTCACATTGAATGTCTCGTGTGAGTGTAGTCAGAATCAGCGGAATTATGTCGCAACTTTGACGAAGCCGCAAGCACGCAAAAATAATCTTGCGGAGATGAAACTTCCCAGAGACGTTACTTTATTCTTCCTCTCTAGAACCATGGAAACCGATTTATTAAAATTTCCTTTTCATATTAAAACGGGGCAAATTTGATAGGTCAACAGTTTGGCGTATTAACAGTAAAGAAAGCGAAGGCCAACTTTGAGCGCTATAAATAGCCTCAGGTGTATATGTGAAATCATGTGCAAGTAAACTGTGATTATTGTGTTGTCCAACAGGAAAGTTAAAGCTCTGGAAATGAAATACCATTACGACAGTAAAATAAACTGTTACGGCCTCCGAGGGAGTCACGCTTTCTGAAAGTTAACAGGTCTGCCTTGAGAAAGCACCGTGAAGTCATCATTTGTAGTCGAAAGAACTACTTACCATTGCTTACATCTCACTTTTGGCGTGGATAGTGTATTTTGCAGTTGTCACGAGTATTTTGAAGTCGCTAAATCGCGTTAAGTTGAGTATTTCAAAACGTTGCATGCCAGAGGCCTGAGGAATGCGCAAATGCAAATCAAAACATGACTGCAAGAGAACTGTTTTCCAAACGTTTGTAGATTTATCGCGTCCTTCAATATAATTTCAGAAACAAGAAGCGATTAAAAAAAGAAAATCCCACAAACTGTCGGCCTTTTTGCCTGGTGTTCAGCAGGAATCTCTTCTATCGTCGCACAAAAAGAATGACCTTTTTTACAGGTCACAGGTCGCAGGTCATTATTTTACAAATACTGAATCAGCCCTTAACCTTTGCTAACACTAATCTTAGGCCTAAGCATTGTCTTAGTGTAGTATTTAGGCTTATTTTTACATGAGCTCCGATTCCTTTGTTCTTTTCGGGGGGAATATATTACATAACCCCCAAATCAACTGCCTGAAAAGCTGGGCGCGGCTTTGATTGTTTGAAGGGAAGAGCGGGGCTAATGAACAGCTAACTTAAATGCGAGGGGATTATGTATTAATATGCAAGGAGGATAAGTAACTTATCCCCTTGCATATTAATACATAATCTCCTCGCATTTAAATTAGCTTTTCATGAAGAACAAATTTACAAATGCAAACCTGTACACAGTAAATACAGTGAATTTGGAGGGTATTCACTCTTAC
>BLFK01000343.1:1851575-1864075 GCA_014634185.1 Astreopora myriophthalma | reverse complement strand
CGTGTCAGGTCGTCGAACTTGGGGCAGTTGTATCGTTCCAAGTCGAAGTAGGGTATGTCCAAACTGTTCAGCAAATCCTTCTCGTAATGACCCCCCTTGAAAGCCACGCGAGGTCGGTCGGGCGTCTTGAAACGTTCGTACAAGGTCTTGAGATCTTCGGGCAACTCGCTCAAGGGGGCCGCGTGTTCGCTCTCGTGGGCGTAGAACGGTAGGCCGTGCACGCGTTCTCGCACGACCCGAGCGGTCTTGCGATCGGCCACGTCCAGGCGACGCCAGAGGTAGGCGTGAGCGTAATGTTTGGACCCGTGATGGTCGCCGGTCCAGTCGCACCACCCCAGTTCTCGCGGGACGAACGTGGCCCAACGGTCTTGTTTCTGCCCATGCACACTGTACCCGTCGAGGTCGATCACCAAGCACACGTTGTCCAACAGCGTTCGATCCATGACTGACGGACCAAGGTCCGACCGCTTTCTTATGTACATAGTCCACGCGCGCACCCCACGCACGCACTCACTCACTTATGCAACCCATAACTGTCACGGATGCCCTGCCACTTTGGGGACGGCGTGAACGCGTACCGAGGACGCTCCACCACGGGCGACGGCATCTTTTCCATTGGTCCTCAGGCGCCGGCCAGATCGTGTGGAGGACCCCATTCTCGGGTGGAGACTGCATCTTGTGGATGATCGTGGGCGGGGACTGCAGGGGGCGACGCCACCCCGACGGAGCCGGAGCAGGAGCCGGTGGGTCGAACAGGGCCACGCGTCGCCACATCACTTGAGGGGTCCACGGACGGTCCACCCACTGGAAGAAGTGGCACCCACCCTCGTCCGAGCGACGGCACGTCAGAAAGCCGCGTCCTCGGTTGGGCGTGTCGCGCTGTACCACGGCCACGCGGGCGGGGAAGCCGCAGTAGCAGAAGAAGGGGCCTGCCTGGATGTCGGGATGCACGGCTCCTTCCAAAGCCTGGAGCAACGCAGGAGCCTTGTCCAGAGCCATCCACACGGGGCACTGCTTGTGCACGCATTTCACATACCGCCAACCTTTGCGGGAGATGTCGCGGTGGAGCGGCAAGGCGTGGAAAGGGCACGTCAGCACCGGTGGGGGTGGTGCAGAGTCTGCTTCCTTCTTTTCCTCCTGAGGGGCGGGAAAGCTGCAGCAGTACGCTTCGTCGGGCGACGAGCCAGCCGACCCTTCCTCCAGCACTTCCACCTTGTCTTGGGTCGGCATGGTGACCGGAGGCCACGGCATTTGTTCCTGGTTGGGCGGTTCCGGACACGTGCGGCACAGGACCCACTCCGTCGGCGTGTCGGGCGGCGACGGAACCTTCTTCGGGACCACGGGTGGAGGCGTAGGCAACGGGGGTGGCAACGGGTCCGGTTCGAGCTCGGGCGGAGGGAGGCTGGCGAACAGTTCCTCCAAGGTCTTCGGTTCGGGCGTGTTCAGTGTAGGCTGCTTGTGTTCGGTGGTAGGCACGGGCGCCGGGCGAGTCCTCTTGCGCGGGGGTGGGCCGACCGCATCCCGGGGCGTGGTGTCCTTTTCCAAGCGGGCACTCAAGTCCAGATGTTGGCCGCCTTGGGCGTGGCGTTCGGCAGCGGCTTTTTGGCGGGCTTTCTGACGGGCAGGTTTCTGACGACGCGTCAGCGAATCGGTGCGCGCCCCCGACAGGTGGTCCATCTTTTTGGGTGGGGTCTTCTTCTTCTTCTGGGTCTTCTCAGACCACGGGTATTTGGCCGGAGACAGAGTCCCATACTCCCACGAGATCATGCTGCTCAACTGCGTTGGGACCCTCGAATGAGGCCGAGTGAGCGGGGTCCACACTCTTATAGGGTGGTCGCACGCCCGACAAGCAGGACGGGATGACCTCATCGTCGTCCAATCGCAGGGCCACGGGAAATCCCAGAGCACGTGCCCACGCGTGGGACGTCTGGAAAACTACAGAGCACGTGCCATGCCACGCGCAGAGTCCGTAAGACTACGGAGCACGTGCCCCATCACGAGCGCTCTCGCACGCGAGGGTTCCCGGCAGGCCGAGCGGGTGTGGCACGCGCCCCTATAAGAGGAAGAGACCGCCGCCCCTTCGACAAAGCATGTGGCCATGTCGAAGAGGTCAGAGCCCGCTGGTACGCGTGCGACCGCGCATCCCGATGGCGTGGGAGACGAGCCCACCGGACCGACCGTGGTGCCCGAGCCAACCCATGGAGTGGGAGACGACGCGCGCGACTCCCTCGCACGCGATCCCGACGGGCTGGGTGACCCGGGAGCAGGGTATAAGAGTCGAGCCTCCGCGCCCTCGCTGGCAGACGTGACGTATCAGACTTACTACCGAGACCTCGATTCGTCCGCTTACCCCACGGAAGAAGACTACCATTTGGATCGTGTACGGCGAGGTCTGGCCGCGGGTTACTCCTTCCAAGAGACCTACCTTCATTGGCTGCAAGATTTTGCCGACGCCCTCGGATGCTCGGACACGGGTCCCCGGTACCAACCGACCACGCGTCATGCATTCACCCCCCGAGCCCCTCCGGCTGCATCGACGTCGTCGCCAACGACGAAGCCTAGCGACCCCGAGGCCACCGACGCCTCCACGACCGGATCCAGGGGTGGGAGCGCCCACTGAGTGAGGTGCAAGAGGCGTGCCACGAACGGGTCCAGTTGCGCGATCAGCTCCAGAGTCTTCGTCAGACCATGGAAGAATGGAAGCAAGTCACCGAGCAACTGCAGACCCAGCTGCGACGACGCGCCAACAAGGAAGCCGAGGAACGCCGGATGTGAATGACGCGGTGCGATCGTTTGTTGGATCGCGTCTTGTGCGACGACTGCAAAGAAGAGAAAGACCTGGCCTACTTTGACGAAGTCGTCAGTACGTACGCAAGGGCTCGCGCGTGGACGCCCACCCAGTGTCCGGAATGTAAACCGTTCAGACACTGTTTTTATCGTCCCGAGGTCATCGACGAGTGGTACGTGGAACCCGTGGAACCCGACCGCGTGCCGAGCGTGGGTCGATTGCTCTGGATTCACGTACGATGGTGGATCTGTCCGCCCCCGGCCCGAAGAAGAAGAAGACGTCTCAGAAGCGACGTGCCCCCGCCTCACGAAAAAGACCCTCTGCCCAGCACGTGAGGGCTCGGTATGCGGATCCGTCGACGCCGGGCGCCTTGGGTGGGGTCCGACGGTTCGCCGACGCCCAAGGGTTGTCGCTCCGGGATGCCCGAGCGGCCTTGGAAGGCGATCTGGCCTACACGTTGCACAAACCCCAACGCCGTCGATTTCCCACCGTGCCCGCGCTGGTGTTCAACGTGGACGAACAGTGGGTGGCGGATCTGGTGGAAGTGCAACGGTTAGCCCGTCACAACCGCGGCATCCGTTACTTGTTGACGGTGGTGGACGTCTTGTCCAAGTACGCGTGGGTCCGACCGCTCAAGACCAAGACGGGGGCCGCGTTGGTCCGCGCCTTCGGCTCCATCTTGAAAGAAGACGGCCGACGGCCCCAAAAGTTGCAGACGGACAAGGGCAAAGAATTTTACAACCGCCCGTTTCAGACGTTGTTGAAACAGAAGGGCATCCATCATTTTTCCACGCACGGGGATGCCAAAGCGGCGGTGGTGGAACGGTTCAATCGCACGTTGAAAGGGCACATGTACCGCTATTTCACGGCCGCCAACACGTTGTGGTTCGATGACGTGCTGCCCGCGTTGGTGAAAGGCTACAACGCCAGCCAGCATCGGAGCATCGGCCGCGCGCCTCGCGACGTGACCCCGAAAAACGAGAGCCAGGTGTGGCACGCGTTGTACGGTCGGAGACTGCAGAAGAAGAAAGGCCGACGACCCCGCTGGAAGGTGGGCGATCGCGTGCGGTTGGGCAAACACCATCGCCCGTTCAAGAAAGGGTACTTGCCCGGGTGGACCGAAGAAGTGTTCGTGGTGCGCGCCGTGCGCCCGGGACCCGTGCCCACGTACAAGGTGGAAGAGATGGACGGCACGCCGTTGGAAGGCACGTTTTACGAGCAGGAGTTGCAGAAAGTGACGGGGGGCAACGACGCGCTGTTCCGCATCGAGAAAGTACTTAAACGCAGTGGCGAGAAGGTCTTGGTGCGTTGGAAAGGCTGGCCGAGCAAGTACGACAGTTGGGTGGCCAAGAAGGACGTGCAGACCTTGGGATGAGCGACGAAGGTTTTTTCGTGACGTTGCCCAGCGACGCCAGCCGGTCCGAATTCACCGACAACACGGCGGCCTGGTACAAGGTCCGGTTGCCGTACCCGCTGCGTCTGAAAGGCCACGGGTGGCAAGTGGGGTTGAGCAGCCTGTCCTTGGCGGACGCCCGCGTCGATCTGTACGAACTGATGGGCCCAAACGAGTACCTGGCCTACAGCAAATGGTACACCGAAGACGTCATCCGGTATCCACAGGGCGGGGTCACCCACGATAAGCAAGTCCAGATGGCCGACGTCGACCATCTGGAATCGGTGGTGGACGGCGAAAGTTTCGTGAAAGCCATCGTCGACGCGATCGAGTGTGCCAGGACGACGACGGTCGACACGGGCCATCGGTTCGTGGATGGCAGCGGCAAACACTTGTACGTGACGTTTCGCTGGGAACAACGGGGGACCGACCGCGATCTGATCGTCGACAATACCCGGACCAAGATGAACGGGAACAACACGCCTGCCCTGATCCTCAGTCACAAATTGGCTTACAAGATGGGCTGGCTGGCGTTGACGAAAGGAGGCAAGGATGTCCTGGGCCCGAACCTGTGCATGGAGTTCCCGAACGACCACGTCACGACGATGGTCGGACCCACCCGAGACGTGGTCGACTCGGCCAGTCAACCCGTCTTTTGGACGGTGCGGACCAACCAGTTCGGCTTCGTCTACCTCGCGTTGAGCATGAACTGTCATTGGCGGTTCCAGAACCTGAACAATGCGTTTCGCGCGGTGGTGGGTCACCCGACGCGGACCTTGCGCATGTACTGCAATGCCGGGGGTAGCACCATCATGGGACGGCAAGTGACGGACCTGTTGCACGAAGTCCAGTACCGACGCCGACGACGAGGCACGGTGTACTTCGAACCGTTACACGTGCAGTACCATCCCGTGCGCAACGACGTCATGGAAGTGTTGGAAACGCAAGTGGCCGAGACGGACGGCACGTTGGTCCGGTTCGGGCAAGGCCGCACCCTGTTGACCTTGCACTTCCGACGGTACGTATAAAGTGGCTCGAGGCCACGTGGGCCGTCGACCATGGACGCCTTTTGCGTGACCTTGCCCAGCGACGGGGACGAAGCCGGATTCCCCGACAACACCAACGTGGCTTTCCGCACCCGCATGAGGCCACCCCTGTGGTTACGCGGCGGACGCTGGGTGGTGGGCGTGGTCCGTGTGAGCGTGCCGGACGACGACGCCGACGACGACGCCGAGGACGAGAGTTGGCAAGACACCTTGTTGGGCGTGTACCCGCGCGGCGCGTTGCTGGCCTTCTTCTTTTCGTTCGAAGAAGACGACCAATGCATCGATCGCCCGGGCATCCGGGCCGAGACGCACATCGAGGACGTGGCCGGCCGTTGCCACGACGGGGCGTCGTTCGTGAAAGCGGTGGTGGACGATCTACGGTGCAAGTACTGGAATAAGGTGCAAGTGGGGTGGAACTGGAAGGAAGGCGACGCCACCTTCGTGCCCGAGTTTCGTTGGCCCGAACCGGACACGTTGGTGATCGACAACGCCCGGGTGGTGCGCGACGGGGACATTGGGTTGGGGGTGCGTGAAGATCTTCGAAGCGTTACACGTGCAGTACCATCCCGTGGGGTTGGACGCGTTGGGCGGCCCCCGCGGCGTGGTCCGCCCAATGCGTCCAACCCCAATTTCAACAACGTCTTGACCCCCGACAACAAGATGCCCCCCCAGACCGCGTCCGGTGTGATCGGGCGTGTACCGTGTCAGACTGCCTCCTCGCATGGTTTCGTGCTCGGCTCGGCTTTCTCTCTCTTTTTTATAGGTCGCTCCGTTTGAAGTGCAAGGTGACGACCGTCACGTCCACCACGTCGAAGAAGAATTGATGCACCGGCACGTACTGCACGTGGCGCGGTTCGAAGAGCGTTCGGCCTCGCCCCGTGCTCTGCCCGTCCACGTCGCACAAGACGTCGGTCGACCGTGTCCCCACGCGACGACTCTGACCCACGTTGCTGTGCACGTACCACGTTCCTCGGGACGTCCGACGGGGCCGTCGGCGATGTTCGAAGAGCATCTCGAACCAGCCGTCGTTCAATCCGCTCAGTTCCCACGAGAATTGTCGATACAGGATCACGCTGTTGCCGACGATCTCCCAGGCCAGCAGGGTTTACCCGGCCCAATCTTTCTCCAGGGTCACGGGATTGACGGTCGGCCGCACGGTCAAGCGAGGTCCGGGCACGTCCCCATGAGCGTCCGCGCCGCCCATCCATCGCATCAGATCTTCACGCTTCCCCAACCCAATGTCCCCGTCGCGCACCACCCGGGCGTTGTCGATCACCAACGTGTCCGGTTCGGGCCAACGAAACTCGGGCACGAAGGTGGCGTCGCCTTCCTTCCAGTTCCACCCCACTTGCACCTTATTCCAGTACTTGCGCCGTAGATCGTCCACCACCGCTTTCACGAACGACGCCCCGTCGTGGCAACGGCCGGCCACGTCCTCGATGCGCGTCTCGGCCCGGATGCCCGGGCGATCGATACGTTGGTCGTCTTCTTCGAACGAAAAGAAGAAGGCCAGCAACACGCCGCGCCGGTACACGCGCAACAAGGTGTCTTGCCAACTCTCGTCCTCGGCGTCGTCGTCGGCGTCGTCGTCCGGCACGCTCACACGGACCACGCCCACCACCCAGCGTCCGCCGCGTAACCACAGGTGTGGCCTCATGCGGTTGCGGAAAGCCATGTTGGTGTTGTCGGGGAATCTGGCGTCGTCCCCGTCGCTGGGCAAGGTCACGTAAAAGGCGTCCATGGTCGACGGCCCACGTGGCCTCGAGCCACTTTATACGTCCCGTCGGAAGTGCAAGGTCAACAGGGTGCGGCCTTGCCCGAACCGGACCAACGTGCCGTCCGTCTCGGCCACTTGCGTTTCCAACACTTCCATGACGTCGTTGCGCACGGGATGGTACTGCACGTGTAACGGTTCGAAGTACACCGTGCCTCGTCCTCGGCGTCGGTACTGGACTTCGTGCAACAGGTCCGTCACTTGCCGTCCCATGATGGTGCTACCCCCGGCATTGCAGTACACGTGCAAGGTCCGCGTCGGGTGACCCACCACCGCGCGAAACGCATTGTTCAGGTTCTGGAACCGTCAATGACAGTTCATGCTCAACGCGAGGTAGACGAAGCCGAACTGGTTGGTCCGCACCATCCAAAAGACGGGTTGACTGGCTGAGTCGACCACGTCTCGGGTGGGTCCGACCATCGTCGTGACGTGGTCGTTCGGGAACTCCATGCACAGGTTCGGGCCCAGGACATCCTTGCCTCCTTTCGTCAACGCCAGCCAGCCCATCTTGTAAGCCAATTTGTGACTGAGGATCAGGGCAGGCGTGTTGTTCCCGTTCATCTTGGTCCGGGTATTGTCGACGATCAGATCGCGGTCGGTCCCCCGTTGTTCCCAGCGAAACGTCACGTACAAGTGTTTGCCGCTGCCATCCACGAACCGATGGCCCGTGTCGACCGTCGTCGTCCTGGCACACTCGATCGCGTCGACGATGGCTTTCACGAAACTTTCGCCGTCCACCACCGATTCCAGATGGTCGACGTCGGCCATCTGGACTTGCTTATCGTGGGTGACCCCGCCCTGTGGATACCGGATGACGTCTTCGGTGTACCATTTGCTGTAGGCCAGGTACTCGCTTGGGCCCACCAGTTCGTACAGATCGACGCGGGCGTCCGCCAAGGACAGGCTGCTCAACCCCACTTGCCACCCGCGGCCTTTCAGACGCAGCAGGTACGGCAACCGGACCTTGTACCAGGCCGCCGTGTTGTCGGTGAATTCGGACCGGCTGGCGTCGCTGGGCAACGTCACGAAAAAACCTTCGTCGCTCATCCCAAGGTCTGCACGTCCTTCTTGGCCACCCAACTGTCGTACTTGCTCGGCCAGCCTTTCCAATGCACCAAGACCTTCTCGCCACTGCGTTCAAGTAATTTCTCGATGCGGAACAGCGCGTCATCGCCCCCGTCACTTTCTGCAACTCCTGCTCGTAAAACGTGCCTTCCAACGGCGTGCCGTCCATCTCTTCCACCTTGTACATGGGCACAGGTCCCGGGCGCACGGCGCGCACCACGAACACTTCTTCGGTCCACCCGGGCAAGTACCCTTTCTTGAACGGGCGATGGTGTTTGGCCAACCGCACGCGATCGCCCACCTTCCAGCGGAGTCGTCGGCCTTTCTTCTTCTGCAGTCTCCGACCGTACAAGGCGTGCCACACCTGGCTCTCGTTTTTCGGGGTCACGTCGCGAGGCGCGTGGCCGATGCTCCGATGCCGGGTGGCGTTGTAGCCTTTCACCAACGCGGGCAGCACGTCGTCGAACCGCAACGTGTTGGCGGCCGTGAAATAGCGGTACATGCGCCATTCAACGTGCGATTGAACCGTTCCACCACCGCCGCTTTGGCATCCCCGTGCGTGGAAAAATGATGGATGCCCTTCTGTTTCAACAACATCTGAAACGAACGGTTGTAAAATTCTTTGCCCTTGTCCGTCTGCAACTTTTGGGGCCGTCGGCCGTCTTCTTTCAAGATGGAGCCGAAGGCGCGGACCAACGCGGCCCCCGTCTTGGTCTTGAGCGGTCGGACCCACGCGTACTTGGACAAGACATCCACCACCGTCAACAAGTAACGGATGCCGCGGTTGTGACGGGCTAACCGTTGCACTTCCACCAGATCCGCCACCCACTGTTCGTCCACGTTGAACACCAGCGTGGGCACGGTGGGAAATCGACGGCGTTGGGGTTTGTGCAACGTGTAGGCCAGATCGCCTTCCAAGGCCACTCGGGCATCCCGGAGCGACAACCCTTGGGCGTCGGCGAACCGTCGGACCCCACCCAAGGCGCCCGGCGTCGACGGATCCGCATACCGAGCCCTCACGTGCTGAGCAGAGGGTCTTTTTCGTGAGGCGGGGGCACGTCGCTTCTGAGACGTCTTCTTCTTCTTCGGGCCGGGGGCGGACAGATCCACCATCGTACGCGAATCCAGAGCAATCGACCCACGCTCGGCACGCGGTCGGGTTCCACGGGTTCCACGTACCACTCGTCGATGACCTCGGGACGATAAAAACAGTGTCTGAACGGTTTACATTCCGGACACTGGGTGGGCGTCCACGCGCGAGCCCTCGCGTACTTACTGTCGACTTCGTCAAAGTAGGCCAGGTCTTTCTCTTCTTTGCAGTCGTCGCACAAGATGCGATCCAACAAACGATCGCACCGCGTCATCCACATCCGGTGTTCCTCGGCTTCCTTGTTGGCGCGTCGTCGCAGCTGGGTCTGCAGTTGCTCGGTGACTTGCTTCCATTCTTCCATGGTCTGACGAAGACTCTGGAGCTGATCGCGCAACTGGACCCGTTCGTGGCACGCCTCTTGCGCCTCACTCAGTGGGCACTCCCACCCCTGGATCCGGTCGTGGAGGCGTCGGTGGCTTCGGGGTCGCTCGGCTTCGTCGTCGGCGACGACGTCGATGCAGCCGGAGGGGCTCGGGGGGTGAATGCATGACGCGTGGTCGGTTGGTACCGGGGACCCGTGTCCGAGCATCCGAGGGCGTCGGCAAAATCTTGCAGCCAATGAAGGTAGGTCTCTTGGAAGGAGTAACCCGCGGCCAGACCTCGCCGTACACGATCCAAATGGTAGTCTTCTTCCGTGGGGTAAGCGGACGAATCGAGGTCTCGGTAGTAAGTCTGATACGTCACGTCTGCCAGCGAGGGCGCGGAGGCTCGACTCTTATACCCTGCTCCCGGGTCACCCAGCCCGTCGGGATCGCGTGCGAGGGAGTCGCGCGCGTCGTCTCCCACTCCATGGGTTGGCTCGGGCACCACGGTCAGTCCGGTGGGCTCGTCTCCCACGCCATCGGGATGCACGGTCGCACGCGTACCAGCAGGCTCTGACCTCTTCGACATGGCCACATGCTTTGTCGAAAGGGCGGCGGTCTCTTCCTCTTATAGGGGCGCGTGCCACACCCGCTCGGCCTTCCGGGAACCCTCGCGCGCGAGAGCGCTCGTGATGGGGCACGTGCTCCGTAGTTTTACGGACTCTGCGCGTGGCAGGGCACGTGCTCCGTAGTTTTCCAGACGTCCCAACCAACCAGGAACAAATGCCGTGGGCTGCGGTCACCATGCCGACCCAAGACAAGGTGGAAGTGCTGGAGGAAGGGTCGGCTGGCTCGACGCCCGACGAAGCGTACTGCTGCGGCTTTCCCGCCCCTCAGGAGGAAAAGAAGGAAGCAGACTCTGCACCACCCCCACTGGTGCTGACGTGCCCTTTCCACGCCTTGCCGCTCCACCACTACATCTCCCGCAAAGGTTGGCGGTACGTGCAATGCGTGCACAAGCAGTGCCCCGTGTGGATGGGTCTGGACAAGGCTCCTGCGTTGCTCCAGGCTTTGGAAGGAGCCGTGCATCCCGACATCCAGGCAGGCCCCTTCTTCTGCTACTGCGGCTTCCCCGCCCGCGTGGCCGTGGTACAGCGCGACACGCCCAACCGAGGACGCGGCTTTCTGACGTGCCGTCGCTCGGTCGAGGGTGGGTGCCACTTCTTCCAGTGGGTGGACCGTCCGTGGACCCCTCAAGTGATGTGGCGACGTGTGGCCCTGTTCGACCCACCGGCTCCTGCTCCGGCTCCGTCGGGGTGGCGTCGCCCCCTGCAGTCCCCGCCCACGATCATCCACAAGATGCAGTCTCCACCCGAGAACGGGGTCCTCCACACGATCTGGCCGGCGCCCGAGGACCAATGGAAAAAGATGCCGTCGCCCGTGGTGGAGCGTCCTCGGTACGCGTTCACGCCGTCCCCAAAGTGGCAGGGCATCCGTGACAGTTATGGGTTGCATAAGTGAGTGAGTGCGTGCGTGGGGTGCGCGCGTGGACTATGTACATAAGAAAGCGGTCGGACCTTGGTCCGTCAGTCATGGATCGAACGCTGTTGGACAACGTGTCGGTCCGAGTCCCCTGACGTTCCCATCTGTACATAAGTTGTTCGTTTTTATTAAAAATTGTTTTTATTCAATTTGAGCGTGACTTCTGGTTTGATGACGTCATGTCCGGTCTCGAACGTGATGACGTTCTGCCCCGACCTTTCTGATTCAAAATGGCGGTGTTTTGACATGGACCAATCAGAAGCCGTCTTTCTTTTTTGAATTTCCCGCCCTATGCAAATTTATGCAAATTTCCAACCGTCCAAACCTACGTGAACAACACCACATAACTACTTTTGTTTCATTTCTACTGATAATGACGTTTGATTTAAAAGCGCAACCCGCCTCGATTAGCTCTGCTATCTGCGGGTTGGGCAGGATTATCATTGTATTTTCTCTTTTTTCAAACTAATAAAATGAAAATGAAAAATGAAATGGAAAAGTCGCTGAAAAAGTCGCTAAAAGAAAAAGAACATCGCGTTTTTTGTATGGCCCTTATGAGCCACAATAGAAACTAGCCAATCACAACAAACGTTAAAATTTGTAGATACAAAGAAAAGCAAATTGTCCCCATTTTATGCCGTGGGCTCCCCTGCAGGCAGTCTTCTCAAAAGCGGAAAGACTGGTTCCCAGTGCCCAACTGAATTCCGGAAGGGGTCACGAGTTGGTCCGCTAGAGGATTAGCGGTTATGCAAGTAATGTATTTCAGTTTGGGGCTTTAGAATAACTATTTAGAATGACAGTGTTCTCCAGAACTGCGAGCTTCAACGACCTGGTTCCTCTCTTACCGGCGTTGGAGCTGCCAGATACGCTCAAAATGTTGTTCTCACATCGGAACTTTGTTCATGCTTTGGCCGGCGCTGTGGTGAGCTAACATCATCTATTACTTTTATCTGGTCAGTTACATTTATACTGAAACATGACCGAGAAGGGTGAAGGCTACACAATTCTGATATAGCGAAACGCCGACAGTAATATCAATTAATCATCGAAAGAACGAGAAAAACTGAAAATTATAAATCTGTAGAAGCCAGGACGAGTTCGAACTCGTCATTTTGTCATAGGTTCCAGCACGAGACCGTCACGAGTACGGTGGATTTTCGGGTGTTTAGATTAATGTATAAACAACCCGGTACTATGATGAACATTCCTCTGATGCTGTGCATCCCCTGGGTACCTGTATAAATCGTCACTTCTTTTGTTACATGTATGTATTATTATATAGGTACGCATCGGAAAACAAAAACTGTTCCCAAGGCCTTCAGTACGGCCCGAGGCCGAGTACTGAGGACGTATCCGCAGGGGTGGAAATAAGGGAAACAGATTGATCAATCTAAGTGAATAAGTTTTTTCAAGTGTAAATGATAATGGTCCCCTTAACCC
>BLFK01000343.1:1828537-1841412 GCA_014634185.1 Astreopora myriophthalma | reverse complement strand
TTATATTATATTATATGGCCTATTAAGCCCCGAACCCCCCATAAAATCCTGATAAAATTGTTCATGCACTCATGTCACCAAATCTTTTGAAGGTCCTACGTGGAAGACAATATTTTGTATTGGGTGCAATTGCCAAAGCTGTTTCTACAGTTGTAACATATCCTTTGCAAGTGGCTCAGTGCAGGCAGCGGGTAAGTCGTAAATTAAGCATATCATGGTTATAGAGCAGACCATGAAGTGCAAACTAGGCTGTAAAGCTGACGTTTTGTTCGTCCACCAGCATTTTTTCATTTCACCATTAGCTGTGTCTCCAGAGATTGTTGCAAACCACCTATTACCGGTAACTTCTTTTATATATGTAGTGTGCTACTGTGTTCATTCCTTCTCATATGGTATAGAATAAGCGTAGTCAAATACGTGTTTCAGATGGTGTAATTGTGATGTAATTTTGTGTATAATTTCTCCACAGTCTGGGCATAAAACACCAAGTGGCAAGGCAGACTTTTTCTCCCAAATGACAAGGCTTGTCAGGTATATGATTTATTACTTAAAATTTTGTCCGGTGCTGACTGAACCAATTCTGTTTGCTTGCGAGCCTTAAAGGAGAACTGAAGATAAAAATGGAAAATCTTTTCCTTTGCTTGATTTGTCGTACGTAACATAATTCAAGCAAATATTCCAGTATCGATCGTTTTCACTGTCACGTCACAAAAAAAAAAGAAATTCTTAACCGTTCAAGGGAAAAAAGCCAGGAAAATTAAATGTTATAAAAGAGAAGTACGTAAACAACGTCACAAAGTCTCAAGTCTGTGTCGTACACCATTTTTTAGTTATTTGCCGAAACGTTCCACGCAACTTATAAGAGCTTAAAAAGTTAGACAAGACTTACCTGGAAGTTGAAGTTTGATTGTAATTCTGCCGATCCATGGAGTCAGAAGGGGTTACGTGAGATTGCACAACTCTCCAGCTCAGCTCAGTTTTAAAACCTGTCGGGAGGTCACACCACAATGATAGGGAAGGGATGTTGTGTGCAGTTAATTGTATACACAGCCACAAGGGTGGGCACGTAATCCCCTTCTGACTCCATGGATCGGCAGAATTACAATCAAACTTCAACTTTCAGGTAAGTCTCGTTTAATTTTTTAATTCTGCCTCACCATTACATCATTCAGGGATCACGTGAGATTTCAAAGCAGGGTGATCAGAGGACAGAGAAAATCCAACAACGTATCATTGTACAAGCGATGTAAACTGGATTTAATGACAACAGAATACTGAAGACAAGCTTCCTCAATAACAGTCATGTACACCATACGGCTTAAGGAAGTTTAAGTAAGGTTGACGCATAGTCACCTCCCTGTGGGCTCGCGATTGGTTTGTTATAATATTTGCTAAAAGTGGTAGCATTTGACCACCCACCAGCTGACAAAATGTTGTCCAAGGGAACGCCTTTAGAATTGGCTGCACTTACAGAAGCTGACCTAGTACTGTAGGCACCAAAAATGCCAGTGTCAATGCCTGACATGTGCAACACCTGTTTGAGCCATCGGTTAATTGTATCCCTTGAAACCGCTTTATGTGGCTTGTTAAAGCTTATTAGCAGCTGCGTTTCATCTCCCCGTAGACATTGTGTTACAGCTGAATACTTCTGTAGATAAGTATAAATACATAGACGCCTATCAGATGCACAAGCCTTGAATTCCAAATCTGGTAAATGTCTTCCCGGCTTAGTGTGTTTAACTTTACTCAAAACTTTAAACGTGAACCGGCACTTGGAGACAATCATATCTTTCAAATTCAACAAATGGATTGTTTGGATCCTCTGACCTGATAACAACATTAGCATCATCGTGACCTTGTAGGTTAAGTGACAACGTTGAAACTGAGCTCAGAGTTTTCAAATAAGATAACACAACGTTCACATCCCAGATTTCAGTGTACTTAGGGAATGTAGGGCGTGACTGAAAAACTCCTTTCATAAACCTTGTGACTAGCGGGTGATTCCCCACAGAAATGTTGCTGGGCAAGACAATAAAGGTAGATGATGCAATTCTGGCAGTATCAAGAGCACTATAGCCACAGTTAGCCTCAAACAGTTCAGTTAGAAAGTGTAACACTTCTTCTACAGGTGGTGAAAACATATCAACTTGCCGTCCACTGCAGAAGCTTTCCCACTTTTGTAAATATCCAGAATATTGTTTCTGGGTAGTCTCTCCAGGATGCCATGATGCTTTGAAGTGTTTTTTTCTCAAAGACCTTTTTCACTGAGGGGTTTCTGGACAAGTTACAAGCCAACAACAACAATATGATCCACCATATTCTGACAGAACGTTTCTAATGCAAAACATGCAGCTTTCATTTCTAGAGCATTAATATGCAGTTGCTGCTCATCTTGAGCCCATCTACCCCTGGTTGATTGTATTTTATAGACAGCACCCCAACCCATGTTTGAGGCATCTGATGCAAGGAATGTAGTAGGGTTAGGATGTTTAATTGGATTCTTTGCACTCTCAATGGTTTGAATCCACCAGTGTAGGTCTTGTTGTGCTAAACTTGAAAAGGTCACATCGGCATAATAATCTCCATGTGCTTTCTTCAGAGCATTTATCTTGTCACTTTCTAGCTGACGATAATGCAAAGGACCATACACACAGGCCTGGAAGGCAGCAACAAATTTTCCTATAACTTCAGCAAGTTCCCTTATGGTGGGACTCTGTTTTGCCTGGAGTCTCTGTGCTACCTCCTTGATTGCTCCCGCACTGTCAGGAGTTAATGATACCACCATAAGCTCAGAATCAAGGATGAAACCCAAGAACTTGAGTTTTCTGGTTGGAACTAAAACTGATTTTTCTGGGTGCACTAGAAATCCCTGGTAAGTAAAGAAGCAAACTGTCTCGTCAGTGTTATATTAGCAATTTTTTATTGTGCCAGCTTGCAAATATAAGTCATCGATATATCCAACAGATAAGTGCCCCTGAGAACGGAGGGCAGAATAAACTGGTTTTAACAGTTTAGTAAACAATGTGGGGCGCACAAGCAAGGCCATTTGGCAGGCAAGTATACTGGTAGAGTTGACCTTTCCAATAAAATTTGACGAATTTTTGGTATTTTATATCAACAAGAACTGAGTAATATGCACCTTGAAGATCCACAGAGGCCATGTAACAACCTGGCTTTATCATTTGAATAGCTGATTTGAGTGATTCCATTTTAAAATGGTGATAGGCTACATGTTCATTGAACTTCATCAAATTTAAAATCAGCCGGTGAGACCCATCTGGTTTTGGCCTCACAAAGATAGTTGAAACAAATTCACCAATTTCATGAGAACTTGGGACTATTACACCTTTTCCCAACAGTCTGTTGATCTCAATGTCAATAAACTTCGCTTCAGCATCTGAAAATTGTATCCTTTTTGGATGCTTCATTTGATGTGGAGTGTTACTCTTAAATTCCATTTAACCCTTTGATGATATCCAGTATATTGTGGTCAGCTGAACGTGTTTTCCATTTCTCAAAATAATGCTGAATTCTACCAGCTTAAAATCGTATTGCTTGTGCTTTACCTATACTGGACTCATAAGCAGCTGAAGCCACCTGAGACACTTGGTCTACTTCTGGGCTCTCCCCTCGTCCTTTTTCTTCTGAGGATATGGACTGTTACTCTGGTTGCTCCGCTGCCATTTCTGGTGGGGGCTCTGGGTTCTCCACCCATATCTTTGGCGGTTTTTTAAGAAAATTGGTCTGCGAAAATCTTGCCCACTTGAACGATTTGGCCTGGTTTGTTTTCCATTTGGATCTGCCAACTTATTACCCAGCTTGTTGGTTGCAATAATATCTTTGGTCTTTTGGGGAGGATCGTCCCCAAAAAGATTTGCTGTTAATTCCGTCTGTTCAGAACAGATTTGCTGATACGACCTGTTAAGGTCTGGTTTAATGAAGACACTGCGCCTATGATTTAGGTCACAGTTGGCGTGTGTTAGCAACGCAACCGCATCAAAAGGCGATTTTGTCGCTTCGTCAAGCAAGCTCTTCGATTGCACTTTAGACTCTTAAGAATTTATCTGTAACTTCCACCAGGACCGTTGTAGCCTTCAACAACGTGGTTTGGGTTTTCTGGAGTTTAAGAGAGTTGCAGGGCTGATCTTCGCCCAAATCTCTGCGTTTGCTTTGGTTCCCACCAGTTTTTCACAGTTTTTCGGTCTCACATGCTGAGTAAGCTTCTCCTTCAACTTGTCATCGGCAAGCTATGAGTGAGCCATTTTGTTTACAGTGGCGGCTAGCTTCTCATTTGCCGGAGGCCCAGACGTCTCCTCCAGGTCATACTCCTGAACAATCGGCATGCGAGGACTCTTGTAGAGAAGTAACTTGTTTAATAAGGGAGATAACAGCGCCCTCAAAAGAGCCTAATTCGCTCAAATCATCACCGCTTACGTGGGATCGTGTGGCTTTGCTGGTTGTTATTTCCTCAGAGTTAGACATTTCGTCGCTATCTGAGATTGGTGGCCTTTCCCTACTCTTTTGAGTTTTCTCTTCGAGTAATATATTTGCAAGCTGATCAAAACCGTCTTTCATTGTTGACCGTATTGTGTCTTGCAAAGTGGACTTCGCAGGTCGACAGTTGCTGATGGTAGCGAAGATAAAATTTTGGCGCCATCACAGTTCGTGTTTTCACTTGACTACGTACTTGCCGTATCCTGCTCATCATGCCTTCCCTTTTGTTTTCTCTCGGGTTTATGCTTCTCAGTCACTTTGCTACCCTTAGGCTTGATGACTTTTTAGCTGTGTCTCACTTTCTCCTCGACTGGGAATTTTCCTATTCTTGGTGACAATTTCTGGCTGTAGGGACAAGACTTCAAGATTTCCCGCCATGTCTCCTATTGAATAAATCTGTGTACCGTCGGTGGTTCTTTGGTGATTTCACTAATCTAGACCACGCTTAACTTCAGGCTTTCAATAAGCCCTTCCGCTTTACTTCAGAGCTGTGGTTTTAAAGGTATTATCCGTAATTGCAAACAAACCATACAGAGGTCACGGAGAACCTCCTGGCGCTTCGCTGAGAAAGAACGCATTGAGCTGAGCTGGCAGGTTGCGCAATCTCACGTGATACCTGAATGACGTAATGGTGAGGCAGAATTTGTATGGCGGCGCCATCTTTGTGTACACATGTTGTAGATAAATATGGCCGCCGGAAATCAACGAAAACATCTGGAATTCACTTTGCAATGAAAACGCTTTCTTCTCACTCGTGAGCTGGTATACATACGCATAAACACAATCGTCTAATACTTGAAACGTTTAAATCGTTGAAACTTATAAGGAGAGCCTTTTTTTCCAACCAGACAGCCGCTATCTTGTTGTCACGCAAGGTGAGAATTCGGAAATTAAAAATGCCGTATTTTGAGAACGAAAGATGCTACAGCACTGGCAACTTGTAAACAGATTTAGTTCGAGATTAACTTCAAGGTGCTGCAGATAACAATTCAGAAAACCTCGCTTGGGAGGTTACTTACATTTTGACGTTTTTATGAAGGGGCTAAAGCTCAGCACTGACCGCTCAATGGAGGTCCGCCGTTTTGGCTGCCATATTGCAGGCTTGGGGATTAAGCGTGATGTCAATGCGCACACCACAGGCTCAGATTTTATAATTAGTGATGGAACAGGGCAAAGTGGCTCAATGAGTCTTTGTGGTTTGATAATAAAAATCCCAGATGCGTATCTTTTCATGAATTTCCCGTGAAAGATGACATTTTTCTTAAGAATGAGTGTTCGAATTACGACAGAAAATTAACTAATCCAAAGAAAGTCTTGCCCGTGGCGAGCATTATAGAATGCACCTGTAGCCTGCAGGATTTCAAGATCAAGCGTTTAATTTTGCGAGGAAAAAGAACTATTGGTATGCTTCATTCAAGAAATGGTACTGCAACGACCTAAATCCGGCTTGGTGGTGCTTCAGAATAAGGGATTCAGGTTCAAAAATTAAGATTCGCACTACAAAATACAATTATTTGTCGCAGCTACGCATAAGCAAAAGAAGAGAAATTGATTGTTGACATTATGTTGAGTTCATTTTCCTGGCGTTCTGGCTGTACGGAGTTGACTCCTGACCAGCGATGGCAATGATAGCAAATTCTCTTTATTGGCGGACTTTATAAGTAACTTCTTGTCGTACACTGTAATCGAAATTGATTTAATTTGATTTTGTGCCGATTTACAGTAAAACCTAACCTAGATGTCGATGTCGAAGAATGTCGCTTGTATCCAAAAGATGCACCGATTATGTGAATGTACATTAATTAGTTCAAATGTCAATCAATTAGATCAAAGGTTCACTGTACAAACAAAACATTACATAACGAGTCGCTAAAACGTGCATTTCACGTGGGTCCGCGTGTAACGTGTGCGAAGAATCTGACAGACTGTTTCAAAGATAACATTCTGTGTTTCACATACAGCGATCAGATATATCTATGAAAGATATTAAATGCACATATGAACATGCTAGTTCGTTCGAAGCTTATTAAATATTAAATCACTAAAGTTACGCGAAATAATACAACCGGCAAACAAAGTATTCCCACTGGATTGAGGCTTCTTTATTGTCCTCGGAATAATAACAAATAACGTGAAACCTTGTTCATACTTTCCTGTACTCTCGCAGATGTCACCTTCTTATTGACTTTCCCATTTTATGCACCGTGCACATGTACTTCCTACTTTTGCTTGCTCCCTCTTCTTGGGACCGTGACCTTCCCCTCATCGGCTCAACCGAATAGAGTTAAGTTCGGCCCTTGCTACATGTCACGTTTGAGCTAACTATGAAACAAAGAAGTAGCACTGGCAAGCGAAACTGTCCCAAATATACATTTGCAAGATCACTGAAAATTCGTACTGAAAGTGTTGTATCGGTTGTGCGCAGTGACGTCAGAACGTGGCGGGAGTCATTCCTTTTTGGAAGAAAAAGGACACAAAATGGCGGACGTTCAAATTGGATAAACAACCACGGATTTCGGGAAAATTCAAGGCCTTTCAGGAAGAATGAAGACTTCCCCTGTTTTTTATCAAAAGTGGATGACATTTCGAAAATAATCAAGCACAGGAAAAAAAGTTGGCTTTTTACCTTCAGTTCTCCAATCAGCTGGCTTTCTGGCATTCCTTACATGTAAATCGACCACAGGGAGCCAGCTCAAAAACAAAAATATAAGGTTTTGTGTGGACGTTTGTCATAAATGGTGAAATGAAAGAAAATAATGAAAACTTGAAATTGCCATTAAAGCTTACATCTCACATAAAATGTTGTTCAGCTGTTGCTTTTATACTGTTGTGGAGCCTTTGAACTGCTTGCCTGCAAAGCAAGCGTTTGTGAATTAATTTTTCAGGCCGCGCTAGAGGGGCCTGCGCTAGAGGGGAGGGGAGTGGGCAGTTTTAATCTTTTTTTTTTTCAATTTCTATTTTATTTTATTTTTTAATTCAATTAGCTTCACATACACAACTTACACGTACATATTAACTTCACATATACAACATTAATTACATCATGCCGTTAGTTACAGTAATAAAAATTAAAACTAGTTAAATCAGGTGATTGCCCATTTCCGTAAAGTTTCTTGTCCTTCATGCTGTTTCATATTTAAGATGAACTTTAACATGGAAGTTTAAGATATTAGGTAAAGTGTTTTTTCTTCAGCATTCTCATAAACAAGATTTTTGTAGAATTGATAGAATAGGTAAGCAAGGGGCATTGCGAAGAGATGGAAAATGTTTTCTAGTCTTTATTGTAAACTCTGTTCTGTAAGTCGGAAGAAGAGGGTCACAAAATCCTGCCAGAATAATTTGGAGGACAATAATCGAAAAGATGTAGCATAGTTTCACATTCTTGTTTACAAAAAGAGCACTTTTCACCGTCAGTAAAACCTATCTTGTATAACTCCAGGTATTGGGAAAGAGAATGTTATTTAGTACCTCATTTGTATTTAAATGCGTTAAGGTAGGGCTCAAACACTACTTTATGTGGTAAGCTGTATACTTTTATCAGTTGATCTTCTGATAATCGGAAGTCTTTTTTAAGATTTAGAGCATAGTTTGACTTCTCTGCCTTACATCTCACCAGCATGGGATAATACTCTTTGCGTTTCATCTTAGTTACATCCAGTTCGGGATTGGAACTGTTAAAGGGAGGAGTCATCACGGAGGGATGACAGTTAGCATGTTTAAATCGATTAAAACCAGGGGGTGCATGATGGATGCATGCAGGCCTGTCCAAGTCAGAAAATTTGTTCTGCTAAGGTTTGGTGCACTAATATTAAAAGATTCATTATTGTTACGTTCAAGATGTAGGTCACATACCGAATATATTCCAGGAGCAAAGTAATTTTCATAGAAGAGCGGTTTGCTGTCAATCCTAATTTCATTATTCAGTGTTCCAGATTATGCACGTGCATTCCTTCTCTACTACAGATGCTTCGCGAAATTCAGTCCATCAGAGTAACAATTCATGGTAGAACCTAGAGGCAAATGCAAAGTCATCGACTCGGTAATTACAGCAGAAGAAGAAGAAACCTCCAAAATCCTTTAGTATGTAATTTAAATAATCATTCCAAGTTTAATAGCGTTGCCTATTCTTATCTTGAAATTTCTCCTTCGTTTTTCTAATGGCTAATTTACACGGTACGATTTGCTTATGACTGTCGCATGCATGCAACCTGCTTACAACATACATACAATTTTGCGCCCAAGAGTGATGGCTACGAATGCTTCTCCCTTTAATCTTTTTCTTGACATAATCTTTGTCTTAAATTTTACGGTACAAAGACGATGACTAAAAAAACCGGACGAGTCGCAAGTTTGGGAGTGTTAACTGGCACCAACTTGCGTTGGTTATTAGGTGCCATACCCGCCAAAATGCAGTTCTTGTATTTTTTTAAAAAAAGGTAATTAGTGCTTCAGATGTTATAAATGGTGGCCCCATTCTGTAGATGGTGCTTTTGTTGTTGTCAATGCTACCTCTGTGGCTTAAAGTAGTTGAAGTTCTTTTCAACCGCGAGGTGAAGCCGAGTAGTTGTAGACCCGATAAAACACGACCTGGGAGTTTATTGAACGGTTCTATTCCACATTCCACAAAGAGCTTGTCCCTCTGGAATCCGAGCCATGGTTCAGAGAGTGAGAGGAAAATATTAGCATACAAGAAAAACAAGCTATGCCTTATATTACTAGCATTCTTTATATAAATAATTTTCGAAATGATAAGAGGAGTGTTTATCGGGTTTTTGAAGCTGGTGCATGTGACATTTTATCGGTGAGTTGATACGCTATTAGGTCGGAAATTATATGATTTTTGAAGTTTTCGTTAATGTTGCCTCTATCTGATAAAATCTGTGGCTATGTTTTTCCTCGGTAAAATGGTGCTTCAATCTTCTTAAGTGACGATTGTTGCCTTCATGCATGCTGCCTCCATTGTCTTTATTTTTAACCAGAGGTCTGATCACCGCTTATAGCCGACATGACCGAGCGGGAGACTGTGGTTCAGTGCACGATAATTCGTGAAAATGAGGCGGAAATAAAGGTTTCAATGCCCTTTTGATGCTTGAAGAGCCATCCAGCAACGAAGAGGCAGCAACCGCCGGTTCGATTACTGAAAAACATGGAATGTTGAGTCAACAGTGGAGGACGTCGTAACTTGTGTGGTAAACCTTTCAGTAGCCCTGGACTGCATTCTCACGACATCAACGAGCGCGTCCGCCATCTTGACGGTATGCGATCTCGTACCCAGAGTCCTCGGGTTTTTGGTCAGTGGGTGGACGCCCGGAGAGAGACTGAAATAATGGAAAAATTCAATTTTTTTGATTGGTAGCCTGCATAACTATAGAAGTCTAGGAAGTCCGTGAGTAATTGCGAAGCTAAACAAACCGGAAACAACGAACAAGACTTTTAAACACAGATGCACGATGGAATGGGGACTAAAATACTAAAAGAAAGACTTACCTAAAGCGCCAGACGCTATTTGTTCTTGTAGCAAATTAGTAAACATTATTTCTCCTTGAAAAAAAGGCCAGTTTCTTTGATCGTGTGCAAGAATTTTGCCTCTCTCGAAAACCTTCAACACGCCACTTTGAGTCATTTCCGAGACATTTCGCATTTGACCTCATGCATGCGCACTAAGACCAGAATCCCAGGTTTTCTGGTCAAATGCAGTCTCGTTCCCAGAGCCGACGTATCTTTTGGTCAGCCCCAAGACACGGAGCTCTGGAATAATCAGTTTCCAGAAATACGTTGATTGGCTACTCGATTTACCAAACTGCTCATGCGTAAATTACCGGAAATAAAATTGCTTGTAAACAAAATCAGAACAGCCGAGCCCGAATGTGGCACAGAAAACTAGCAAACACAAATAGTTGTCGCTGCTGTTGTAAACCCTTGAGTTATAAATGATCGCCCCATATAGCTTCTCAGGAAATCGAAGGTGAAACCCAAACTTTGGTATATGAGTGACTTGCCAAAACCCGTCGGTAAAACCGCTAAACATCTCTTTTCTTCATTTGATATTGCTGTTCATTCAAAGCCCAATTGGACTTACCTAGCTTTTCGAGTGCGTACTGTATGCATTCGCCGTGCAACCGGAACTTCTAAATCTTGGAGTCTGGAAATTCCAGAGCTCCGTATCGTGGCGCTGACCAAAAGATACGTGGGCTCTGGGAACGAGATTGGGTGAAATGGAGTTAGCACTCGTTCACAGAGATCAAAAGGACCTTGGACACCTCCGGAAAATTACACGACGTGATATTTTCCATCGAATATTTTCCATGAGACAAGCGTGCCGTTATCAAGAACCCTATAAATTAGACACAAAACGGACTGAAAGTGAGCCCCTGTTCAGCGAGAAACAGCATTTCTAAGCACCAATTTGAATCGCTTAGCTTTCAGTTATTGTTATGGGTAACTCCATTTAAATACTTTAAGAAATTGGGAGTTTTTAGCCGCTTGCCTCGTTGGTCTAGTGGTAATTGGCAAGAAGGAGTAGACAATGACCCGCGTTCGACACGTTTACGATGAAAAATTTACGTTTACGATGAAAAATTTCTCAAGAATCTGACGACTGGTTCACGAGAAATTGGGAAAAACAGGCAACAGTCGTCAGTCTTAAATTTTTTGAAGGACTGCGCATGCCCAGCTTTTCGTGCGCATGACTTTTTATGCTTTGATTTACGTAATGGCGGTGAATTTATACTGCATTTGCCGAACCATCACGAGCAAGAGAAAAAATGACCGCCATATTTGTTTTGTTTTTCAAAATCCCGCCGTCCCTGTCGTTGCCTTAAACCTAAGAAATCTATGAAATGCTTTTTCAGCAGACTGATTTTTACATCGTTACCAATTGGAACGCGACTTCGGTGCCGCTCAAATGCCGTTTCCGAATTCAGGCGATGAAAACTCACGATTGCTTTTATAACTTGAGTAGACACGCGTCGAGAACATAGTGGATCATGTATCAGATGTCAAAAAAGGTTAAACAAGTCACTGATTAATTTAATATGCGCTAATATGGCATGGGGAATGTGAGATCTGCTTTCCTGATGAGAAGTCTGTTGAAAAAGTCTAAATACACATTGACCAATTGACGGTAAAAGAGTATTTCCAAAGATTTTTACAATAACAGGGTCGTTCTCAGTTTTCAGTTAATTCGCTTGCAAATGTCAGTTGTCAGTAAACTTTCAGGCTTTTTGTCAGTTGTCGCTTAAGATTTAAGCCCTTTGTCAGTTGCCAGTTAACCCCTTCCAGACCTGGCGCCATGAAGTTACTTGACATTTGATAACCTAAATGTAAGACAACGCTTAAGTCACGTTCTCCTGAACACCCGGATTGGCGCTGAGCTTACTTCGAACAACTCGGCCTTCGTTTTCGAATTTAAGTAAAACTAATTTCTGTTTGTATATATGTACAAAATGGGGACATCATTTAAGAAGATGGAACCAGCATTTGAAAAAAACTTAGCCACAAATTATACAAAATAGAGTGTAACTGAGGTGTTGCGTTACAAAGGTCTTTGTATAGGAAAGAAATCGGGTCTCGTATTAAGACGGAAATCACAATTATTTCACAATGAAATCAAGTTACTTCGTGACAATGTTGTATCCCTTGTTGGCAGTCGACTTTTCGGATTTTAGCGCGATTTTAGCCCTCAGCGGTGATTCGATTGTGAAACAACAAATGAAGCACGAGCTGGCCAAAAAACACGAAAAACAAAATTGTTTACGAAACCGGAAAAAAAATGTTTGGTAAGTACTTGAATTTAAGTCTTGAATCGCTTTCCCTTTGATTGGATCTTACGATTCAGCTAGACGGAAACCTTATTGATTTTATTTCAATAGGCTATGTCTTCACTATACACTGTACGTATCGGGTAGCTCTTGTGCCTCAACGAAAATCCATATCTCATAATAAGGGCTTTTGTTCACACATAAAACTATTTCGGTTTCTACAACGGAGCGAAGCTGCGCGGCTTCAATGTTGAAAGTGAATCGTCACATATCGGATAGGTTTTCGTGCCATTCTTTGGGTCAATTTGAACCGGTATTCGAACCTTAGCGAAGTCAGTAAAGAGCATCTAGGTTCGGAACCCCCTCAAAAAGAAAATTTTTGTGGTGTGTTCTCTCTTTCGGCTCAGCTAGTTCTTTCTTTTGTACGTAATTTAACTCGGTTTCATCAGTGTCACTTGGCTTGTTCGGATATCATTTTAAAAGAACTTCTTTTGTCTTTTCGCAGTTGCTTTTGTTCCTTCCCAGCCATTTCAAGATAAGATTAGTGAACTCTAACGGCATAAGCTGCTTCATTAACCGGGATGATCGCACTTCGATAGTGTTTTCGCTCATGTGACCAGC
>BLFK01000343.1:1797873-1822712 GCA_014634185.1 Astreopora myriophthalma | reverse complement strand
CGAATGTGGCACAGAAAACTAGCAAACACAAATATTTGTCGCTGCTGTTGTAAACCCTTGAGTTATAATGATCGCCCCATTTAGCTTCTCAGGAAATCGAAGATGAAACCCAAACTTTGGTATATGAGTGACTTGCCAAAACCCGTCGGTAAAACCGCTAAACATCTCTTTTCTTCATTTGATATTGCTGTTCATTCAAAGCCCAATTGGACTTACCTAGCTTTTTGAGTGCGTACTGTATGCATTCGCCGTGTAACCGGAACTTCTAAATCTTGGAGTCTGGAAATTGATTATTCCAGAGCTCCGTATCGTGGCGCTGACCAAAAGATACGTGGGCTCTGGGAACGAGATTGGGTGAAATGGAGTTAGCACTCGTTCACAGAGATCAAAAGGACCTTGGACACCTCCGGACAATTACACGACGTGATATTTTCCATCGAATATTTTCCATGAGACAAGCGTGCCGTTATCAAGAACCCTATAAATTAGACAGAAAACGGACTGAAAGTGAGCCCCTGTTCAGCGAGAAACAGCATTTCTGATCTTACAGTCTTAGGTCTAAGCACCAATTTGAATCGCTTAGCTTTCAGTTATTGTTATGGGTAACTCCATTTAAATACTTTAAGAAATTGGGAGTTTTTAGCCGCTTGCCTTGTTGGTCTAGTGGTAATTGGCAAGAAGGAGTAGACAATGACCCGCGTTCAACACGTTTACGATGAAAAATTTACGTTTACGATGAAAAATTTCTCAAGAATCTGACGACTGGTGCACGAGAAATTGGGAAAAACAGGCAACAGTCGTCCAGCTTTTCGTACGCATGACTTTTTATGCTTTGATTTACGTAATGGCAGTGAATTTATACTGCATTTGCCGAACCATCACGAGCAAGAGAAAAAATGACCGCCATATTTGTTTTGTTTTTCAAAATTCCGCCGTCCCTGTCGTTGCCTTAAACCTAAGAAATCTATGAAATGCTTTTTCAGCACTGATTTTTACATCGTTACCAATTGGAACGCGACTTCGGGGTTGTTGCGAAAACTAAGACCCCCGAAAACTAAGACCTAAGACCTAAGACCCGAAAACTAAGACCCGAAAACTAAGACCCGAAAACTAAGACCCCCTTATTTTCTTTATTTTTGCCCTTCAGTTCGTCATTTTTCCAACCTCCAACCTCCTGCGTACATCTACAACTCAACAGTGTACGCTATAGCGTTTACCATTTGTTAAGTATCCCCTTAGTAAATTTTAAAGTAATTGAGTAGTATAGGGGGTTACTTGGGAACCTAAGCCCTCTGATTGGTCGAGAGGGACCGACTGTACTACTAGATGACCTTATATGGGCATGCAGAGGTCTGGAGAGAGTCGAAATCAGGTTCTGTGCACGTGCAATGACGTCATGGTCCAAAGGGCATTTCCGGAAAAACGCCGAGAACGACCCGAGGGGGTCCCGAAACCCGAAGAAAGACAAACACATTTTTTCCGATGAATAAAAACGAATTTTTTTAAAAAACGATCACCTAGGTACATACGGGAACGTGGGAGGGCTCCGAGTGAACCCTCGTCCCTCAAGACAGCGTCTTGACTTCCATCTAGAAAAAACCTATGTACAAACGGGAACGTGGGAGGACTCCGACCGAGTCCTCGTCCCAAGTTTGGAGAAACGAGGTACAAAGAAAGGTGGGGCGAGAGACAACCTGGTGGTCGCCGAGAAGGGGTCCGTCACGACAGTACAGGCTAGGACACCGACCGTCTCTGACCGACCCAGCCCCTCGGTGCCGACCCAGGTCCCCTCCGACACCCCCAAACGAATTTTTACGCAAAATCGTCGTCGTCGTCGGACAGCAGCCCACGGAGGAGATGGACGTTGTCGAGGTCGGCCTCGTCCAGGGGGTCCTCGGGGAACCGGTACCCGTAAGGGAAGGTCTTGGTACTGTCTGGGTCTGGGACGCGCTTGTCGTAGACCAGTTTGTACTTCTTGTCCTGGGGCACGGACAAGAGGACCTTCCGCACACTGTCCCGGATGATCTTGTGGGGGTTGTGGGTCACGAGGGTGCGTGGGGCGTCTCGAGGGTCGATCAGTTCACCCGTCACCAAGGTCTTCATAGAATCAAAATTCACGACGTCCTCGGTGCGTCGGTTGTGACTGAACCCTCGGACTTTGCTGGTCGTCTTGCCTCGGTGCGTCGCGTACCCGTAATTCTTGGCCCCCGCCGACACGAAATCTTGGATCCAGTCCCCCGCGTCCAACTCGTTCGTCAGGTCGCCCAAGTAATCTCCCCGGGGCAAGGGTGGTTCCTGCCGAGACTCGGAGCACACGTAGATGACCGAGTCCGTGTCCATGTACAACGCCCGCTCCTGCAAGGGGTGGAGACATTCCCGGTACAACTTGAGACGGGCCCAGCAGGTGGTGAAAGCCGCCACGAAGATGTTGGTGTTCGTCTGCACGGGGACGGTGTCGAACGTGTGAGAATGGTACACGTCCATCATCTCCGTACCGGCGAATTCGAGGCGGTGAATGACCTGGGCGTCGTTCAAGAAGAGGGCGAAGAATTGTTCGGGCGTCTTGCAGGTGGTGACTTGGGTCTTGTTGGGTTGCTGCCCGAACTTGCCCCAGAAGGAATTCAACATGCCCTTGGCCAAAGACCGGAGACCCGGGTTCTTCTGGATCTTGGCGTACTCGAGGGTGATGCCTTCGTGCTCTCGGTACCGGGTCAGGTACGCTTGACGTCGCGTCTCGTCGTCCCCCACGTCGCCAGGCCAACCGGTCGCTTCCTGTTTGATCTTCAGGAACGTGTCGACGTAAGGCCTGAAGAGATCGGTGGAAGTCTGGGGGAAATGGTACACCTCGTAGACGTGGAGCAAACGGTACCCGTGCTCCACCGCCACCTGCACTTCGGGCGTACACCACGTCCCGACGAAAGCACGAGCCTCGTCCGAGTGATTGCAGGCAAACGAGCGGTCCGTCAGAGGTTTGGGCATCTCCGTCTCGACGCAGGTCCGGCACAAGGCGAAGGTCAGTTTCCCGTGGGCCCGGCAGGGCAAGACGGGATGGTAGAGCTGACGGGGTGGCAGGACCTTGCACTTGATCATGCCAAAGCTACGGTGAAGCAAGTCCACCCGAGCCTGTTCGGTGGGCGTGTCCGGGTTGCGCTGGATCTCGGGGTGTCCCACCGGGTAGCGGCTGTACTTGTTGACGGAGGGGTAGAGCGAACAGAAATCGTCGTAATGGATCTGTTCGTCCCCTTCCGTCTCCCGCAAGAGCTGGATGGCTTCGGTCCGCCCTCCGAAGAAAGCGTCGCGTGGATCCAGGGGGCTCGTGTCTTCCAACCGTTCGACGAAAGCACGGAGGTCCGGGTCGGCTTTCTTCTGGGCTTCCCATTCGCAACCCCAGAGGACGGTGACGGTCCGCCCCGTGTCACGCAAGGCCTGAAGCCGCTGACTGGTGCGTTCGCGGACTTCGTGGGCCGACGCATGGTCCAGCTGGGCGTGACGTTGCGTACGGTTGGGGAAGCAGCGGGCACAGCCGTGCCAGAAACACCCGAGGAACTCGAAGATGTGGTCGTCGGTGGGATCGTAGCCGTCGACGCGGTACCGGTGCCGTCCGACCTGGAAGGTCTGTTCTCCGTCGTGGTCGGCGTGGAGCAGGGCCGGCCGGTCGTGTTGGAGCCAGTGGAGCCATTCCAGAGCTTGACGGGACTGGTTGCCGCGGGGAGGTGCCCACCCGTGGAGAGGTTCGACGGCGATGGTGTCCTTGGGCATCCAATTGCGTCGGTAGGCCACACTGCACGCGGAGGGGAGCGTGATGCAATGTTCCATGGGATTGAATCCACAGATGGACTCGAAATCCCGCATGAATTTCATGCACCCCTCTTTCAGCAACCGCACGTCCGAGCGGCAATAGGCCAACAGTTCCTGCTCGAAATCGAACACGTACCGATCGGCCACTTGCTGGGCGTACCACGTACGGAACTCGCTGCGTCGTCCCGTCGGCATCCCGTCCGGATCGTAACTCGCCTCGGGGGGCATGTAGCCCACGTAACGCTGGTTTTCCCGCCGGTTGAAGAAATGCGGGAAGAAGCCTTTCTTCAATTCCGTCAAGCCGAAGGTTTTCGGAAAGGCATCCAACCGCATGGGGAAAAAGTTCAACGAATCGATGAACTTGATGCGGGTCCCCGGGAGGCTGAGACTGAGCAGTTTGGCGCCATTCACGATCTGTTGCGGGGCGCAGTGTTGCGAGTACAGTTCCTCGACGATCATGTACCCGTCGTAGCTCTGGAAATTGTGCGCCACCACGATCCACGGGCGGGTGTCGTCCTCCACGTCCAGGTCCACGAGCCGAAACAACCAGGCCAGGAAATCGCGAGAGCACGATTCGCCCGGAAACGTGTGCTGCCGGTCGTTGAGGCTGGTCTCGGCGCAGAGGAGGTTGGCCACGTGTGATCCCTCGTCTTGACGGGCCTCGATGTCGAAGAACACGAAGGCCGGAGGCGACGGGGGTGGATCGTCGTCGCCCCCCTCCTCGTCGTCGTCGTTCCGGGCGTTGGCTGCCAGAAAGGCCGCCGCATCGGCCCGACGGCGTCGACGCTTCTTCTTCTTCTTACGCTCCGCCACCGGCTGGATGTAACACTTGTGCTGCCACAAGTTCACCACCTGACCGCAACAGGGGCAGGGCTGATGGCCGCAGAGATGCTTCTGGACTTCCCGTCGACCGATCAAGACACGCCCACAGTCCGGACATTTGCGGTGCGTCTCGCAGACGCTGTCCCGTTGCGAAGGTCGGGTGGCTTCCCCCTGGTCGTTGTAGAGGAGATGGTTGAGATGACAGGTGGCCCGAAGAACCGTCGCCCACAACTTTGACAAGGGGTTTCGGCGGAGGCACCCCCGTGCTGCTTGAACGCTTCGCAAGCGGTCTGGTGGCAACAGAAACATTTTTGCCCCGGGCAACGGTGATGGCGGAAATCGTCCGTCTGGAAGCTTTTCTCACACCGGAGGCAAAAATAGCTCTGGGCAAAGTAGGCCGGCAAAGACGTGAGCACGTCGAAATGGCCGTCGTGCATCAGCAGGACGAGTTGTTTCTCATAGTCGGGGCCTTTGTGGACGATGCTGTTACCGTGATCCGCCGAGACCACCACCACTTGGTACGGGGCCAAGGCGATTTCGAAGAGCCGTATCTCTTCGAGACCGCAAGGGCCGAGGGGCACGCGGGCCGCTTCGTGCAGTTCCCGGGCCCTGCGTTCTTGGATGGGCCGACCCAGACGCAAGCTCTGGTATTCCCTCAAGGCGTCGACGCCCTGGTCTTGTTCGTGGCGGGCTTTGGCGGTGACGAGCGCCCGCGCACAGCAGAGGTCGTCGTCGTTCCGGATACGGAGGACGCACCGTTTCTTGGCCAGGAGATGGTCAAAGTCCAGGGACCCCAGTTTCCGTTTGCCAAGCCCACGAGGGTCCCGGATCCGCGTGACGTCCAATACGAACGTGTCGTCCGGCTCGAAATTCTCGTTGGAGTTGAGCACGTTCTGCAGATGCTCCAACAAGCCTAGGGCCGGGGCTTCGGACGCACGCCAGTCACGGACCCGGACGCGATGGCTGGTGAAATTGTGGTTCAGACGATCGGACCCCATGTAGATTTGCAAGAAATCCTGGGGGTCGAAGTCCTGCACGTGCCGGTTCACGCCCTCCACCAACGCTTCCAGCAACTCGTGTTGCACTTGACGGGGATGCAGAGAGGCCTCGGGATCCTCGGGTGCCGTCCAGTGGACCCGGAAGATGTCGCGGGTCACACCGTACCTTTGGTTCTCCCGATGCCGTAACGGGGCGAGCTGGATGTCGAACCCTCGTCCCCGTTGAGAGGGCCGGGCTGGGGTCTCGTCGTCGACCTCGAGCAAGGCATCGTCGGGGATGCCGTCGTCCCAATCCATGGGCCACGCGGGGTTCGAGACGTCCTCGCGTACCTCGCGGCATTGCTGCTGCTGTAAGAGAGCCCGTTGCTCTTGAAGAGTGAGCCCACTGGGACCGGGCTCAGACATGCTGGAGGCTCACCAGGTGGACGAGTGAGCAGAGAATGACTCGGACGCGCGAGGAGCTCCAGCTTTATAGAGGTTTGGACAGCCACGTGACCCGACCCGGGCCGACCAATCAGAGCCTTTAAAAAACCCCTCTGGAGGGGGGATAGGGGGTATCCCCCCAACAGACCCCTCTAGGTCACGTGGACCCAATGCTGGCTTTTGATTGGTGGAAGGGGGTTGTGTTAAAGGGGGACCGCGTGAGCGGACGCCATTGCAACTCGTCATGCCGTACCGGGATCCCGCCCAAACACGCGCACGCGTGAAAGCGTGGAAAGCCGCTCACCCGGAGGCCGTGCGCGCGCAGAAGGCCCGGTACCAGCAAAAACACAAAGCCCAGCATGGGGCTTCGGTCCGACGCTGGCGTCAAAGCCATCCCGACGCCGTACGGGCCCAGAAAACCCGGGCCTGTCTTCGTCGACGCCGTATCATCCCGTGCCAGGTGGTCCTGGAAACCTGTCCGCGGGCCGAGCGGAAAAAAGAACAGTTGTTGGCCAGCCGCCGTGCAGTACTGCCACCGCCACCGCCACCGCCACCGCCACCGCCACTCGTACTCGTGCCACCCCTACGTCCACTCCTGCCCCGGGTCGGCCCCGTCGAGCGCCGAGCCCTGTTCCTGGCCCGGAGCATCCTCCCTCGACGGGTCCCTCCGTCTGATCCTGCCCGTCGACGAGAACAGAAGCGACAACGGGATCGGGTCTACCTCTGACGCCTCCGAGGGGATCCCGAGCGGTACGCGGCTCACTTGGCTCAAGCTCGAGCCAAGAACCAGGTCTACCGTCGCCGCCGGGACGCCGACCCCACACGTCGGGCTGCCTATCTGGTCGCCGAACGCGCCCGAAGCCGAGCTCGGCGCCGTGCCCTCGACACCGTCGCCGAGGACTGCGAGGCCTGCGGCCTGTGCCTGCGTTGTGGGGGCTTTGCCAGCCCGTGGACCCCAGCCTGCACCGCTCGATTACGGGCATGGGAACGCCATCGACCCACCCTGCATGCTCGAGCCTTGTCAGGAGACCCGCCCGCCGTCGAGGAGGACTCGGAGGAGGACTCGGACCTGGACGCCATGGCCGCCGCGCTGGACGCGGCTTGCCAGACGCCAGAGCGTCGTCGTACGTCCCCCCGCAAGACCCCGAGGACCCCTCCGGCAACCGTCAAGTCGTCCGACTCCGAGGGCGAAGATCCCGCCCAGCAAGTCCTGGCGCGCATCCGGCGGCACAAGGCGCGCGCCGACGCCCGGACCTGAACCACCTGGACGCGGACCGAACGGGTGGACCGCACCCTACGAACCGTGCAGTCCCCGGACAAGACCCGCCAGTTGGACCGGTTCAACGCGCAGTTAAGACGCCGAGACGGGGTGAGACCTTCACCAACTTTATTAGAACGGGTGGCCGAAGCCGATCAGGCCTTATTACAATCGTGGGACGCGGGGGAGGTGGCCACGTCCGTGCACGTCACCCCCGACGTCCTGGACGAACTCGAACGTTTATGGTTGGTTTAGAAAAAAAAGTTACAATTTCAAACGGGTCTTGGCTTGCATGATTTTCTTGACGATGGCTTCGGTCCACGTCTTTTTCCCCGGGAGGGCGGTGATGGCCCGGATCATCTTGCGATCGGCCGCGTGCTTGTCTTGCAACGTCTTGGCGTTCGCGTAATCGATGTTGTGCACTTTGGCGATCTTGTCCAACCGGTTGATGCCCGGATCCCCGAGTTTCAAACGTTTGGCGAGATGCGTGCCGGGGCCCATGTACTGGTACCCCGGCCAATGAAATTCCAGGCCGGTCTTGCCCAACCATTTCTGCACGTCCAACCCCCACCCGCGCTGGGGTCTCTTTTTCTTGGGAGGGGTTTTCGCTCGCCGCCGTCGGCGGGCCTGCGCTCTAGTAGTCGGTGCCATCAAGTTTCCGACACGTCTTTTTGCCTTCGGCCCACGCTTCCCACCCGGGCAGAGGTCGCAAACGTCGGACTTCGGCCGGCGTCTTGGCCTGCCGGGCATCCCGGGATCGTTTTATAGTCTCGTCCGCACTGGCCCGGGTCCGTTGCACCTCTTCCAACAACTCCCCCAGAGGTTTCTTGCCGGCGCTCGGGCGGCTCCGTCGCTTGGGTTTGAACCCGGTGGCTTGCATTTCCTCCAAGATCCCTTCTTTCATGTGCCGAGGGCGTCCACCCGGGGCCGTCTTGGCGCCTTCTTTCTTGACCACCGCCACGCTGCGCATCGGTCCGGGGGTCCCCACGACCGCACCTTGCGCCTCGGCAGCCACCGCGCGTCCTCGAGGGGTTTCGGCGGCCCGGACCATACGTTGCATCCATTTCTCCAACGCCGAGGTGGTCAGATCAGCGTCCGCGTCCCCTTCGGCGCCGGCGGGCGGCAACGGGGCCGTGAATTGCCGCAACCGTTTGGTGGTGCGTCGCGAGGCGCTGGAGACGGGTTTGACGCGTTGCACGGCTTCGGACGCCGACAAGGACGGGTCGGCCAGCAACCGTTGTTTCTTGGCTCCCAACCGCCCGGCGCGCGTCAAGGACGGATTCTCGCCCACTGCGCCCTTGTAATACTGCACCAACTCGGGCACTTCCTGTTTGGGAATGACGATCATCTCTTCCATGCTGCTCACGGCACGCGACGCGTGCACGTCTCGCACAATTCCGCTTGCCCGTCGACTTCCAACAGACTGCGGCACGGACCGCAGTAGAGGCGTTTCTCCAGCTGCATCTTGTCGCGCAGCACCTTATTATATTGTTCCAGCACCGCCGCGTAATCCCGTTGCCACTGGCGCATCTCGTGCCACAACCGGGTGTTCTCGGCGTTGGCGTCTTGCAAGAGTTGCATCAGGGCCCGAAGGGTAGCACGCATCGGCACGTGTCGCGGAGACTCGTCCATAGTCCAGCCCCTTTCTGCGACAGGAGCCAAGCGCGTCGACGTTTCAAGGAATTCTTGCGTCGACCCACTTCGCGCAACACCTTTTTATGCTTGCGGAGCCGGGCCATCAACGGCGGGGCCACGGGGATGCGTTTCTTCAACAGGTTCAACACCAATTCGCTGATGGCGTTGATCTGATCGGCGTTGGCGTGCTGCAACAGATCGCGCCGGGCCCCCGGCCCCCGCGCTTCTTGCAACAGGGCTTGCAAAAACGGCCGTTGACGTCGCAACCGTTGCATCGTCGTCGTCGTCGCGACCGAGGGTCCCTCTCTCTTTTATGAACGGTGCCACGCGTACGTGGACCCGTCGGGATGGCGAATCATGCCGCGTTTCTTTCGAGCCCGGGCCGCTTTTTCCACCGCTCGGGCATTGTACCGTTTCCGTGTGGCCGCTTGGAGTCCTTTCTTGACCCCGTAGCCCGCCGCGGCACTCACTCCACCCAAGGCGGCCGCTTTGCCCGCCGCGATGGCTGCCGGCAGCAAAGCCAGCAAGGGGAAGAGGCCGCCCGCCTGACGGCGTCGGCGGGTCGTCGTCTTGCGTCGACGGGTCCGTGTCGCTTGGCGGGCCATCCGTTTCAGGGCGTTGACGGTGTGACGGCGTCGTCGTACCATGCTGCTGCTCGATGTTTTTTGGTCGCGTCTTCCTCCTTTTATGGGATCAACGGCGTCGGCGGGTGGCCGCTTCCAGTCCTTTCTTGACCCCGTACCCGGCCGCCCCGGCCACCCCACCCAAGGCCGCCGCTTTGCCGGCCGCGATGGCCGCCGGCAACAAGGCCAGCAAGGGAAAGAGGCCTCCGGTCTGACGGCGGCGGCGTCGTCGGGGCGTCGTCGTCTTGCGTCGGCGTCGTCGTGTCTTGGGCATCGTCGTTTCTTACGGCGAAGACGTCGTGGCTTTTATACGTTCGATGGGCACCAGAGGTCGGGCGCAGCCGTCCACGTAACAGTCCCCGTGCATCGGCACGTACTCGAAGCGAGCCGCGTAGGTGGCCAAGCACCGGTCCGTCAACGGCGGGGCCACGTCCGTCACCACGTCGTCCAACGTCTGCATCTTGATCAGAAACGGGGTCACGGCGTCCGACGGCACGCCGCACACGGTCGTGCGCAATTCGATCAACGTCTTGGCGTAGGTGGTGTACGCCCAACGGGCCATGTCCACTTTGAAAGCGAATTTCTTGAACTCCGTCCACCCTTTGACCGCCGTGCCCAAAGCCGCCAAACACGCCACCAACAGACCGTCGTCCAACACGGGCCCGACGATCAACCCGGCCGCCACGATCAAGAGGGCCAATCCGTTCCACGCGGCGTGCACCCGTCGCACGCGCGTGAAGGTGCGACGATGACACCACCATTGCCGGTGGTAGAAGGCGAACAAGGAATCCAACCGTTGCAAGGTGTCGGGCGTCCACCCTTCCAAAGGGGCCGGCGTCGACGTCAACAGCGACACGGGCGTCTTGCTCATGTTTTTACGAGTTGGGCGTCGACAGGCGCGAGGAGGTCCGTCGCACCACCGGCGGTCCGCCGTCTTTATAGACGGTGGTGATGGTGTTGGTGTGCGTCACCCCGGCGATGGTCCGACCTCGGGCCCGTTGCCGTTGATCTTCGGCCAACAGATCCAATTGCCGTCGCAATTCTTCTTGGTTCAAACGCCGTCCCGGGCGATCGTCGTCGTCGTCGTCGCCGTCGCCGCCGCCGCCACCCCCGCCGCCGCCTCCGTCGCCACCGCGTCGTCGGGGACGGCCTCTCGGGGTGCTACGGCTGCTGCTGCTGCTCCCGCCGGAGGAGGGTGAAGAGGCCGGCAGGGGGCGGGCTCGAGGTCGTTTGTGCCCCACGGACGACCGAGCATTGATGCGGGCGATCCGGGCGGCTTGCGTGTCCGAGGCCCCGGACCCCACGCCCACCGTGGCCGTCTGGCGAGGCGGCGACGGGGTGCCCCCGGCCACGACCCGCGGGGTGCCCGACGTCGGAGGGGGGCTCATCGTCAGAGGGGAGGACACGGACGCGAACAATTCGTCCAACGTGGTGGGTTGACGGAGCGAGGCGTAGGCCAGATCCACGTCGGGTCGAGGGGTGGTCAGGCGTCGTCGTTCGGCCGCCACTCGATCGCGTTCGGAGGCGTGGACCGCGTGCCCGGTGGCTGCGCCCACGCCCACGGGATACCGTGTGGCCATGGTGTCTCTAAGGCGTCTTGCGAGTGAACGTCCGCGTCCACCCTTCGTCCTTTAATACGTTGGCAAAGATGCGGTACCGATCGTCGGACGCCGGATGCAAATCCAAGAGGAGGTAGCCGTAAGGGCGTTGCGTCTCGCGTTCGTAGACGGCCATCACGTCCCGCCAATGCGTGGGAAACGCTTGCATCAACAGATTCCGCACGCCCAAGCGATCCCGCGGGTGCTTGAACGCCACCACGTAATGCGCGTTGCGTGAAATGGTCTTGGCGTACTTGCCGGGTGGAAACATGTCTTGGCACAGGTACACCACCGTGATGCCGCGATGGTGCGAGTCTTTGGTGAAGAGATCCAACACGCGTTTGTCGTTGCCGCCTTCGGCCATCAGGTCGTCCAACACCAACACGCCGTGTTGTCCCGAGGGAAACCAGGCCGTCAAGTCGGACGGATCCGGCACCCCTTCGTGCAGCTGCACGCCCGACAAGGCGCGGAACCCGTCTTGCCAGGCGCCGTAACAATAATGCACGGCCCGAGGGGGGACGGCGAAATGGTCGGCCGCGTGGGCCAACAGACGCGTCACGAACACCGTCTTGCCACACCCCGACGGGCCCACCACCAAGACGCTGCTGGGCGACCGCAACATCTAGCACCGGCACCTGCTGGCGTCGCGGAGACAATCCCCGTAATGATGCGGGGGCGCATGCCCCAACGCTTTATACGCACGGTTCTCCAAGGTCAGGACGCGTTCTTCCACGGCGGTTTCCCCGAGCCCCTGCACGAAGGCCTCGTAAGGGCGTCCCGCACACAACAAAGTCAAAATCTCCTCCAGGGCGTCCCAATCCATGTCGTCGGGCTCCATGTCGCGGAGCGTGTCCAAGACCCCTGCGATCATTTCCCGTCGAAACTGTCTACGCGTCAGGCGAGGCATGGTTGGGTTCCCCCTTCGACCCTTCTCTCTTTTTATAAAAAAAAAAGACCTCCACCCAGCCGGAGTCGAACCGACAACCTCGAGATCTACAGTCCCGCGCTCTGCCGTTGAGCCATGGGCGGGGGCTCTGGGGGAAGAAGGGAAAAAACACACGCACACCCTTTTTTCATCGTTCCAACGGTTTTATTGACAACGCATTATTCTGGGACCAGTCTTTGAAATCTAAACGTGTCCAGTCGGCGCCTCGACGTCGGATCTGACGTTTCAACCATTGCCCCACCCGATGGTCGTTCTGGACCAGATCCTGACGATCGAACACGTCCAGAAAGTCGTCCAACGTGTCACCCCGGCTCTTAGTGGCCAAATACATCAAGGCGTAATGCCCGCAACTCTGGCTGGTGATGGTCTGCAGACTCTGTCGATTCGTGTCCACCCAGCGCCAATGGCACACGATCCACTGCATCAAGGGACGAGCGTCGTAGGTCACCAACGGCAAGCCGTAACTGTCCATCACTTCGCATCGGTCGTCTTCGGTCCACAGGGCGATCCAATGCGTGCCCGGTCGGTCGTGCGGGTCCGTGTTGACGATGTACGCGCGGGGCATGGCTTTGTCCCGAGGCACGGGGAGCGTGTCGCTGGCAAACACGCCGGCAAAATACCGCGCCAAGGCGGGATCGCTGCGAGCCAAAAAGTCCAACTGCCGGTCGGTGGTGGCCACGAATTCCATTTTTGAGCTCGACTCTCTCGGTGTGGAGGACTTTATACCCGGTACACGTTGTACAGCACGGCGCCTTCGGGGTTGATCTCCAACACGTTCTCGAATTCGGCGTACAACACCACGTTGATGACGTGGTTTTTGGCCGCTCCCAGACGGAAGAGGACGCGCACGTCGCCGTCTTGACGCGGGTTCAGCATGCCCCGGTCCGCCGATCCGCTGGGCACGTTGTTCCACATGAACAAGGTGCACCCTGCCGTGCCACCCCACTGCTCGGGGGCGATCATGCTGGGTCGGCTCTTCATCAAGGCTTCGCTGGCTTGCAAGAAGCGATGGTACCCGTCCAGATCTTTGTACGTGTCGCCCGTGTTCAATTCCAAGGTCTGGTAAGGGTACTCTTCGCCCCGCACGATCTGCTTGATGCTGGTCAACCCGAATTTCTGGAAGGCGAAGGGATGGTAGGCCACGTTCCCGTTGTAGGCGTTGGTGTGCAACAACCCCACGATCAACCGGTCGGGGATCCGCCCTTGGAACAGGTTGCCCTCGTCGAAATCCAATTGGTTCTGCGGATGCGAAAACACCCGGATCTCGCTGCCCACCACCGTGTACTTGGCCACCTGCCGTTTCCGCGGATCGTGGCGGGCTGCTTCCAATTCTCGGTACAACGGGTCCGACAGCCGCAACTGGCAGACGTGGAAGGTCAGTTTGACGTCGTCTTCTTGCAAACGGCCGTTCAAGGCCACCCCGTTCAAGAAGAAGGCGGGGGCATTGAAGTAAAACCGGATCTTGAGTTCCACGTTGGGTACCAAGGGTTTGCCCAGGTGAAAGATCTCTGAATGCGGCACGAATTGCAACGTGACCGTGTGCCCCCCTCGGTACCGCGTCTGCGCTTCTTTGGATTCCAACACCGCCGCTTTCTGGCTCTCGCTCAACGCTGCGTAGTCGGCGTGCGGGCCCCCACTGTCCAACTTGTTGGCCGTCAAGGGGGTGGGAAAATCCAAGGCATTGAAGGCTTTCAACCCGTGACGGTAGCTCTTGAACCAGCCTTGCGGTTGCAAGATGGTGTCCCCTTCGTCGTTGGTGTAATTGAGCAAGGTTTCCAAGTACGCCTTGTAGGCATACGTGTCCGTCTGAGGACTGATCAAGGTGCCGTTGGCGTGCACCGTCACTTGCTTGAGCAACGTGTGGGCCAGGTTGGGCGTCGGGAACAGATTGTTCCCATCGGCCAGGTTGCCGGCGTCGTCTTTCTTCAAACGGAGTTGCATCCGAAAGTAACTGCGGCTCAAGTCCACGTACTCGGGCAAGGCGGCCATCACGAATTCCACCGGATTGATGCCCGTGGTCACCGGCGACAGTTCCACCATGCGGTACGCCACCGCCGACGTGTCCGTGCTCGGCACCTCGAACAATTGAAAGTCGTCGGCGTAGGCGGACTTGGACGCCCCGTGCAGAGTGACGGCCGTCATCGTCGTCGTCGTCGGCGTCTCACCCCGCCGCCTCGTTGAGGAATGGTGCGACGTTTGCGGCGCATGCTTCTTTTATGCAGTCGGGCCGCCAACTCGAAGCCCGGCAGGACGGGGGCTCCGCTCCAAAGACGTCCTCCCCGCTGTCGGGTGAGTTTCTTGTGAAGTTGGCCGGCCAGTTTGAGGGCCGGCAAGATGGGCGAGATGCCGAGGAGTCCTCCGCGCTGCCTCGACAGACCGCGTTCGCCCGCGCGCGTTCGCGGTCGCGATCGCACGGGTTGCATCTCAACCGAAGAGATCCGCCACGCGTCGTCGTTTCACGGCTTTCTTCGCTCGACTCGCCAGTCCCTGCGCTTTGCGTTTCACGGCTTTCTTGGTTTGACCCACCACGCTCTGCGCTTTCCGTTTCACGGCTTGCTGGGCTTGTCTTTTAAGCGTTCGGGTGGCCAATCGGACCACGCCGCGGGGACCGCCCAAGGCGTCCAACCCCGATTTCAACAACGTCTTGACCCCCGACAACAAGATGCCTCCCAGACCGCGTCCGGTGTGATCGGGCGTGTACCGCGTCAGACTGCCTCCTCGCATGGTGTCGTGCTCGGTTCGGCTGTCTCTCTTTTTTATAGGTCGCTCCGTTGGAAGTGCAAGGTGACGACCGTCACGCCCCGTCCCACGGCCGCCGGCCGCCCGTCGCCGTCGGTCAGGCGCACGTCCACCGTGTCGAAGAAGAATTGACGCACCGGCACGTACTGCACGTGACGGGGTTCGAAGAGCGTCCGGCCTCGCCCCGTGCTCTGCCCGTCCACATCGCACAAGACGTCGGTCGACTGCGTCCCCACGCGACAACTCTGACCCACGTTGCTGTGCACGTACCACGTCTGCCGGGACGTCCGACGGGATCGTCGGCGACGTTCGAAGAGCGTCTCGAACCAGCCGTCGTTCAATCCGCTCAGTTCCCACGAGTATTGTTGATACAAGATCACGTGGTTGCCGACGATCTCCCAGGCCGGCAGGGTTTGCCCGGCCCAATCTTTCTCCAGGGTCACGGGATTGACGGTCGGCCGCATGGTCAAGCGAGGTCCCGGCACGTTCCCCTGGGCGTCCGTGCCGCCCATCCGTCGCATGAGATCTTGATGCACGCCCAATCCAATGTCCCCATCGCGCACCACCCGGGCGTTGTCGATCACCAGCGTGTCCGGGTCGGGCCAACGAAACTCGGGCACGAAGGTGGCGTCACCTTCCTTCCAGTTCCACCCCACTTGCACCTTATTCCAGTACTTGCGCCGTAGATCGTCCACCACTGCTTTCACGAACGACGCCCCGTCGTGGCAACGGCCGGCCACGTCCTCGATGCGCGTATCGGTCCGGATGCCCGGGCGATCGATGCGGTCGTCGTCTTCTTCGAACGAAAAGAAGTACGCCAGCAACGCGCCACGCGGGTACACGCGCAACAAGGTGTCTTGCCAACTCTCGTCCTCGTCGTCGTCGGCGTCGTCGTCCGGCACGCTCAGACGGACCACCCCCACCACCCAACGCCCCCCGCGTAACCACAGGGGTGGCCTCATGCGGGTGCGGAACGCCACGTTGGTGTTGTCGGGGAACCCGGCGTCATCGCCGTCGCTGGGCAAGGTCACGTAAAAGGCGTCCATGGTCTTCGTTTCCGTGCGTCCTCGAACCGCTTTATACGTCCCGTCGGAAGTGCAGGGTCAACAGGGTGCGCCCTTGCCCGAACCGGACCAACGTGCCGTTCGTCTCGGCCACTTGCGTTTCCAGCACTTCCATGACGTCGTTGCGCACGGGATGGTACTGCACGTGCAACGGTTCGAAGTACGCCGTGCCTCGTCCTTGACGCTTGTACTGGACTTCACGCAACAGGTTCGTCACTTGCCGTCCCACGATGGTGCTGCCTCCGGCATTGCAGTACACGTGCAAGGTCCGCGTCGGGTCGCCCACCACCGCACGAAACGCGTTGTGCAGGTTCTGGAACCGCCATTGGCAGTTCATGCTCAAGGCCAGGTAGTGGAACCCGGACGGATTGGTCCGCACCGCCCAAAAGGTCCCCTCGTTCTTCGCGTCCAGGAGGTCCTTCCGATTCCCCGTCAAGGCCGGAATCGTATCGTTCGGGAACTCCGCGCACAGGTTGGGCCCCAAAGTGTACTTTCCGGCGGTGGGTTCGAGCAACCACCCCATCTTGAGAGCCATCTTGACACTGAGGATGAAGACGGGGGTCTGGTTGATTCCGACGTGCACGTTCGTCGTGTCGATGATCAGATCGCGGTCGGTCCCTCGCTGCTCCCACCGAAACGTCACGTACAAGCGTTTGTCATTGGCATCTTTCAGGTCGTACCCCAGTTTGTACGTGAGCAACGATTGCATTCGATGGCATTCGACCGCGTCGATCATGGCTTTCACGAAACTTTCGCCATCCACCACCGATTCCAAGGACGCAATGTCGGTCATCTGGACTTGTTTTTCTCCGTGCGTTTCGGTCGTCGCTCCCACACCCTTGACCTTCACGTACCATTTGCTGTAGACCAGGTACTCGCTCGGGCCCACCAAGTCGTACAGGTCGACGCGGGCGTCCGCCAAGGACAGGCTGCTCAAGCCCACTTGCCACCCGCGGCCTTTCAGTCGCAACGGGTACGGCAACCGGACCTTGAACCAGGCCGCCGTGTTGTCGGTGAATTCGGACCGGCTGGCGTCGCTGGGCAACGTCACGAAAAACCCTTCGTCGCTCATCCCAAGGTCTGTACGTCCTTCTTGGCCACCCAACTGTCGTACTTGCTCGGCCACCCTTTCCAACGGACCAAGACCTTCTGGCCACTGCGTTTAAGTACTTTCTCGATGCGGAACAGCGCGTCGTCGCCCCCCGTCACTTTCTGCAACTCCTGCTCGTAAAACGTGCCTTCCAACGGCGTGCCGTCCATCTCTTCCACCTTGTACGTGGGCACGGGTCCCGGGCGCACGGCGCGCACCACGAACACTTCTTCGGTCCACCCGGGCAAGTACCCTTTCTTGAACGGGCGATGGTGTTTGCCCAACCGCACGCGATCGCCCACCTTCCAGCGGGGTCGTCGGCCTTTCTTCTTCTGCGGTCTCCGACCGTACAACGCGTGCCACACCTCCCTCTCGTTGTTGGGGGTCACGTCGCGAGGCGCTCGGCCGATGCTCCGATGCCGGCTGGCGTTGTAGCCTTTCACCAACGCGGGCAGCACGTCGTCGAACCGCAGCGTGTTGGCGGCCGTGAAATAGCGGTACATGCGCCCTTTCAACGTGCGATTGAACCGTTCCACCACCGCCGCTTTGGCATCCCCGTGCGTGGAAAAATGATGAATGCCCTTCTGTTTCAACAACGTCTGAAACGGGCGGTTGTAAAATTCTTTGCCCTTGTCCGTCTGCAACTTTTGGGGCCGTCGGCCGTCTTCTTTCAAGATGGACCCGAAGGCACGGACCAACGCAGCCCCCGTCTTGGTCTTGAGCGGGCGGACCCACGCGTACTTGGACAAGACGTCCACCACCGTCAACAAGTAACGGATGCCGCGGTTGTGACGGGCCAACCGTTGCACTTCCACCAGATCCGCCACCCACTGTTCGTCCACGTTGAACACCAGCACCGGCACGGTGGGAAATCGACGGCGTTGGGGTTTGTGCAACGTGTAGGCCAGATCGCCTTCCAAGGCCGCTCGGGCGTCCCGGAGCGACAGCCCCTGGGCGTCGGCGAACCGTCGGACCCCACCCAAGGCGCCCGGCGTCGACGGATCCGCATACCGAGCCCTCACGTGCTGGGGAGAGGGTCTTTTTCGTGAGGCGGGGGCACGTCGCTTCTGAGACGTCGTCTTCTTCTTCGGGGCGGGGGCGGACAGAGCCACCATCGTACGCGAATCCAGAGCAAGCGACCCACGCTCGGCACGCGGTCGGGATACGTTTTATGGATGAGGTGGAACCAGGGCTCGGGGTCCGCGTTCCGACGCACCAACCACGTCACGAAGGCGGCATAGTGCCCCCAATGAAACAGCGGGTGCTCGAGCAAGACCTCGAAGACGGTCATGGGGGACTCGAGGTCCGACTCGTCGTCCTCCAGGTCGAGCCATGGACACGGCACCCCTGCCGAGTCGATCAGATGGGTGCACAGCCACCGCGTCAAACGCCAGTGCAGCCAGCGTCGTCCCATCTCACCCCACATTGCCCTCACGAATGAACCCACACGTTGGACAACCCTTTCTTTTATTGATTCAGATTTTACACAAACGTTCAAATCGCTCGGGCAGGGTCCGATACACCTCGGGATAGGGCGAGGCCCGCCACAATAGGGTCTTCAACTGTTGCACGGCTCGAGGGAATTGCTCCAGGTGACGCGTCCCCACCACGGCGATGCGACCCGACAGCGTCGGGATCCCGTCGTCGTCGTAGTCATCTATGGTCCGGGTCGGTTGGAAACGATGGAAGGTGGTGGGAAAGTAGAAGTAACCGAGCACGAACCACGCGTCGCGGGTCACCTCGTAGAGGAAGATGGGCTTTTCTTGCTGCCGCGCCAAGGCCACGCTCCAACCGGTCCCACCACGCACCGTCACCCCGTCCTGCTCCAGGTGGCCGAACGCCACCACCGTGTCGGCATCCTTGACGATGTGGTGATTCCGGCTCAAGAGTTCCCACACGGGTCGCTGCAACCGTTCGTCGGGACGCGGGGGGCGTACTTGGCACAAGGCTCGCCACCCTTCTTCCAGGGCCTCGTCCGTCAAGGGTGTCACGTCTTTCTGGGTGCGGGCGTGCGATGGACCCACCACCACGCGGCAAGGGATGCGCAGCTGGGTCGCGAACCGTTCGGCCAGGGTATCGGTCCCTCGAGCACCTCCCGTCACGAGTTCTGTCATGATGTCTCACAAGAAAATGAATGCACACCGAGTTGGACACAACATGTTTTTATTGACAAAAAGTTCACGCGCGGGTTCACGCGTGGTCGGGTTCCATGGGACACGCGTGCCACGCGTCTTCCTCGAGACGTTCGGGCGCGTAAAAACAGTGTCTGTACGGTTTACATTCCGGGCAGTGGGCGGGTGTCCACGCGCGGGCCCTCGCGTACGTACTGTCGACTTCGTCAAAGTAGGCCAGGTCTTTCTCTTCTTTGCAGGCGTCGCACAAGACGCGATCCAACACACGATCGCACCGCACGTGCCATAGCCGGCGTTCCTCAGCTTCCTTGTCAGCGCGTCGTCGCAGCCGGGTCTGCAGTTGCTCGGTGACGTCTCGCCATTCTTCCATGGTCTGACGAAGACTCTGGAGGTGATCGCGCAACTGGACCTGGACCCGTTCGTGGTCGTGGCACGCCTCTTGCGTCTCACTCAATTGGCGTTGCAACTGGTGGATCCGGTCGTGGAGGTACTGGGTCGGGAGGTTTCGGTTGGCTTCGTTTGCGTCGGCGACGTCGATGCAGCCGGAGGGGCTCGAGGGGTGAATGCATGACGCGTGTCTTCTTGGTACTGGGGACCCGTGTCCGAGCATCCCAGGGCGTCGGCAAAATCTTGTAGCCAATGCCAGTACGTCTCTTGGAAGGAGTACCCCGCCGCCAGACCTCGGCGTATCCGCTCCAAATGGTAGTCTTCTTCGGTGGGAAAGGCGGACGAATCGAGGTCTTTGTAGTAAGTTTGATACGTCACGTCTGCCAGCGAGGGCACCGAGGGTCGACTCTTATACCCTGCTCCGGGGGCGCCCAGCCTGTTGGGATCGCGTGCGCGGGGGTCGCGCGCGTCGTCTCCCACGCCATGGGCTGGGTCGGGTTCCACGGTCGGTCCGGTGGGCTCGTCTCCCACGCCATCGGGATCCACGGTCGCACACGTACCAACGGGCTCTGACCTCTTCGACATGGCCACATGCTTTGTCCAAAGGGGCGGCGGTCTCTCCCTCTTATTAGGGGTGTGGGTCACACCCGCTCGGCCTGCCGGGAACCCACGCGCGCGCGTGTTTCGGGCACGTGCTCCGACTTTTGACGGACGCTGCGCGTGGCAGGGCACGTGCTCCGTAGTTTTCCAGACATCCCACGCGTGGGCACGTGCTCTGGGATTTCCCGGGGCCCTGCCATTGGACGACGATGAGGTCATCCCGTCGTGCTGGTCGGGCGTGGATCGCAGGTATAAGAGGGTGGACCCCGCTCACTCAGTCTCATTCGAAAGTCTCGAGTTGTAGTGAACAGTATGATCTCGTGGGAGTATGGCAGTCTGTCTCCGGCCAAATACCCGTGCCCTCAGAAGACCCAGAAGAAGAAGACCCCACCCAAAAAGATGAACCACCTGTCGGGGGTGCGGACGGATTCGTTGACGCGCCGTCAGAAACCTGCGCGTCAGAAAGCCCGCCAAAAAGCGGCCGCCGAACGCCGCGCCCAAGGCGGCCAGCATCTCGACTTGAGCGCCCGGTTGGAGCAGGACACCACGCCCCGGGATGCGGTCGGTGGCCCACCTCCACGCAAGAGGACGCGCCCGGCACCCGTGCCGACCACCACGACCACCACCACCTCTACCCTGAACACGCCCGAGCCAAAGACCTTGGAGGAACTGTTCGCGAGCCTGCCTCCGCCCGAGGTCGACCCGGACCCGTTGCCACCGCCCTTGCCGACGCTGCCACCCGTGATCCCGGAGAAGGTGCCGTCGCCACCCGACACGCCGACGGAGTGGGTCCTGTGCCGACCGCCTCCCGGGTGTCCGGAACCGCCCAACCAGGAACAATTGCCGTGGGCCCCGGTCACCATGCCGACTCAAGACAAGGTGGAAGTGTTGGAGGAAGGGTCGGTGGGCACGACGCCCGACGAAGCCTACTGCGGCGACTTTCCCACCCCTCAGGAGAAGAAGGAAGCACCGCCCTTGCTGACGTGCCCTTTCCACACCTTGCCGCTCCACCACGACATCTCCCGCAAAGGTTGACGGTACGTGCAATGCGTGCACCAACACTGTCCCGTGTGGGCGGGCCTGGACAAGGCACCCGCGTTGCTCCGGGCTTTGGAAGGGGCCGTGCATCCGGACATCAAGCAAGGCCCCTCCTTCTGCTACTGTGGCGTCGCCGCCCGCGTGGCTGTGGTGCAACGGGACACGCCCAACCGAGGACGCGGTTTTCTGACGTGCCGTCGCTCAGGCGAGGGCGGGTGCAACTTCTTCCAGTGGGTGGATCGTCCGTGGAGCCCTCAAGTCATGTGGGGACACATGGCGTTGTTCGACCCGCCCGAGCTCCCGATCATCCACAAGATACCGTCCCCACCCGAGAACGGGGTCCTCCACACCATCTTTCCGGTGCCCGAGGACCAGTGGAAAAAGTGGCTGTCGCCGGTGATGGTGGGAGCCCCGTCGCCTCCTGAGTGGCCTATGGGATCCGGGATACCAGGACGCAGTTCCCCCAAACTGGACCGTGGGGGTTACAACCACAAGGGCAAGTGAGTGCGTGCGTGGGGTGCACGCGTGTGTGGACGTTGTACATAAGAAAGCCGTCGGACCTTTTTTTCAGTCAGTCATGGATCGAACCTTGTTGGACAACGTGTGTCTCGTCGTCGACCTGGACGGGTACAGCGTGCATGTACAGAAACAAGACTGTTGGGCCACGTTCGTCCCGCGAGAACTCGGGTGGTGCGACTGGACCGGCGAGCATCACGGGTCCAAGCATTACGCTCACGCGGTCCTCTGGCGTCGCCTGGACGTGGCGGATCGCAAGACGGCTCGGGTCGTGCGAGAACGCGTGCACGGCCTGCCGTTCTACGCCCGCGAGAGCGAACACGCGGCCCCCTTGAGCGAGTTGCCCCAAGACCTCCAGAGCTTGTACGAACGTTTCAAGACACCTGACCGACCGCGCGTGGCTTTCAAGGGGGGCCATTACGAGAAGGATTTGCTCAAGAGTTTGAACATTCCTTACTTTGACCTGGAGGTGTACGCATGCCCCAAGTTCGACGACCTGACGCGCTTGGCCACCGTGGCGACCTGCGGCCACCACGACGATCCCGACCGCCATCATTGTCCCAGGGTGGAGTGTTATCATTTTGTGCAATGGATGCGCGGGGCCCTGGGACGGAAAAGAGACATGCGTTTTGTGAACGTCGCGCGGGCGCAGCGTTTGGCCCAGCCTTGATTGTACATAGAAAAACTTATTAAATTTTGTTATTATTATTGTTCATAACTGTGTGGTCATGCCTTTCCTAGCATGTAAGGGGTGGGGGTCTCAAGAGACCCCCGAGGGTACAATCCAGCGACCAATGAGAGCCCAGAGGTGTGCCACGTGGCGGAGAGGGGTCGGTTGGGGGGATACCCCCCTATCCCCCCCTCCAGGGGACTTTTTAAAAAAGAGGGTCTGATTGGTCCACGCGGGCCGGGTCACGTGCCCGTTCCAGCCTGTATAAGAGAGCACCCCGCTCACTCCCACCCAAAACCAACATGGCGGCTGTCCAACAAGAACCCTGTTTGGTCTGCTTGCACGACACGGTACCCTACGTCCCTACCCTGAAGCTCATGGCCCGCATGGCGTCCGTGAACAAGCGCGCCCTCGACACCGGTACCCCACCCGTTCACCTCTGGAAAACCGCCAGAACCTTCTGTTGCCGCCAGTGGCTCCACGTGCTCTGCCTGATGAGGTTCTGCTTGGCCCAATATGGTGACTTTAACAGGCAAGACTGGACCTGCCCACACTGCCGCGCCCACCTCCTGAGCCTGGACCCGGCCCTGCGGACCGCCCACCCCTCAGACACAGAGAGCGAAAGTGGGGACACGATCCTCGTGTCAGACACGGAGACCCAGACGGAGGACCCGGATGCAGACGACGAGCTCTCCACAGACGACGGGACGTCTGGGGTCGTCCTGCCCGAGACGCCGCCCTACACGGAGGACGAAGAGGAGGCCCCATGAGAAAAAAATTGTAAATAGTTGTTGTTTTTTAACCTTGTAAATAGTCGTTGTTTTTTAATCCAGGGACGAGGGTTCACTCGGAGCCCTCCCACGTTCCCGTATGTACCTAGGTGATCGTTTTTTAAAAAATTCGTTTTTATTCATCGGAAAAAAAAAATGTGTTTGTCTTTCTTCGGGTTTCGGGACCCCCTCGGGTCGTTCTCGGCTCTTCTTCGGCGTTTTCTTGGCGTTTTTCCGGAAATGCCCTTTGGACCATGACGTCATTGCACGTGCACAGAACGTGATTTCGACTCTCTCCAGACCTCCACATGCCCATATATGGGCCTCCTCGTAGTAGCATACCTGCTCTCGACCAATCAGAGGGCTTAGGTTCCCAAGTAACCCCCTATACTACTTAATTGCAAAGAAAGAAACTGAAAACCTTGTCTTGAAATGGTCGGGGGTCTTAGTTTTCGCAACAACCCACCGTGCTTATAGGCGCTAAGTTCGGGAATATAAACGGTCTTTGATCACAAAGATGAACAAAGGGGCAAAAGTAAAGATAATAAGGGGGTCTTAGTTTTCGGGTCTTAGGTCTTAGGTCTTAGTTTTCGGGGGTCTTAGTTTTCGCAACAACCGCGACTTCGGTGCCGCTCAAATGCCGTTTCCGAATTCAGGCGATGAAAACTCACGATTGCTTTTATAACTTGAGTAGACACGCGTGGAGAACATAGTGGATCATGTATCAGATGTCAAAAAAGGTTAAACAAGTCACTGATTAATTTAATATGCGCTAATATGGCATGGGGAATGTGAGATCTGCTTTCCTGATGAAAAGTCTGTTGAAAAAGTCTAAATACACATTGACCAATTGACGGTAAAAGAGTATTTCCAAAGATTTTTACAATAACAGGGTCGTTCTCAGTTTTCAGTTAATTCGCTTGCAAATGTCAGTTGTCAGTAAACTTTCAGGCTTTTTGTCAGTTGTCGCTTAAGATTTAAGCCCTTTGTCAGTTGCCTTCCAGACCTAGCGCCATGAAGTTACTTGACATTTGATAACCCAAATGTAAGACAACGCTTAAGTCACGTTCTCCTGAACACCCGGATTGGCGCTGAGCTTGCTTCGAACAACTCGCCCTTCGTTTTCGAATTTAAGTAAAACTAGTTTCTGTTTGTATATATGTACAAAATGGGGACATCATTTAAGAAGATTGAACCAGCATTTAACAAAAACTTAGCCACAAATTATACAAAATACAGTGTAACTGAGGTGTTGCGTTACAAAGGTCTTTGTATAGGTAAGAAATCGGGTCTCGTATTAAGACCGAAATCACAATTATTTCACAATGAAATCAAGTTAAAGGGTAAACAATACTATTATAAGTTACCTTATTTAGGCCGCTTATTTACGTCGCCTTGCAAATCGTTATTGTAATGATCTTGACATCAAATTAGTGTTTACCACGTTTAAATTAAGAAATATTTTTTCAGTGAAGGATTCTGTCCCAAGAGAACTTCGTTCACGTGTGATTCACAAATTTACTTGTGCTTGCTGTAATGCTTGCTATATCGGCGAAACTGGTCGTCATTTTTCCACACGTGTCCGTGAACATCTCTCTTCAGACAAGTCCTCACATATCTTCAAACACTTACAAAGCTCAGAACGTTGTCGCCAATCTTGCTCTGCGGATTGTTTCGAAATCCTTGATTCCGCCCCTACTAAATTTCAGCTTAAACTTAAGGAGGCTATGCA
>BLFK01000343.1:1773845-1787784 GCA_014634185.1 Astreopora myriophthalma | reverse complement strand
ATTTTAGCAATTGCGGTTCAAACCCCGTTGAAGTCCTGAATTTTTTCAGGCTTCTCTACGTAATTGCTAAAATTGCGTCCATAACTGCGAGGATCATAGCTTCATTTGATTTCACATCCGCAGTTTAATATATGGTTCATTTCATGTATCATTTCATCAGTATCTTCAGTGATGGAGATAGAGAGGGGAAAACCCGTACTTGGCAAACGCTTTTGGTCTTTCATTAAGCATTCCCGTACTGACAAGAGGGGAATCCCAACACTCAAATGCGAGAACTCTGTCCTAACTGACGCGAAAGTTAAAGCAGATTTGTTAAACACCCCCTTTAAGAGTATCTTTTCCGAGTTCAATCCCATGAAGCTCAAGCATGTAGCAAACGCGGTAGTAAAGAACCCATTTGCAGATCAAACCAACCATCAAATTATGCCCTCCATTACTATCACTGTAAAAGGAATCCGAAAACTGCTAACCAAGTTAAATCCACACAAAGCTCCTGGTCCTGACAACTTACATCCCCAGGTCTTAAAAAAGTTAAGTTCATCAAGTGCTCCAGCCATATGTAGAATCTTTAAGGCCTCATTTGAGTCTGGTGTTGTCAAGAGAGGATGAGGTAAGAGAACGTATCCCCCCTTACATGGCCCTCTGTCAATGATAATTTTTTCAATCTTTTTTTAGTACGAGGTCGTGGGACTAGTTATTGAAAGAACGGGTTCCGATTAGTCCGTCCTGTGAAATATGAACCACGAGTTCATGGGGATGAAGTTAAAAATAGCCTGCACGCATGGCGCGAAATTTAAAAATAGACTGAAAGTAATCATCAGGGGGCATAGGGATATGTTCTCTTACCTCATCCTCTCTTGTTGTCCCATCGGATTGGAAGTCTGCGAATATCATGTCACTCTTTAAGAAAGGATCGAAACAGTTGGCTGAGAACTACAGGCCTATTTCGTTAACCTGTATTTGCTGTAAAATTGTGGAGCATGTCATGGTATCCAACATTATGCAACACTTTGACCACCGCCAGGTACTAATCAACCTCCAGCACGGATTTCGTGAAGGTCATTCATGCGAAACCCAGCTAATGGCATTTGCCAACGACTTCGCCAAGGAAATGCAAAATGGTGGACAATCAGGCGTTATAGTAATGGCTTCTCAAAGGCTTTTGATAAGGTACCCCATCAGGAACTGCTCTACAATCTGTCTTGCTATGGAATAAACACCGCCACCCTACCTTGGTTAAAGAGCTGTCTTTCCAATAGGAAACAACGGGTAGTTCTTGAAGGGGAAATATCCCATTAAGTTCCAGTGTCATCTGGAGTCCCACAGGCTCCGTTTTAGGTCCCATCTTGTACTTGGCCCATATAAACGACCTCTCCCAGTACGTGAAATCTTAAGTTCGTCTCTTTGCAGACGACACCGTGATCTATTTAACCATCAGGAAAAAGGGGGAATCAGATTGGAAGATGGAGTTCATTACCTCAAAATGTAACGTTTTACGCATCACGAGAAAGTGTAATCCGTATGTTCATAATTGCGCTCCGGTGATGATCCTGGTAATAGCACACACAAACCAAAAGCGCTCTATGGCTAACTCCTGTGTTATTTGTAAGGGGATGTTAAATCCTGGGAGAGGAGACTCCCAGTTAAAAGGATTGGTGATGTTTTTGGAGAGTCCATGAAACGAACCAAGGTGTAAATATTGTAATCATGCAATAGCTGCCCTAATGTAATTAATGAAAATTCTGCGCCACGAGGTATCCCGAATAAACGCTTACAGAACGTCTTGTTGTCGAGAAAGAGACCATGGTTTGGTTGGTCACATGGCTGCCAACGACAAACTGATCGCTTCTCCGGTTGACTCAGCCATCTTTGTTCATTTCATCAGATTTCAAACGTGGATCAAATCAAGGTTGCGACTTGCAGAAGAACTGCGAATTATTTAAAGCTGTTTTCGCTCTATATGAAAATCGGAAATTATTCGCTTCAGTTCGAGTATAAATCTCATAATTTTATATTAATAGCCGAGCGTTATCCTTCACCGCGGACTTCACAGAGAAAAAGTATAAACACAAACAATGGAAGCTCTTGCTTTCACCAAGCTACATTTGTTTTAGGTGCTCACAATTGTCACTGTTTGTCATGGTTTTGATCAAAATCAGGAGTGTAAGGTATTTAGGAAAGTTAGGAACTAAAAACATGCAGAAATTACCTTAGTTCAATTCAAATGCGATAACGACATCTATTTGCTTCTCCGCGTTTCCATTCATTGGTATGTTAAAAATGAATGAACTGAAATAAAGCTTTTTCTCGCCTAAATTTCTGCATTTTCCGCTCTTTAGGACTACAATCTTTGCTATTCCATTCCGTTCCATTCGAAGCTTCGTTAAAGTACTCCGCGCTGTCATCGCTTCAGTGGCTGGCGTTCCAAACGTCTTAGCTTATCGACACTCTACTTCAGTGGAAAATACGTGAACCCTCTCCAAGCTAAAACTGGATGTGTTGGGAGGCTGAGATAAAGAGATCAACTGCCACATAGTTTGTATGGGTTCCCTGTGCGTGAACGCCTCCAGGCGTCTTGTTTAGAAAGTTAAAGGGCTTGGGTCACATTGCTGCGCATGTGCGGTGATTTGATTTCTGGTCCGGTGGACCTTTCAAAATCTTGTTCGGTGGGGAAAATCTTTTTCCATCGACCTAATGAGGCTGTGAAAGTTATAATAATGGCATCAAAGAAACAACTTGGTTATTTTGTGGAAGATTCCAACAGCATGTTGTGAACATTACCTAACGCCGCGAGTTCTACTTTTATTTGTTTTGAAATAAGAATTTAATGATAACTTGTGTTTGTTTACCGGGAGGAACACGAAGCGGCTCGAGACGAATTTCGCTTCGCAACCGCCTTCTTTCGGGGCAAAAATAAGAGGTGAAAAACACGAAAAGATGGAAGGACGAACATGGGAAGCTACACATCGCTAGAGATGTGATACGAGCTTGAAGTATGTGCATGAGGGAGCACATGCGCATATTCGTGACATAGTTCCTTAAGTTATTTAGGAAGTGAAGTGAAAATCTAGCGAGGGCCAGATTTTAACAGTGTTTCACAGCCTTTTGGAATACGTGCATTTTAGGGGGCGTACGTTACCGCAATGCTCGCCTATTTTTTGACCACCAAATCGTAATAATGGCTCACGAGTGCATCTTTCTTTGCATTTCTTTTGTTGCCTGTAATTAGTCTTCAGGGTGTTGAACATACAAAGCGTACGATGTTTGTTGGAAAGGAGTTACGGTTGATTTCTCGTGGTTCTGTAAATGTTCATTTTCATGGAGACCATGTTAGGGAGGGCGGCAAGGACGACGACGACGGCGGCTAAAACATAAACTCGTGTTGTTATAATCGTTTCGCGATTATTCTGTAACTCGTTCCGTATTAAAATGCGTACTAACTGTTCACGAACAGAAGTAATAATGAGTGCCGTTAAGGTTAAAAGAGAGAGTGGAAAATTCATCGTGCTGCCCTCACGATCCCCCACAAGATCTTAAATTTGTTCATTTCATGTCGCTGTTTGGGAAATTGAAGAACGTCAAAGTAATGTACCAAAATGTAAAGTGTGCAATGTTTTTGTTCTTTAGAGCTGTTGTCTTGTGCCGTTGTCGTAGACGTTGTCCTGAGTTGGCATAAGTACCTTTGTCCTCTCTGGAGAATGTGTTTCACAACTCCAACTTTTATCAACTGTCTGAAAAAGCTGTTGGCGGCTTTGATTGAAACAGGACAGAGCGGGACTGAAACAACAGCAACATCTGTGGAACATTTTCCTGGACATTACATATTGCCGTCTACATATTCCCTTCGATATATTCGCTTCGAACCAGTTCCCCTGATGAGTCAATTCTCTTTGAATCGGACAGTCGATTCAGAAGCTTCTTTCAAAACTGATCGAGTTTGCGAAAACAATGTGTCTGATGAATCAGACTTCTGCAGAACTCACTTGTCTGCAACGGAATGAAAAGAGCGGTACAGTGCGCATTCCACAGAATCATACCTTCATACAAATGAGCAGTGCTGGTGTTGAATGTATGACATCTCGCTCAATTGCACTCTTCGAGTTGTCATGACGCGGTAGAGCCGTGAGAAGGGCGTTCATACATGTTCTCTCGGTTTCAGCTCATTCGTGCATGGTGTTCTCCAATGTTCTTGCCCACTGCTCGTAGCGCGTGGCCATGTGTATTATGTAAGTGTGCTATAGACACCCAGGGTGACCATGCGAAGTGCATGAGTGCAATTTAACGCATTAGCTTGGAATTTCACTCGCGAGAGAATAAGTATTGTTTGCATTCTAAATAAACAAGCAATTGACCTGTCCCTTGGGATGTGTGATATATAGTCCCCTAGCGCCGTGCTCTGCTGCAACGCTCACAGCCTCCCACACAGTTCTGAAAAACCCTGTAGAGAGCGACCAATAAAAATTGGATAATAATGTTGATAATGATAGTGATAATGACAATCTTTTTAAATGATAATGACAATGATAATGTTGATGTTAATGATAATGATAAATTAGCCAAAGAAAAAGCAGTACACCCTGTTCACAGTTTTCCATGTTTTGAAAGTTCTTGTTTCCTCCTGTCGTAGTTATAGAGGGGAGGGGTACTTGTACAAAACTGGAAGACCAGATTAATTGATAACGTCTTAGAAGTTTACCTCGTGACCTGTACTGGCCTTGTAATCTTGTCTCTTGTTTGTTCTTAGGGAGCAAGGCATGAAGGGAATGTACAAGGGCCTTGAAGCCAAGCTGCTTCAGACTGTGTTGACAGCCGCTCTAATGTTCGTCGCCTACGAGAAGATAGCAGCCTTCATCTTTAGGCTTCTACGGAAAAGCAAAAGCTAGTTACAGAGACAGTGCAGCAACTTGCATTTTTTTCATGATGCGCTGAGACCGATGTGGTGGACTTCTTAAGAAAAATCCAATCAAGTCATTGTGTAGGTGTCATCATTGCCGCCCTACCTGAAGTCCGACTTTTTAAACCGTTTGACTTGAACAACGTTTTCGATGCAGTCAGACTTTTTACATATTGCAATAAAAAACTGTAGAACCTATGAAACTCACGGATGATGCAAAGCAAAGAAAACAAAAGCTAACTTGAAGGCAATTAACTGAAGAAAACAGTTGCTAAGAAAACGAAATTTTGTCACGTTAGCCCCAAATGTTTGTTTTTCGGACCATACGTTATAACTATCGCCTAACTAGAAACACACACAAAACATGTAAAACCAAGCAGAGAAGAGACATCAGTTTATCAGGCGTTCACCAGGCTTTACATCAGTAGGTTAACGACGTGCAATTATTATGCATCTACGCGGAAATTCACACTACAATTAACACTTGCATTAAGTTACTATTCAGCAGAACACAATACACATCTCGTTACAATAAAGGTCCAATATGCCGGAATCGAATTGTCTGTCAGCCCAGATGATTCGACCAAGTGAAGTCGAATCGCCCATGCCAAGTCGAATCGTCTACAAAAACAGACGACTTGACGCTGACCGCGTGCAAGGAAGTCGGTCGGGCTCACCGGAAGTTGCCTCGGGCAAGAGGAGCCCGAGAAAGTTGAGGAATCGATTCGTTTCGATCGAATCGAGTCAATTCGTGTACACAAAGCCTGGTTTTCACTAGCGCCGAAAGCGCAAGCATAAGGGGAAGCATAAGAACGCTTATTCAGGGACCGCGGAGCAAGGTGAAAAGTGGGAGGGCTGACAATTGAAAATAATTTTTTCATATTAAAAATCGAAAAATTATTTTAATTATTTTTCTTTTTAGCGCAAAAAGTGGGGGCCGGGGGCGCAAAAAAGTGGTGGGACCGCGGCCCTACCAGCCCTTCCCCCTCCGCGGTCCCTCCTATTTCACCGTTATTTCATCGTTTTCACTTGACATGAATCTCTTGTGCTTGCGTCGCTAATGAAAACCAGGCTTCAAAGTCGATGTGATTCACTGGAAGTCAAGTAGGGAACAACGGAGAAACGGTGTGAAGCTAGCAACTCCGGCCAGACCAAATCGACTTCCGTTTGGTCGAATCAACCTTCCACAAGAAGAATCGAGTGGATTCGATCGAATCCAGTCGAATGGTGAACGTGCTGTAGTCTCCTTGGCTTGCCCAACGTTCTGTTTACTCCGTGCAAATCGACTTCTTTTTAGTGGAATTGACCGCCCAGGAGACGAATCGAGTCGAATCGTCAACATTTTGTAGCCTCTCTGGCTCGCCTAGCGAGAAAATGGAAACGGAAAACAAAAGCTAACGAACATGATTATGAACCAAGAGACAATGAGACGCAAACTAGCCGATAAACAAAATACACGCCGAAAACGGCTAAACACTCTGCAAGACGACAAAAACTAAAAGATGCAAAGGCGATACGAAATAAAAGAAACTGGGGAAGGGGAAAGACCCAAACATACGGGACTGAGACCTATAGACGCTAAACGTACCCCACAGAAAGTAAAATTGACAACTTGACCACGAAAACCACCTCGGGTTCAGCCGCAGGAGCGGGAACGTCTAAAGGCTCCACAACTGGTGCAGGAACCGCTGGAACCGGGGCTGCTGGTGCAGCAGCAGGCGGCGGAGACAAAGCCGGTTCTTCGTGGTGAGCAATAGCAAAGAAAGCTGGTGGCGGTTGTACAGCTTGAAGAAACTTCAACGCCCCTTTCACCGAACTCCGTAGAACTGGCCAGGAGGCGGCTAAAACCGAGCTATTTGAAGCGAGGGCCGCAAGGCATTATGCGCGGCAGCACGCAGGCCTGGCAGGATGGAATTTAACTGATTTAAACCTTCCCGTGCCACGGGCTAATTATGTATGCAGTGAGGATAGTTTCGGAATCCTAACTCACATTTACGACGTCACAAAGCCGCCTTGCACCAACAAAACACAATTTTGTACTTTCGTCGCGTTCACCTCCAGGTGAATAATCTTTGTGGTGTCTTGTGCTTCAGAAATAGAAAATCTGGCGTTGACGATTGGAAGTAAATTCCAGTCTTCGAAAATAGGTATTCCTAAGCTCGCACATACAGAAGATGAAGCTATCTGAGGTCAACGAGAAACTTAAGGAGATGAGCAGCAGAAATGGTTTTCATTTCATTGACAACTCACGCATAGATGGATCCTGCCTCAACAGTAGTAGATCACGTCTTAATTCTAAGGGTTCAGCTTACTTAGCCACTAGTTTTATTAAATTTCTCAGACCATCGGCAAACAAAGTAAGACGACAAACAAAGTAAGACGAGTTTATTTAAATTAGGGGGCGGTTAGTCGCTTTTTAAATGATGTATCAGGCTTTCTTTTTCCCCTCCTTCTCCCCCGCCCGGCAAAAAAGAACGCCTGCTCGCAGATTATCGGCCACTCTAATTAGTCTTAAGAAATGCTGAAAATATATCTGCATCAGGTATTATACACCTTGGGATTTCAGAGAACAGTTTGATACATGCGATGAGGAAATCTACGTTACCAAAAATTAATCCGTGTGTGAAAGAAATTAGAGATTACAAACACTTTGTGGCTGAGCATTTCATTGTAGATTTATCCCGAATGCCTTAGAATGAGATTCACGAACTCAGTAATCCCAACACATGTTGGAATTATATATGAAAATCCTTTTTTTTTTGTTGAGACATTAAATTGGCATGCACCTACACGACATAAAAGAGCAAGAGCGAATTCTCTTCCCTGGATTTCACCGCACATTAAGAACCTTACGAGAAATCGAGATTATCACAAAAAACGTGCGATAAAATATGCTTCACAGTCCCATTGGTAGCGTTTTCAAGAAATGCGCAATAAAGTAAACAATGAGATGCGTAATGCCACATCGAAATATTTCCATGATAAGATAAACAATTGCTCCAGGTTGAATGACCCTGAGAAAGCTTGGACGAGTATCAATTTATTATTGGGGAAGAATAACAAACCGGATAATTGTAGCGAGCTGTCAGTTAACGATAATTTGTCGGATCCTAAATCTATGGCAGAGGCTTTTAATGACTAGTTTGTTAATATTGGGCCCATGTTAGCAGCACAGTACGATGAAGAGTCGTGTAATACCGATTAAGCGATACACGACAATACTTATAATCCATCCGCTCGCGCACAGTTTAAATTTTCACCGATTCTTGGAGATGATCTCGCCTCAAGTCAGATATTAAAAAAGCATTTGACTCAATCAACCGTAGCATTCTGCTTAATAAGATGAATACGCATTATGGTATCATGGGCATAGAGCTGAAGTGGTTCAAATCGTATTTAACAAATAGAGAGTAGCAACGCATTACTGATGGCCAACTATCATCCAAGAAAATAATTACCTGCGGAGTGCCTCAGACAATCCTGGATCCATTGTTGTTTGCTCTGCACTAGCCACAGAATAAACACAAACACACAGACGCCAATTTCTTGGAGGAACTTGATATGGGTCGGTCGAAGGACATCATACCAGCCTTTAACTAACTCAAACAATTTCTCAAGATCAGCGCAAGTTAATAACATTACAAAAATGTGAAGGGTAAGAATATGCAAAACTGAAATGAAATCTGAAGGCATCAGGAAGGCCAGAAAAACCTACCTAAAAAACCTCGTAGAGGAAAAAGCGTAGGAAATCTAGGTCGGGACCAAGGCAACCTTTATTTCCCTCGACAGGAGGCAACCTTTATTTCCCACGACAGGAATTACAATCCAAGGGACTTGGAGACACCCAGTAAATCTTCATCTGAGTACTTAATATATCTACGTTTGCTCGGAGCACAACGTCAACAGGCATGCCTATTAAGCTGCCATCCAAGAGCCGACAACCTGGGTTGAACTTGGCTCCGGACTTCAAGCTATGCATACTGAAATGAAAGGCTTAATGGGATTCTTGAACTCCTCTCGAATTCTAGACGAAGAAATACCCTGAGTAGCATGAAGATATTCTTGCACCTGGACTTAACTATGTGCCTAATTGAAGGGCTATTGGAACTCGACCCTTCAAGGTTCTTGAGCAACCTACGGAGACTGGACATGTAGATTTGCCCTAATTAACTAACAACATCGAGTTCCCCTCGCGATATTGGTTATTCTTCCGTTTAGCAATATTGATAGACATGTGATCACTAAACATAAGTATGTCCTGAACAGCTCGTCTACGCATAGAAAACTGGCATAACCTAAAAGCAAAATGACCAGGGAACGCAAATCGCCGAGAGATGCACTCCCATTGTTTTCATCGCACAGCCTAACTACAAGCTCCAAGCTAAGGGGTTCCTTTAGCTTAGGTCGAACTGGACGAGCAAGCTTTCGTTTGGCGCCCTCAAGACACGATTTGACGAGAGGATGGTCTGTAGGAGGAATCAAGCCAGCCATTTGATGAACCTATCTGATCGAGTACGCAGCACCTTCGAGCACTGAAACACCCGTTCCTATCTCCATAGCTAATATGCAAAGTTCCGTTAAAAACAGTGCCACGTGAAGCGGATGCGCTGGAACGACCGGAACGTTGGTTTTGGTCATGGCCCACGAACGCCACTTCTTCCAACCGGAAGCATACTTGAACACCGTTGAACTGGACTTGGAGGAAAGCTGAAGCTTGATCATGTCAGGGGTCAGACTCTTAAGCTGGGGATCACGAAGCAAACTGGTGTCGAACCAAACTCCAACACAGAACGTCTCTGAAAAACACCAAACAAAAATATAAATTACATGAGGGAGGACTCACAGAACTGAAAAAGAATTCCACCCGCCCTTCGCAGGGGATTCACCAGTGCCTAATTGGCAGGCACCCTCTGGTAGGGAGAAACACCTAGACGGCGAACGCTCACGTAGGCGTGCACTAAACCGGCAACATTTCTTTAACATTTCAGTAACTAGGGCCTCCTAATTGGCAGTTGCCTCAAAGGTGACATAGCTCAAACTAGCATTAACGAAAATCTACGCGCAAGGCAAAAATTCTGAACTGTGGACACTGAAAACCGACGACCTTCTCCTATAGGTGGCTTTCTGCCCAGGGCCTTCCAAAAAAAGGTCCCTTATCTTGGGCAGAGGAAAAACGCATTAATAAATGGCTTAAACGCGCCTGAATCAGAAAACAGCCGAAGGCCATTCGGCAATGATCAAACTGCCAACGCCGCGGTTAGCTTGCAAATGACGCACACACTGAACCACTAAACTCACTGGGGGACACAACCAATTGTTGTCGCGACTCCAGTCTCGATTGAAAGCATCGACGCCACCGCTTCCTGTAGAGGCATATCTAGAATTGCAACAGGGCAGCTGAGCGTTGTAGTGTGACGCGAATCGATCGATCGTGTGAGGTCCCCATAGGGCGTCCAACGGGAGGAAAACGGAAGGATGCAGAGATCAATCGTCTGGATCGATGAAACGACTCAACATATCGGCCCTACCGTTAAGGGATCGAGGAATCCAGTGAGCTTCCAAGGCGATACCGCGAGTGAAGCGCAACTAAAAGATGTCAAGGGTCAGGCTCTGAAGGTGGCTACCCACGGTGATAATACGAGCTGCACTCTGACTATCGGTCTTTGCAACTACCCTTTTGGACTGAAGCTGGGGTGCATATGAGAGTAATACATAGAGAATGGCTTTGAGTTCACGAAACGTTGAACTCTGGGCGGCGTCTTCGGAAGACCACATTCCACGGACAACGGTATCGCCTATACAAGCCAAAATCCACCAAAACTGAGCAAAGTCACTAGCGTCGGTAAACACTACGGTAGCAGTTGAAGGAGGTGGCCTGATAGAATAACCATTGAAATGGTCGAGATTGCAGAGCCAAAACCTCAATTCTTCTAATAACGCAGGAGACAGCGAAACGATCTGGTCCCACCCCTGTGGGATAGTATCTGGTCCCACCCTGGGTTGCATAGTTCATCTGGCGAGTGAAAAGGCGGCAAATAGGCCCAACGACAAGGAAAAGTGAAACAACAGAACCGGCAATCCGGGCTAATTGGCAGATCGAAACGTAGACGTCGGCAACAACAACGTTCAGAAGACTTCTAAGCTTTTCTCGTTTCTTGTCAGGTACCAGGAACTGATCGAGACGGTATTGACGACAAACCCTAACCATTCACCAACCTGCATCGGAGACTAATGTGACTTCGCCTCGTTGCATAGTAGAGGACTTTAGGTCTTGTCGTTGAATAGAACTCGCAGCCGGCCAGTCGATCGGGCTGACCTGCAAAGCCATCGTCGAGGTAGACAAAACTTAGGTGACCCATAGACCTCCATCGCTTCACCAAAGGACCAAAAGCCTGATGAAACAAAAACATGCAGAACTCAACCCAAATGGGAGGAGTGAAAGGGTAAAATATCTTGGCGTGCCGTTAAATGACCATGACAAACCCAAATACTTTTGGTGGTCTGAATAAATATGCGAGTGGTGATAACCCGATTTGAGATCCCAGGTAAAAAACCAATGGTTCTCTTCAATAACCTGGGATGAGGAACGAAGATCCTCGTATTTAATTAACCGTGGGTTTAATAAGAAATTCGTTAACTTGGTGAAGATCAATAACAAGGCGAAGCTCTTTGCCCTACGCAACGGTTAAGGGGTTAAAACAGGGAAAAAGCGTGCTCAATTATACATCCATTACGTAGGAGCTCCGAGATGCCGTTTGCCACGAAATCAGAGTCTTTGAGGGCGGACCTATTACAAAAGAAACAAGGAGAAGGATACTGATTGAAAGGCAACCTGGATCCATCATTAATTATATTCAAAACAAAATCCGTGACTTCCAAGGAAGAGGCCCAAAATCCAGCAGACGCTTTCAAGTGCCCTTTAACACTTTCAGAACTATAACAACAACAACAACAACAACAACAACAACTTTATTTAACCAAATATAATAATTAGTGGATGGCTTACCCCGCAAATAGCTAGAAAGAGCTAATCAAGGCAGGGTAAGCCAAATACAAGAACACACCTATTAAAAGAGAATAAGTTTACACAACAACACTTAGTTTAACAAATTAACGATACAGATTACAAGAGGATTGATTATTGACGAATATCTCTTAACTAATAATTAAAGGCCAGCAAGTTTACTTGCAACTATATTACGCTAACTAATTAGAAACACAGTTTACATGGAAATTGGTTATTTACAAAATCTGTAAGCTAATGAAGGTAGCAAAAAATATTATTAATCAACTTCTCCAACTTTCTTAATTTTCACAGGGATTTGAATATAGTCATCTTCGTTTTGCAAAGTATTGAGCAGCGATGTTCGAAGAACCCTTTTAAATGTTTTCTTTGGCAAATCCCTCATATGTCATGGTATCTCATTCCATGGCCTTACCCCAAGTCGAGAGAAAGAACGCTTTTGCATCTCCAGTCTAGAGTTTTGGACGTGAGAGTTCCCGGAGGTGGATGATCATGTATTATACGAGTGAATGCTGGATATTTTCTTAAATAAATACAACATGTTAATTGGTGCATTGTTGCTATTGATATCATACATTAAACGGGATACACACTCATGATATGGAAACGTTATGGGAAGAACATTAGCTTCAAGAAATAAAGAATTGCATGATCGCGAACATCTGCGAAAAACAACAAAGGAAGTGCCCTTTTCTGGAGAATTAAAATTTTATTGAGATACTTCTTGCCTGCCTGACCCCAGGCTGGAAGGCCGTATCTTAAATAGGGAGCATTAGTGATTCGTAAAAATTCAATAGTTTTTTCCGAGGTACACAATGGCGTAGTTTTGCAATAAGCCAAACATTTTTACTAATCTTTGTAGCAATAGCATCAATATGGTGCTTCCAGGAAATATTTTTATCAATTTGTACACCAAGGTACTAAATGTAGACTTTAGACTCGAGATCGACATATTTATTTTGCTCATTATCAAACATGCAAATTTTTGGCTGGTAAGCAAGGCGTTTTTGATAAGGATGAAAAACTACGAAATTGGATTTTTTAGTGTTAAGCGCAGCGTTAATTTGTTAGCTGTTAACCAGACATAAAGCTTTTGTAACTCAGTTTTAATTGTTGTTTCAAGAGCCTTCACATTTTTATCAGCGTAGACAATATTAATGTCATCAGCAAAAGGTAAAACCGAAGTTTATTTGAACATTTGTGAATATAGTTGACATATAACAAGAAAAGCAATGGACCAAGAACGGTCCCTTGGGGAACACCACAGGTGATAATGGCTTTATCTGAGATATGTTAACCTACTTGATTTGTTTGCGTGCGATTGTTTAAGTATGATGAAAACCAATCATTAATAATCCCACGGAAGCCATAGTGGTTGAGCTTATTAAGTAAAATTTCGTGATCAACTGTGTCGAAGGCTTTCTAAGGTCTATAAATACTCCACAAGAAAGTAATCGCTGATTCATGTTAGGTTGAATGTCATTAATGATGTCCAATATTGCATGTTGGGTCGAATGTCCCTTACGGAAGCCGTATTGGGACCGATATAATAAATTATGTTTCTCAATATATCTTGTCATTCGTTTATACATAATTTTCTCAAAAATACCGTTGAAATTTGACAATAATGAGATAGGTCTGTAATTATTGGCATCACTTTCATCGTCACTTTTAAATATCGGCGTAATTTTGGCAATTTTAAGCTTTGATGGGTAAGTCCCCGATTTAATAGATATATTAAGTAACTCTGATAGGACAGGGGCTATAATAGAGCTTGAGAGTATAAGTAGTTTAGTAGGGGAGGAATATAAACCATATGACTTGTCGTTCGGTATGGATAATATTTCAGAGCGAATTTCGTCAGGAAAAACCTGTTCAAAAAGGAAGGATGAGAGTGGGGATATACATTTACTAACTGTCGTTGGTATAGGCGTCGCTAGAACTAAATTCGTCTCTCCTACAAAAAGTAATTATGTCAAAATTACACTCAACTTCGTCTTCTAGCAAGTTGCCATCATCTA
>BLFK01000343.1:1763845-1768845 GCA_014634185.1 Astreopora myriophthalma | reverse complement strand
GAAAGCGCCTTACTTCTTGGTTCATGCCAGTATTTGCAGTGCATAGCAGAGAGTTGCCAGTAACTACAACACATTCAGGGGTGTATCCAAGCTCATCTTTTAGTCTCTCTACTCCGACAAGTCCAGGGCAAAGGAATTTTGACTCAGTTAGCTTAAATAAATTTGCGACCAAATTTAGTATTTCGTCTTGGTTGTTTAATGAAGCAAGTTTAACTTCCTCAATATTCTGATAGCCAAGAACTTCACACTGAGGTCGCCACTTCCCATCAGGAGTAAAAATCAATCGAACTGGTTTGAATGGACCAATGTTCTCGTCATAGCAAGCCGTTTTCGTGGCATACACAGCAATGACAAAGTCAAGAACGGGGCCTGCCATCTGATCTTTGGCGAAAGGGGAGTTGTCGTTCTTGATGTAAATGAACTCGCAAACAAAGCCCGCATTGGTTAGCCACTGGTGCCAGTTCTGGGTAATAAAGCGACTATTTTCCCTGTTAATTCTAAGCTGATTGTCAGTTGGTATTTTATTCAACAATTTCTTCCGTAATAGCGTCTTGACATTTGATTTCTCGCCGCAACTTGCAGAGACCTCACGAGCGCGTTCGCTTTCATCGGCCTGAACAGGCTTCGGGACTTTGTCTCGGGTCTGCTGCTCCTCAAATTTTTCCTCTTCATCAACTTTAGCTAAAGGACGCTTCATGGCTTTTTCATCTTGCACCTATTATTACTAAGATATTTAACTGCTCTATCATGCACCAGTCTGTTCCTGCGCTTTGGAAGAATGCAAATGTCCGGCCAATTCCAAAAGAGTCGCCAGTTACTGAATGCACACAACTCAGACCAGTTTCTCTAACCAACATCATAATGAGGCTGGTATTCAAACAAGAAATGTCAACAGAATTTAAGTCGATCATTAACAATGATCAATTTGGATTCAGGGTTGGGTGTAAAACTACTCTAGCCTTCTTAAAATGTCAACATTTCTGGTTGTCTGCACTAGATCGTGATTCTGACTTTGTGTGCGTGTTGCCCTTTGACTTTAGTAAAGCATTCGACACAGTATCCCACAAGATTATCTCTGATAAGCTGAAGTCTACAAACATTAACCCATATATCATCAACTGGATTACAGTAAAAACCCGCGTATAAGAACCTAGGTTTTTCCAAGTTAGCCTAAACAGGTTTTTATATAAATGGTATTTAGTGTAAAATTAGGCTAACTAGGTTCTTAATTAGGTTCTTAACTTTTGTTCAAGAAATAAAGCTGAATTTTTAAATGATCTGGTGTTTAATGTCCAAAAACAGTATTCTTGGAGGCTTCGTTAAGCAAAGTACTATACTATTTTAATCTGATTCTGTTACAATCAAACCTATAGTACCGTATTTTTTTTTGAGAAAATTTCTTAATTCTATATATATATTTTTTTTTGAAAATAAGAACCTGTTTTAGGATTTTAGCCTAAAATGGTTCTTATGTGAAGGGTGCTTAAAAATGAAATTTTAGCCTTACAGGTTCTTAAATGTTAGGTTCTTATACGCGGGTTTTTACTGTATAAAACTTTCTGGATAATCGAAAACAAAGAGTAGTTGTCGACGATGTAATCACTGCGTTTGTTGTCATTAACAGGGGGGTTCCTCAACGCACCGTATTAGGACCCATGCTGGTTTCTCTTATGGTGAATGATATTGCAGCTGTTTCTCCAATGAACAATCTCTTAGTGAAGTATGCTGACGGCATTACAATAAGTGTTCCGGTTAGGCAAAGTATTGATACTGCTGCCGCTGAGGTTGCGAACATGAAAAAGTGGGCTGATATACACGATGGCTCTACCTTGACGACTCCGACGACGAGCAGGACCTTGAACTCCCCATGACCGTCTTCGAGGTCTTGCTCGACCATCCCCTGTTTCATTGGGGGCACTACGCCGCCTTCGTGGTGTGGTTGGTGCTTCGGAACTCGGACCCCAAGCCCTGGTTTCACCTCATCCATAAAACGTATCCCGACCGCTTGCCGAGCGTGGGCCGGTTGCTCTGGATCCGCGTACGATGGTGGCTCTGTCTGCCACCGGCTTGAAGAACAAGACGTCTCAGACGGGACGTACCCCACCTCATGGAAACGAAAAAGACCCTCCTCCAAACACGTGAGTGCCCCGTTTGCGGATCCGTCGACGCCGGGAGCCTTGGGCGGGGTCCGACGGTTCGCCGATGCCCAAGGTCTGTCGCTCCCTCGTGCCCGAGCGGCCTTGGAAGGCGATCTGGCCTACACGTTGCACAAACCCCAACGCCGTCGATTTCCCACCGTGCCGGTGCTGGTGTTCAACGTGGACGAACAGTGGGTGGCGGATCTGGTGGAAGTGCAACGGTTGGCCCGTCACAACCACGGCATCCGTTACTTGTTGACAGTGGTGGACCTCTTGTCCAAGTACGCGTGGGTGCGGCCGCTCAAGACCAAGACGGGGGCCGCCTTGGTCCGAGCCTTGGGCTCCATCTTGAAAGGAGGCGGCCGACGCCCCCAAACGTTGCACACCGACAAGGGCAAAGAATTTTACAACTGGCCGTTTCAGACCTTGTTGAAAAAGAAGGGCATCCATCATTTTTCCACGCACGGGGATGCCAAAGCGGCGGTGGTGGAACGGTTCAATCGCACGTTGAAAGGGCGCATGTACCGCTATTTCACGGCCGCCAACACGTTACGGTTCGATGACGTGCTGCAAGAGTTGGTGAAAGGCTACAACGCCAGCCGGCATCGGAGCATCGGCCGAGCGCCTCACGACGTGACCTCGAAAAACGAGAGCCAGGTGTGGCACGCATTGTATGGCCAGAGACTGCGGAAGAAGAAGAAAGGCAAGCGCCCCCGATGGAAGGTGGGCGATCGCGTGCGGTTGGGCAAACACCATCGCCCGTTCAAGAAGGGGTACTTGCCCGGTTGGACCCAGGAAGTGTTCGTGGTGCGCGCCGTGCGCCCGGGACCCGTGCCCACGTACAAGGTGGAAGAGATGGACGGCACGCCGTTGGAAGGCACGTTTTACGAGCAGGAGTTGCAGAAAGTGACGGTGGACGAGGACGCGCTGTTCCGCATTGAGAAAGTACTTAAACGCAGTGGAGATAAGGTCTTGCTGCGTTGGAAAGGGTGGCCGAGCAAGTACGACAGTTGGGTGGCCAAGAAGGACGTGCAGACCTTGGGATGAGCGAAGAATTTTTCGTGACGTTGCCCAGCGACGCCAGCTGGGCCGAATTCACCGGCAACACGGCGGACTGGTTCAAAGTATGGTTGCCGTACCCGTTGCGTCTGAAAGGCCGCGGGTGGCAAGTGGGGCTGAGCAGCCTATCCTTGCCGGACGGCCGCGTCGATCTGTACGACTTGGTGGGCCCGAGCGAGTACCTGCTCTTCAGTCGATGGTACGCAGTGCCCGCGGATGGGTCGGATGAAATGACCAAAGTGAAGCGAGTCAAGATGGCCGACGTCGACCATCTGGAATCGGTGGTGGACGGCGAATCTTTCTTGAAAGCCATGATCGACGCGGTCGATTGCGCGAGGTGGCCCGTCGACTTGAAGGATGCCAACGGCAAACGCTTGTACGTGACGTTTCGCTGGGAGCAGCAAGGGACCGACCGCGATCTGATCCTCGACAATACCCACACCCGGATCCACGGGCCCAATACGCCCGTCTTGATCCTCAGTCACAAATTGGCCTGCAAGATGGGTTGGCTGGCATTGACGAAAGAAGGCAAGGATGTCCTGGGCCCGAACCTGTGCATGGAGTTCCCGAGCAACCAGGTGCCGACCTTGACGGGGTGGAACAGAGACTTGCTCGATAGCAAGACCCATCGGCCCTGTGAGAATCATTGAGCCGTGACTTTTGGTCACGTGTTCAGAGTTAGTTTTACCGCGCAAAGTAGACGAGCAGGTAGGTTTTCGAGATAGGTGTCGAGTTTGTTTTTCGAGTGTTGTTAAAGCGAGTGACAGTTTCGACGATTAAAGGAGTTGCGTTTTCAAAAGAAGTATCATTTATTTAGTTCCGTTCATTATAGGCCCATCTGGTGGTCGGTGACCAAAGATCGGTCCGGTTTCGTCTACCTCACCCTGAGCATGAACTGCAATTGGCGGTTCCAGAACCTGAACAACGCGTTTTGCGCGTTGGCGGGCCACCCGACGCAGACCTTGCACGTCTACTGCAATGCCGGGGGCAGCAACATCGTGGGACGGCAAGTGACAGACCTGTTGCACGAAATCCAGTACAAGCGCCAAGGGCGAGGCACGGTGTACTTCGAACCGTTGCACGTGCAGTACCATCCCGTGCGCAACGACGTCATGGAAGTGTTGAAAACGCAAGTGGCCGAGACGGACGGCACGTTGGTTGGGTTCGGGCGGGGCCGCACCCTGTTGACCTTGCACTTCCGACGGGACGTATAAAGCGCATCGGGGACGCACGGGCACCAGACCATGGACGCCTTTTACGTGACCTTGCCCAGCGACGGCGACGACGCCGGGTTCCCACAACACACCAACGTGGCCTTCCGCACCCACATGAGCCCACCCCTGTGGTTACGAGGCGGACGGTGGCTGGTGGGATTGGTCTATTTGAGCGTGTTGGACGACGACGGCAACGACGACAGTTGGCAAGACGCCTTGTTGTGCGTGTATCCGTGCGGTACGTTGATCGCCTACTTCTTTTCGTTCGAAGAACACCAGACCCGCGTGACGCGTCCGAGCATCCGAGCCAACACGCACATCGAGGACGTGGCCAGCCGTTGCCACGACGGGGCGTCGTTCGTGAAAGAGGTGGTGGACGATCTAAGACGCAAGTATTGGAATAAGGTGCAAGTGGGATGGTACTGGATGGAAGGGGACGAAACCTTCGTGCCCGAGTTTCGTTGGCCTGAGCAGGACACGTTGGTGATCGACAACGCACAGGTCGAGGCCGGACGCTCTTCGAACCCCGCCACGTGCAGTACGTGCCAGTGCGTCAACTCTTCTTCGACGTGGTGGACGTGCACCAGCA
>BLFK01000343.1:1752818-1763528 GCA_014634185.1 Astreopora myriophthalma | reverse complement strand
CAAAGATTTCGAACGTCTATTTGTGATTTATCAGCAGTTGGATACGAAATTGGAAACACTGAGCGATTACGACCAAAGGATCTTAGCAATATGCGACGTGACAAAAATCGAAAGCGAGATCGAGGAGTCGCAACAAATCCTTGAGAGGGTCATGGAATGCAAGCGAAAAATCGATTTGAAGCTAAAACAAAGGTCAAGCGAGTCAAACGACAATCAGGCTGAGAGCAGTGAAAATACCGGTCAAGGGGCATCGAGAACGAGCCAAGCGAAAGCGAAACTGCCAAAGTTGACATTGCCGAAATTCCGAGGAGATGTGACAAAATGGAAGTCCTTCTGGGACAGTTTTCGATCAGCTATTCACGACAACCAAGATATTTCGGAGGTGGACAAATTCAACTATCTTAATTCAGTCTTGGAGGGATCAGCGGCGAGAGCCATTGCAGGATTGAGTTTAACCGCGACCAACTACGAACATGCCGTCCAAATTCTTCAGGAGCACATATGGATGAGCTAATCAAGATAACGCCGTGCCAGAATGACCGTCCATCTTCGTTGAGATATGTTTACGACCAAATAAGTGTTCATACCCGAGGACTGGCTTGGTTGGGAGTTTCCTCTGATCAAAACGGAAGTTTGTTGATTCCAATAATTATGAACAAACTTCCCAGTGAAATTCGATTGCACGTGGCGCGTAACTCGACGGGTGAAATTTGGAAAATTGAAGAGTTGCTTGCGACCATAAAGAGAGAAGTCGAAGCACGTGAAACCAGTGAACCTGCTTCATCGTCTTCGTCAGTGAACCTGCTTCATCGTCTTCGTCAACGAAGTCTTCAATTTCTACAGCAAGCGCGCTGGTTTCCAAAAATGGCGGGAATCCCGTTCGCTGTTGTTATTGCCGAGAACTGCATTATTCTGCTTCCTGTGAAAAGGTTCGAGACCCGTTTCAGCGTAAGGAGATTTTGATCAAGGAACGAAGGTGCTTGAACTGTTTAAGTCCTGGTCATGTTGTGCTCACGTGTCGAAAGCCGAACGTTTGTCGACATTGTAAACAACGACACCATCAATCAATTTGCCCCTCTCTTTCACATTCACACAGCGACACAAGGCAGAGCAGTCCTCCACAAGAATACGTTAGAAACACGACCACCACTACTACCGTTGGAAATAAGGGAACAGTCCTTCTCCAGGCCGCCAAAGTTACAGCTATGAGTGAAGACAAAATGAAATCAACAACCGTGCGCGACAACGGTTTGTTCGACAACGGAAGTCAGCGAAGTTATGTGACCAACGACTTGAAATTGCGGTTGAATTTGAGGCCTATCAACACTGAAACACTCCATTTGAACATATTTGGACGAAGTAAATTCCGAACCCAAAGCTGTGAGGTGCTTAAACTCCGATTAAAGAAACACGAAGGTGAAGAAATCGAACTTACTGCTTTGAATTTTCCGACAATTTGTTCGCCGTTGCCGTCGAAGGTCAGAGTGGACTATCTTCATTTGGAGGATCTTCAATTAGCCGACGATTTAGATGACAACAATGGAAGGATTGATATACTCATTGGAGCCGACAATTATTGGGATTTGGTTAGTGGTGAAACCATAAAAGGCGAGGATGGTCCAACAGCAGTTTCAAGTAAATTTGGTTGGCTTTTGTCCGGTCCGTTGCGTGACTCCGTGACAAGCGATTGCGTCTCATCAAACTTGGTCATTTCAGGGAATTGTCAGTTTGCCGCTCACGAAAACGAAGAATTGGTCAACATTCTTGATAAATTCTGGAAAACCGAATCTATTGGCATTGAAGGAACAAATGAAAAGACTGATCAACCTAAGGATGACTTTGTGAACATTAAGCAAAATGGTCAGTGATATGAGATAGCACTTCCATGGAAGGACAATTGTTTACCGATACCTGATAACTACAATCTCTGCTATAACCGCTTGAAATCTATGCACCTCAAGTTGAGTAAGTCGCCAGACTTGTTGCAAGAATACGACAACATCATCCAGGAACAATTAGCAGCAGGGATCATCGAGAAGGTAGAAGAGTCCGAAGAGGAGAACAAAGAAACCACGCATTATTTGCCGCACCATGCGGTCATCCGGAGAGAGAGAGAAACAACGAAACTTCGAGTTGTTTTTGATGGCTCGGCGAAATCACCAGGACAAGAACATTCCCTTAATGACTGTTTGCCTACTGGCCCGAACTGTGTACCACAACTTGCAGATGTACTAGTAAGATTCCGATGGAGCCCGGTTGCGATTTCCGCTGATATTGAGAAAGCCTTCTTGATGATCAGCATCCAGAAAGATCAGAGAGACATGCTGCGCTTTCTGTGGCTCAAAGATCCCTATGTTCTCAATTCAGAAGTTCTACAGTTACGATTTTGTCGCCTTGTATTTGGTCTGAGACCCTCACCAGCCATTTTAGGAGCCACTTTAACACATCACTTGAATGCCCACAAGGAGCAATACCCCGAAGTAGTGGAGCAGATACGAAGTTCCCTGTATTTCGATGACATGTTGAGTGGTGCTGACAATGTGCAAAAGGGATTTGAACTTTACCAGCAATCCAAGGAACTGATGGCAAAGGGAGCCTTTAACTTACGAAAATGGAATTCAAATTCGCCTGAGCTCCGCCACCTTATCAACAAGAAGGAAGCAGAAACTGTTGTGCAACCGAAGACCAAAGAGCCAAGTCCAGCAGTTAAAGAAGAAGAAGATGAATCTTTTACAAAGTCTACCATTGGTCCGAATCAAGTGTCACACGCACTAGTCAAGACTCTTGGGGTTTGCTGGGACACTGCATCAGATGAGATTTCATTTGACTTTACGGAACTGATTGAGTGTGCCAATGCGATGCAAGTTACCAAAAGATCCTTGCTTAAGTTATCAGCTAAAGTGTTCGATCCGCTGGGACTGTTGAGTCCATTCACCATCACGATGAAGTGTCAGTTTCAGTCCCTGTGTTTGGAGAAGTTGGACTGGGATGTCGAGCTTCAAGGAAATTATGTACAACTGTGGAAGAGCTTTGTGTCTAGCTTGATACATCTGAACAGTGTACACGTACCTCGTTGCTACTTTTCGTCTTCCGCACCAATTGACATCCAGATTCATGCCTTTAGTGATGCGTCAAAGAAGGCCTACGCAGCTGCCATGTATTTGCGTTCGGAGTATCCAGATGGAAATGTGGACGTAAAACTAGTTTCCTTGAAGACAAGGGTGGCACCCATGAAGCAGCAAACTATCCCAAGACTTGAGCTCCTTGGTGTATTAATCTCTGCAAGACTCGTCAGCTCCCTAATGAAGTCACTGCCACAAGAAATCGAACCGACGTTTTGGGTCGACTCCACCACAGTACTATACTGGGTTCAACATGAGAAACCGTGGAAGCAGTACGTTCAAAATCGCGTCCAAGAAATTCGTAAGATCGCCCCACAAGCCACCTGGAAGCACTGTCCCGGTGACAAAAATCCGGCTGATTTGCCGTCACGTGGTCTTACAGGAAAGGAACTGGTGGAAAGCTTGATGTGGTGGTGTGGTCCAGATTTCCTAATGAATCCTGAAAACGAGTGGCCAAAGGCATCTCCAAGTCAAACAAGTGACGAACAAGCAATGGTGGAAATGGATGTTCATTTCAGAGTCAAACACAGTGGAGTGAGAGACACCCTGACAGCTTTACGAGAGACTAACTGGGTATTATGCTGTCGAGAAGCAACCAAGAGAATCGTGAAGGGGTGTGTCATTTGTCGAAAATTTGAAGCGGTTCCGTTCAAACCTCACCCTACACCTGACTTACCAGAAATCAGGGTTGCAGATTCTCCCCCATTTACGTATACTGGTGTGGACTTTGCTGGTCCCCTTTATGTCACAGTACCCAAGGAACCTCAATCAGCAGAGAAGAATTTTGAGAAAACGCACATTTGTTTATTCACGTGTGCTTCAACCCGCGCCATCTATTTAGAGCTCACACGTGATCTGGGCGTGAATTCATTCCTGCAAGCATTTCGTCGTTTTTCAAGCAGACGCGGATTACCCTCCACTTTGGTGTCTGATAATGCCAAAACGTTTAAAGCTGGTTCCAAAGAGGTAGAAAAAATTGCTAATTCTCCTGAAGTTCAGCGCCATTTCGCAAACAACCGAGTAACGTGGAATTTCATAGTAGAAAAGGCCCCATGGTGGGGAGGCTTCTGGGAGAGACAGGTAAAAAGTGTGAAACGAAATCTCAAGAAAACAGTGGGGAGAGCGTCCATGAGCTACGATGAACTGAACACCCTGGTAATTGAAATAGAGGGCCTCCTCAATGCACGTCCCATCACTTACATCTACGATGACGATGATGCTCTTGCGCAACCTCTCACACCATCACATTTGATCAGCGGTCGCAAGATAAATGTCTTACCCAATGACGAGCACTTTGAGATAATCAGTACACACAACACTCTCACGAGGAGGCAACGACGTCAAAGGCAGTTACTGCAACAGTTTGCGAGGCAGTGGCGACATGAGTACTTGTTGAGTTTGCGAGAAAGAGCGATAACTAAGTCTGGAGGTGGCAACCCATCCTTAATACAAGTGGGTGATGTGGTCATTCTCAAAGATGATTCCACCGCTAGAGCTTTTTGGAAAATGGGGAAAGTCGAAGAATTGTTACCAGGTAATGATGGAAAGGTTAGAGCCGCTGTCGTTAGAGTACCACTCAACAATGGAAGAACTCAACTGTTGAAGAGAGTTATTCAGCATTTGATACCTCTCGAAGTCCGAGTAGACTCAACCGACAATCAAGTGCCAGGTCAATGTGCTCGAGTTCCAGGACTGCAACAAGTCATTCCGAGCATTCCAAATACTCAGAGACCGCGCCGAGAAGCAGCAATTCGTGGAGAGAATTTACGAAGAGAACTTATGAAACTTTGAACTTGATTGGAACTGAGTTTTGACCACTGAAGTGTGTCAAAGTAGGGAGTGTGAGAATCATTGAGCCGTGACTTTTGGTCACGTGTTCAGAGTTAGTTTTACCGCGCAAAGTAGACGAACAGATAGGTTTTCTAGATAGGTGTCGAGTTTGTTTTTCGAGTGTTGTTAAAGCGAGTGACATTTTCGACGATTAAAGGGGTTGCGTTTTCAAAAGAAGTATCATTTATTTAGTTCCGTTCATTATAGGCCCATCTGGTGGTCGGTGACCAAAGATCGGTCCGGTTTCGTCTACCTCACCCTGAGCATGAACTGCAATTGGCGGTTCCAGAACCTGAACAACGCGTTTTGCGCGTTGGCGGGCCACCCGACGCAGACCTTGCACGTCTATTGCAATGCCGGGGGCAGCAACATCGTGGGACGGCAAGTGACAGACCTGTTGCACGAAGTCCAGTACAAGCGCCAAGGGCGAGGCACGGTGTACTTCGAACCGTTGCACGTACAGTACCATCCCGTGCGCAACGACGTCATGGAAGTGTTGGAAACGCAAGTGGCCGAGACGGACGGCACGTTGGTTGGGTTCGGGCGGGGCTGCACCCTGTTGACCTTGCACTTCCGACGGGACGTATAAAGCGCATCGGGGACGCACGGGCACCAGACAATGGACGCCTTTTACGTGACCTTGCCCAGCGACGGCGACGACGCCGGGTTCCCAGAACACACCAACGTGGCCTTCCGCACCCACATGAGCCCACCCCTGTGGTTACGAGGCGGACGGTGGCTGGTGGGATTGGTCCATTTGAGCGTGTTGGACGACGACGGCAACGACGACAGTTGGCAAGACGCCTTGTTGTGCATGTATCCGTGCGGTACGTTGATCGCCTACTTCTTTTCGTTCGAAGAACACCAGACCCGCGTGACGCGTCCGAGCATCCGAGCCAACACGCACATCGAGGACGTGGCCAGCCGTTGCCACGACGGGGCGTCGTTCGTGAAAGAGGTGGTGGACGATCTAAGACGCAAGTATTGGAATAAGGTGCAAGTGGGATGGTACTGGATGGAAGGGGACGAAACCTTCGTGCCCGAGTTTCGTTGGCCTGAGCAGGACACGTTGGTGATCGACAACGCACAGGTCGAGGCCGGACGCTCTTCGAACGTGCAGTACGTGCCAGTGCGTCAACTCTTCTTCGACGTGGTGGACGTGCACCAGCAAGCCATGAAACGCAAAGCGCACAGCGTGGTGGGTCGAGCCAAACGAACCGCCAAACGGAAAGCGCGAGGACTAGTGGGAGCCCCCAAACAAGCCGTGAAACGGAAAGGGTGAGGACTGGCGAGTGGCGTGGCCAAGAAATGACGACGCATGGCGGATCTGTTCGGTTGAAAGATGCGACCCGTGCGATCTCGACCGAGAACGCGGGTGGGCGAACGCGGTTTGTCGATGCAGGGCGGGAGACTCCTCGGGAGCCTTGGGGTGTTGCCACCCCTCCTGCGGGCCCTCAAACTGGCAGGCCAACTCCACCAGAAAATCACCAGACAGCACGGGGGACGTCTTTGGAGTGGGGCCCCCGTCCTGCCGGCCTTCGAGCTGGTGGCCCAACTGCATAAAAGAAGCACGCGCCGCAAACGTTGAGCCATTCCTCAACGAGGTGGCGGGGTGAGACGTCAACGATGACGACGATGACGGCCCTGCCTTTGCACGGGAACTCGCAGCCCACGTACGCCGACGACTTTCAATTGTTCGAGGTGCCGAGCACGGACACGTTGGCGGTGGCGTACCGCATGGTGGAGCTGTCGCCGGTGACCACGGGCATCAATCCGGTGGAATTCGTGATAGCCGCCTTGCCCGAGTACGTGGATCTGAGCCGCAGTTACTTTCGGATGCAACTTCGCTTGAAGAAGAGCGACGACGGCAACCTGGCCCACATGTTGCTCAAGCAAGTGACGGTGCATGCCAACAGCACCTTGATCAGTCCTCAGACGGACACGTATGCCTACAAGGCCTACTTGGAAACCTTGCTCAATTACACCAATGACGAAGGGGACACCATCTTGCAACCGCAAGGGTGGTTCAAGAGCTACCGTCACAGCCTGAAAGCCTTCAACGCCTTGGATTTTCCCACCCCCTTGACGGCCAACAAGCTGAATGACGACGCCCCGCACGACGACTACACGGCCTTGAGCGAGAGCCAGAAAGCGGCGGTGTTGGAATCCAAAGCAGCTCAGAAACGGTACCAAGGGGGGCACACGGTCACGTTGCAATTCGTGCCGCATTCGGAGATCTTTCACCTGGGTAAACCCTTGGTGCCCAACGTGGAGCTCAAGATCCGGTTTTACTTCAACGCCCCCACCTTCTTCTTGAACGTGGTGGCCTTGAACGGCCGTTTGCAAGAAGACGACGTCAAACTGACCTTCCACGTCTGCCAGTTGCAGTTGTCGGACACGTTGTACCGGGAATTGGAAGGGGCCCGACACGGTGGTGGGCAGCAAGATCCGGGTGTTTTCGCATCTGCATAACCAATTGGATTTCGATGAGGGCAACCTGTTCCAAGGCCGGAGCCCCGACCGGCTGATCGTGGGGTTGTTGCACACCAACGCCTACAACGGCAACGTGGCCTACCATCCCTTCGCCTTCCAGAAATTCGAGTTGACCAGCATCAAGCAGATCGCGCAGGGGCGAAGAGTACCCTTACCAGACCTTGGAATTGAACGTGGGCGACACGTACAAAGATCTGGACGTGTACCATCGATTCTTGCAAGCCAGCGAGGCCTTGATGAAGAGTCGATCCAGCATGATCGCCCCCGAGCAGTGGGGTGGCACGGCGGGGTGCACCTTGTTCATGTGGAACAACGTGCCCAGCGGGTCGGCGGACCGTGGCATGCTGAACCCACGTCAAGACGGCGACGTTTGCGTCCTCTTCCGTCTAGGGGCAGCCAAAGCCCACGTCATCAACGTGCTGTTGTACGCCGAATTCGAGAACGTGTTGGAGATCAACCCCAAAGGGGCCGTGCTGTGCAACGTGTACCAGGTATAAAGCCCCCGTACCTGTAACGATGCTAATTTATGCATGTTAATATAATTTATACAGTTTAGTTTTACATCTGTGTTCCCGGATGTTTTCGCTTGCTTCACTTGATGTACACTCGGCTTACAAGATTAAATGTTGCGTTTAGAGGCTCTGGTGCTTCGCTGTCTGTCTTAGCGAATACGTTACATGGTGCCAGAAGTGAAAAGCCGGTTCCTACATCTGCTGCCATCGAGGAATTACCGCTCAGTGTACCGGAAAGTGTTCTCGAGAGAGATTTGCTCGCACGCACGTGGTCGAACAACTCTGATCTCGGCTGATCAGTAAACTGTTATTCTAGAGGATAGTCTCCGGTCTGTACTGTATTCTGAAAGAGCCACTCGACAACCTCTTCACAAAGAACAGCGGAAGACAACGGTGAGTGGAATTGTCTTGTGCTTTCGGACGGAAATCTCAACTGAAGAAATCTAACTAACTTCAAAATACTAAGTATGCCACCGAAACCCGAGGGTAGCGGCGCTTCTGTGCAAGTACAAGAAGCCGTCGCACAACCAAATCTGGTACAAATTCCGATAAACATCCCATTGCCCTCAAAATTAGAGCTCACAGGGGATTTGAGTTTGAAGTCAATTTTCTGGAAAATGGTTGCGATCTATAAGATTTTACATATTTATCTGGATTCTGTGAGAGGTTTGGAGCAATTTGAGGTATTAATGTTATATCGCCATTGGTTCCCTTTAAGGACGTGCAGAAGGAAAATATCTGCTAAACTGGGTACCGCAGATATTTTCATATTATTATTATTATATATTAACGATTTGCCTGACTGTCTAAGAGCAACTATTCCATGCATGTATGCATATGATACCCAGATCTTCACATCCTCTTACGATGCTAACGAACGTATTGTAAAACTTAGTTGGGATAGTCCTATTGACATGATTTGTAAGAAGGCTAGTGCGGGCATTACGTGAACCACACTCGACCAAAACCTTCTGGTCGAGTGTGACTTCTGTCGACCAAAACCTTTTGGTCGATGAAAGGGTGACATTGTTTGCTCAGTAATTTATAACTTTTTTAAGTGGGATTCAACCCGAGTCTCCCTCTGCCGAGGTGGTCTTGGTACATATTACACTTTATAAAATAATTAGGATAGTACGCGCACTCCCATTGGTCAATAGGTGTGTTTAGATGAGAGTATGTAAACACGGTTGTGACATCACACGAATTTTGATTGGTTGCGTTGTCAAACACGCGTTTTGATTGGCTGGTAGGAAATATGAGCGTGTATCGAGAAAACCTGTTTCAATCAAAAAGTAAAACAAATAGCATTTTCCTTCATTTGTCGATTTATTTTTGAGAAATATTTTATAAAAGCAATAGAGGACTTTTTTCCTTGTTTACATAGCCTCATGTAAACACTCGAGGGGTTGGGAGAATTATCGACAGTTATGCAAACCCTCGACTGCGTCTCTTGTTTGCATAACAGTCTCGAATTCTCCTAACCCCTCCTCGTGTTTACATGAGGCTATGTAAACATGGAAAAAGTCCTCTATTGCTTAAGTATTAAAAAATGGGTGCCAATTTATTGTTCTTTGTGTTCATGGAAATTACATGTCCAAGCCTCAGTTTAGAGCGAACTTTCTTTTCAATTTAGCTCATGTTAACGAGGTCAGTTCGGTAGTCTAATTTTCACATAGACAAAGCAATAATTTATAGTTCGCCATTCATGGATATGGTGTATAATATCCACCAAAGCCACCTTGGTCAAGAGAGGAGTGAGATGTTTAGTAAAATACGCCTTTACATACTGTGAACGATCTACCATCTGTGCCTAAGGTAGGGTCGTTAGAGTGCTATGTTGATGATTCACAGTTATACCTCTCATTTCCTGTATGCGATGCCACCTTAGCCGCAGATCAGCTGACGGACGATCTTCGGAACATAGCCGCATGGTGTTGCCAGAACAGTCTACTCATTAACCCGGACAAGGCAAAACTTCTGGTTCTGGGGACTCCGCAGATGCTGACGAAGATACCAGATGATCTAAGCATTACACTACTTAGCAAGGAGATTACACCATCTAAGTCTGCGAAAAACCTGGGAGTTACAATGGACTGTAATCTAACGTACGACGAACATGTAACTCAAGTAACCTCGAAAGGTATAGGTAGCCTTTGTCAAATTAATCGTGTAAAATATCTGTTTGACAAGCACATGTTGGTTTCTATAATCAGTTCTCTCGTATTCAGTAAATTATTGTGTTGTTCATCAGTATGGGCTAATACCACCAAGAAAAACATTAAGCTGTTACAAGCAGTGCAAAACTTTGCAGCCCGGATAGTTTCTGGAACGAGGAAATTTGATCATGTTACACCTATTCTTAAACAGTTACAGTGGCTGCCAATTAGTAGTTATAGAGTTGGGGGTACGAGACCATTTTTACAAAATGGTCTCTTACTCCCCAACTCTACAACTACTTTCCATCGTATGGCTTCCAATATTTTACGCTCATATTATAATACCTATAGGGATAGGCACGTGGGTTTGATCATATGGGCGTTGGCGCGTGGTTGTTGTCATATGGGCGTGTTCGCTTGGTTGTGGTCATATTTTGCGCTCGTATTATGGTCTCGTATTTTTGTAAACTATATATTTTTATTGCGTGACTTTCTCAGAAAAATCACCAAGCGTGACTTTCTCGGAAACACAGGAAGTCTTAAGAGGGGGTTCCCCCAGGAAGATGAGTCAGCGCGTCAGTTTGTTGTGGCATATCA
>BLFK01000343.1:1725269-1739282 GCA_014634185.1 Astreopora myriophthalma | reverse complement strand
GGAGATCTTTTCATACATTTTGTAGTCATGTTTTCAGGAATAACATATACATAACCTCTGTCTAATGAATAGTGGTTATAGAATCTACCAAAAGCATCATGTAGAATGCTATGTGAGTGTAATATATGAAACTGACCTAATACTCTTTCTAAAAACCATGTAAGACAACCATTTCCAGGACCGATTAGACCGATTTCATTGTCATTTAGTTTGAGAACATCATCTATTGTTATTTGTGAGCCAAAATGTTTGTGGTATAAATGTTGATACACCAAAGCTGATTTCAAAATAACATCATTTATGTTGAGATGTTGTTTTTGTGTTTTTTCAAAGAAGAAATTAACATAATCTATTGTCTCTTGAAGCATATACTATATCGTTTGATAGTTTTGAGTTTTAAGAAAAAGAAATACGATCATGGTCAACTCCATACCGTTCACATATCATTTTATGGTGTGCTCTGATTATAATATCATTCATATTAAACCCTTTGTAAAGTATAAAAAGCTGATAATCTCCATTGAGTCCAGCGATTCCATTTGGATTCAAATCTCCAAATGTCATCTGATTTGATCCTGAAGAAGTTGCAGCATGAAATGTTTTCACTTTTTTACCATTTACCCAGTAAGAAGTTCCCCCAGCCCCAGCTGGAACATCCCAGTGTATTGAAACACAGTGCCATTTATTCAGTTCTGATGCATTAGCCTTTGGTTGCCAATCACATGAAGTAACCCCAATGGTATTAGCTCCATGAACGCCAGAAATATTAAGGTTATGTGTTGTTGCTGTATACACGACAAATTTATCCCACCCACCATTATCATGGCCAAATAAACCATTTCTAATGTAAGCATTAGATCCATTATAAGAGTTAAGTCTGTAAAGCATGAATGTATGAACTATATCATCTTCACCACTTTTAGTATTTAAGTCAATGTTTGAAATCATTCTATTACTACCATTAAAATTGAAGTAATATATTTTAGCATTTTTAGCTGTTGATACAGTTGGTTTTAATGAATCAGTACTTTGTATGGCATCCAAACCGGATAGAGTTTTATCATATATTTTTGAAATCTTTCTATTTGCATCATATGTTACTTCTGTTGCAAGTGCCCGATCGCAAGAATACATACATTCTGCATAGTTTTCCATATATCCATTAACATAAGTACCAGTGGCTAAATTTAATATGGAATAAATTCCTGAAGTGTCAACATATCTTTTATTAGCAGCACGGTGTAATTCTGTAGGATCTTCCACATTGATTATTTTAACGTTTCTCATGTCATAATCATTAAAAAGGGGGATACTTGAATTTCCACTCGAATTATTGCTTGAATCTGTTATGTATTCGACAGAATATTCTAGTTTGTTTCCATATTCATCTAAAATATCATTTCCATGTTCATCTTTTACATATAACGTCATATAATATAAGTGTATAAAATTTATGGTTTAAAAGGTTTGAGAAATAAGATATTAACACAGTCATACCAATTCCGTGTCGTACTAGTAAATTGCAAATCAAAATGGTCGAAACTCTCATAGAATCTGTTAATATTGACTTGTAGAGTTGGATCCATACTGCCCGCGCCCAAATCGAAGTTATGATTATTTAATCATAAATTGATTTGTCTTACAGGCATGTCTATATTAGTGCCATGATCGGTAGTCAGTATCTTAAACGTCATTCTACTTATATAAACATTTCTTAATGAATCTTTAAGTAATATAGTATATAAAGTTACAGGTCCAGATATATATCCCATAGACAGTCGTACTGTATGTCTGAAATCATTACCCTCCAGAGCACGTGCAGTGGAATTATCTATACCCCAAAGAGGAATTTCGAGAGACGGAGCTCTTATTTCATGACCATTCATGTTGATTGGAAGGTAAAAATTCATAATTCCGTTTTCAACAAAAGAAACAGTATCGTATACATTTGCGTCTACATTTGAGAAATGTCCCTTGACACCATAAACAATCAAATGTGCTTTTTTTGTATGCCCTGCTGTTATACTTCCAGATAGATCTATAAATATGTATTCAGGTGGAGATTCTTGCCCTTTAGTTAATTGAACAATGCTTCTTGTATAACCTGCGGTATTGAATGTTTTTGTAGATTGTTGGTTGATAGTAAGAACAGTTGAGACAACATTAACAGTTGTTGTACTGATGTGAGCTTTATCAGGAACGAAAAACTCGATCACCATGGTGTACTGTCCTAAAGGAAGTTTATAGGCATTAAAACTTATCCTTGACCTGTAATCATTATCAGAATCTGTCCGAACCTCTATATCATACGCTTTTTTATTGATTTTATGTATACTGGATGCAAAATCTACAATACCGTTAACAACAATGTCAGTCTCTGATGAGCTCTCATCAACATCTTCCATCATATATCTAAAAACGTCTTTATCAGCAGAAGATGAAGATATGTGTGACGTGTTTACATACTTCTTATATTCATTCGTTATACGTGTGTGTAAAAGTGCATCACGATTGGTGAATTTGGAGTCTACAAATTCAACATTTACAGCATCGTATTTATCATTGGAATTAGATGTTGCTATATTAGTAATCTTATGAAATTGCATATCAAGATCGCCCGAAGCGATATAGTCTAATTTTAGACTTAATTCTCTGTCGATATAAGATTTTGTTACAGCATCTTTTGAATTAGTTGGATCAGCCATATTGGTGATTTTATGATTTTGTATATTAATATCGCTGGAAACCGTTTTGTCTAATTTTTGGTTTAAATTTGTATCAACATAAGATTTTGTTGCAGCATCTTTTAAATCAGTTGGATCAGCCATATTTATGATTTTATGATTATCCATCGCAAGGTCACTTGAAATAGTTTTGTCTAATTTTTGACTCAATTTTGTGTCAATATAAGATTTTGTTGCAGCATCTCTTGAATTAGTTGGATCAGCTATATTGATGATTTTCTTGTCATTCATATCAAGGTCACTGTTTGAGACTTTTTGTAAATATTTGACATCACAGAAACCTACATTAACAACATCATTGGTGTTTTGAATGTCATATCCAAGATTTGTAATCTGTTTGTTACCCATGTCTAGATTTCCAGTCATTGCAACACTTCCATCTTTTTTCAAAGAATTTGCATCAGAGGGTATTTTTGATATTTGTGTGTCGACATAACCTTTATTGCAAGCGCTTGAATTAAACTGAGGGGAGGCTAGATTATGTATCTGCCTTTGATTATTAGCAGCAGTTGGTGAAAAAGTGATTGAATTATATATCGTACCACCTGTTTGTCGATTCAAAAATTTGTCATTCAAGTATTTCAAGTTGACTGTATCGCTTGATGAATGCATATTTTGGTCGTAGTCTGGTACTCTTATCCGGCTCTTGAAAGTTTGTACCCGAGTCGTCAGAAGATCAGCTTTCACATCAAGACCTATGTCCACATACTCTTTATTCGCCGCTTGATCGTTACTATCAGGTTGTGAAACGTTAACCAGTTTTTTATTTTCTATATCATAATTTCCATCTTGGGTTAACTTAAATCCGATTCCCTGAGGACCAGGAGGTCCAGGCTGTCTAATTACAGTTTGACCCTTTGACGGAGCAGACGATGAAATATGTTCATTAAATATTCCCATTTATATCAGTAAGTTATATAGTTCCGTAAAAATTCCTATTGATTCTCTTCATTGGTTTATCTACATATAGAAAAGAATATGGTTTTTGGGTAGCTTTAATGTATTTATCCTTATCAACTCCCAACTCGCGGGATATCAGACTTCTTTCATTACTGCTCGGAAAATCATATACACAAAAATGAGAGCAATTAAGTCGAATATCTTTCGGTGTTTTGTAAAATGATTGACTCAAATAAATCACAGAGCAGTTCTTATGTCTGCCACGAATGAAATAATCAATCAATGGCTTTTGATTTTTATCACAAATAAAGTCATCAAATACTACTATTTTTTGGGCGTCGTCTTTCTGTAATTCTTCAATTGGCATTATATCATCATTACTGCAAACAAGGACATCATACCCAACACTTTCTGATATATCATTCAACCTTTGAATAATGTCTTTGTATTTCTGCTGCTCGAGATTTTTAGCATAAAGGTGTATTCTATAGTAATACAAAAGTGGTTTCATCAACATATGGTACAGCAAATTAGTTTTTCCACTTCCTGAATTGCCACATATCAGCATCCGAAAAGTGTTATTTGGCATGAAACCATACAATCTTTTGAAATCAGTGTTTTTATCATTTCTGTCATAATTTGGAATTTCCATTATACAAATACAATAGATAAATGCAATAGAATTTGCGAGAACTAAGTTGAGATAAGTTAATATAAGTTACTATTATATGGATATACAACGATTGAAACAATTATCAGAAGCCAAAATCAAGGCTGGAACAATGACTAAACAAGTTAGAAATACATTAAAGGAGTATCAGTATAATAAACAAGATTTGCAACAAGGTTTATCGGAAACTTTCAAACCAATTATTACTGCTCAAGAGCAAACCAAACAAGCAATCGATGAAAAACAGGACCAATTGATTGAACAATTAGAAAAAAAACCAAAAAGCATTAACTTCCGGTTTGGAAGACATTGCTATGTTAACCTATCAGACAGAAGAACAACCAGAGACGCAAACTAAGTTGCCAATAGGTTACAAACCGTCTATGACATACAAATCAGATCTGGATAAAGATTTTGATACTGATGAGATGAATATTTTAATGAAATATAAACTTGCTACACCATCTCAGTTATTTAGAAGTGTTAAAGATAAAATAATCGATTTTAAAGATTATAACAAGAATGTAGATAAGATGCTACAAGATTCAGGGCGTAATATAGGCCCTCTAATGAAACCTAAGTCTAAGGAAAAAAATGCTGATAAAATTGAAATACTGGCAAAAGAAATCAAAACATTGCAAAAATACAGAGAACGAATAGGTTTGATACCTAGAGGACTTCAAACTCTTACAGGTTCTGGTTATACCCAACCAAAGAGAAATGCATACAAGATATCATCTTCTGGACAATATGGAGGACTGATGATTGATATACCCAAATTACTGGGTCAATTGAGGCTAGTAGCAACAAAAAATAACAAAAAAGTGATGAATAGAAAAGTAGATTTTGATACAATTGATTTACTGACCAAGAAATTCAATAAAAAGAAGAAATACAGTGATATTGCTAAATTAGCATTCGAGGAATTGAATCGGTTAAGTGAAATACCCATTCATAAATCTAGCAACAAATTCAAGAAAATTGGTTCCGGTGTTATTTATTTCAATAATGCGGAAGATTTGCTTGACAGAATGGAGTTACTTGGTGGATCCATTTTGGCAGGCAATAATGGCGTCAAAGAAGAATTTTCACAAATAGCGCATAAATTGAATGAACTTGGAATAATTGATAACCAACAATTGATAGAATTATTGAAACAATACATAATGTAAGAGAATTAAATAAATGAATCGATCGTTACACAGTGAAGAATAATAAGATATAATGTAATGATATATGCAAGAAAGAGCGATACATATTTCATCTGCTAGCAGAGAGAAAATTGGTCGAAATCGACCCGATGACTTTATTATTAAATTTGATCCACCATTGAGGCTAGATCCAAAAATGCGGCATGAAATGGCTGTCGATCGAATTACAATGACGTATTCTTGGCATAATGTCAATCATGAATATGGAAATGATACGATAAAATACAGTAAAGATAATGGTGTTTCATGGAAGACTATTTTATTCGTTGCAGGAATGTATTCTTATGAAGATCTTGATGATTATATAAGTCAAACGATTGTTCAAAAAGGTGATAAACCAGCTGACGGGAGTGGTGTAAAGCTATATTTTGTGCTTTCATCATACAAAGTAGTAATTCAATTGGATGATCAATGGCAGCTTGACATCAGAAACTCAAAATTTGGAGATTTGATCGGTTTTGAACCAAAAATAATAACTGCAACCGAACATGGAACAAAATTGCCAAATATAACTAATAGCATTGATGTGATAAACATAAATAGCAACATCATATCAGACAGCATTAGCAATGGTGTATTTACAAATACTCTGACAACAATACCAACAGACAATCTGACAAGAAGTTATCCATTCTCGTTTGAGCCAAGAAGAGCATTACTTAGCCCAATATCTAAAACAATTATTTCAGAATTAAACATATCAGTTACAGACGCCTTGGGGCGTCCCATTGATTTAAACGGTATCGACTGGTTTATGCATTTGATACTGAAATCGACTTTAATATAATATATCAATATATGGTACGACAATGTGAATTAAAAATGCGTTATGACCCCGATTTGGGTCGTTATGTAAGCAAACATATACACGATGAAGCAATTCATGGTGAAGGACTAATGGATGTATTCAAAACAATTGGATCAAAACTTTTTGGAAAAACGGCGAAAGAATTAGCTAAAAAAGGTGTTAAAACTGCAGCTGAAAAAGCAGTCACCAAAACTGGTGAATACGCTGGTAATAAAGCAGGAGATAAAATAATTCAATTGTTGAGTAAAGGGAGAACTTCAAAAAAGGGCCAAATGGAACCTACGATTCAACCAACAATAAGTCAGCCAATGTCTGATATTGAAATAGCGGAAAGAGTCAATCGGATATTATCTGGTGGGAAACTGAGAAATAAAATAAGAGTATAATAAAATAGAATAAAAATATAAAGTATAAAAGTTGAATAATAGAGTATAACACTATAAAACTATGAAATATTATATTTTATCTAACATAAGTTTATAGATAAAATCGTTTAGAAATCCAAAACATATCGAAAGATACGAAGATGTATTTTTCCAATTAGAAACACCATTGACTACTAATCCTGGGAATGGCAATTCACAAAAGAAAGATGGTTATCGTTTTGTAGTCGATAATAGAGGAGAAGTTACTCCTTTTGATTGGTATAATGCAAGACTATCAGTTGGTTTTAATGTCCAAACAAAGGCAAATGCGGCTATAACAGCCATTGACCATATTGGGATTGTAAATGGTTCCCACTCTTTGATTAATGATTTGGACGTGAGATTGAATGGAAAGCACGTGTATGATTGCAATCAAGCAAATCATTCTGTAAATATCAAAAATTTGTTGGAATATAATATGGAGTATGCCGAATCTACAGCAACCAATGAGTTTTTCTATCTGGATACTAACCGCCATCCTGAAGAAGGGGCAGCAGAAGCCAATTATAATAAAGGTTTTGCCGCAAGAAAGGCGCGATTGGGTACATCAACAGTTGTCAATAGAGAGATATCACTGAACAGATATTCATTTTTTGAAGCATTGAGAGACGAGATATTACCCGCCACACGTCTGGAATTAAATTTACAAATTGAAACAGATGAGAATCTTATTTGGAGGACGGTGGGTGCGGCAGATTCGCGTGTGGTAATCACAAGAATGGAGCTCATTGTACCGCGAATTAATTTCAATTCTGACGGGCAATCACTATACATCAGTCAATACTTGAAACCCCATAAATGGACTTACTTGCGTGAAAATATTGAAAGAAGTAATTGATCCAGCCAAAGAAGCGGTAATTTTCAGATAACAAGTGGAATTTCAAAACCAAGACATGTATTTGTGTTTATCTTGAATGATGCTAGTGTTGGGTCGCAAGAAACAAATCCCTTTTTGTATAATACATTTAGTGTCTCGACTGACCCAAGGAAATTGTCAAATTGTCATCTTGTTGTTGGAAATGGAAATGAATATCCTGATGTACATTACACACCAGATGCCGATTTATCGAGAGTTTATAGAGATGTTCTGAAATATGTGCACGCAAATAATGAATACAATCAAGGAACGTTGTTGAATATCAATAACTTCCAAGCATTATTTCCTTTTATTTATTTTGATTTGACCAAACAAAAAATGGATATCAAAGATGGCACTACAAAGCTGACATTTCATTATGAATTATCTGGAGGAACAGCAACAGCATATTCAGTTTATGCATTGACATTATACGAACAAGAAGCTGAACTTGTACAAAAAGATGGCAAACTATTGTTTAGGTTAAGAACGTAATTTTATGTACGTTACTTATATATAATATATGTCAAAATATTATCCACATGGTGTAAAACTATCAAGAGGGCAAAAAGATAAACTTGCCTCAGCAGTGAGAAACAATTCAGCGATAACACTGAGATTATCAAAATCAGAACTCACAGGACCAGATCAACTTATGTTGACCAAAACGCAAATAAATAAATTGAGAAGAGCTATGCAGAACAATATAGGGTCTGACATTAAAATAAGCAAAACCCAGATACACAAAGCGGTTCAAATGGGAGGCAGTCTTTGGTCATCAATATTTTCATTGGGTACAAAACTTCTTCCAAAGGTACTTCCAATGGCTACTAAAATTGCAGGACCATTAGCAACTGGAGCCTTGTCGGGTTTGTCCAGTTTAGCGGTTGATAAAATATTTGGAAATGGACAAGTTGGAGGATTTATGATTCCACAAAATAAAATTGAGCAATTGATTAAATACAAAGATTGGCTCACGGATACACAAAAGAAACAAATAGTCAAGGCAATGCACACGGGTGGCAAACTTGTAATTAAACCGACTAAAGCACAATCTGGAGGCTTTTTGGGAACTTTATTAGCTTCAATTGGCATACCAATGCTCATCAATGCATTGACTGGAAAAGGATTACAGATTGACCGTACACGTAACAGACGATCTGTTCCAGTTTATGTTCCAGGAACGACACCTTTGCCAATACCAACATCTGATCAAGATGGTGGATTAGTCCTTCCAAATGATTGGAGGTCACCTCCTTTTATTGGTTCATGGGATAAACCAATCGGTATGGGAGTAAAAAAAAGAACAAAAAAGGAAAAGGATTGTTGCTCGGAAAAAACAGTCCATTCAAAGGGATTCCATTAATCTGGGACATTCTGTAAAATTCATTAATAAACCTCTTTCCAATTACGATTTGATTGATTGGGTTAATAAACTCAGAATCAAAAACTTTCGAGGTATTTACAGCAGAGATAAGTTACCACAAAGGATGATAAAAGATGAAGTTGGTATAATTAACCTAGATTCACATATTGGTCCTGGTACACATTGGGTTGCTTATCGAAACGGAAATAAATATGCAGAATATTTTGATAGTTTTGGGTTGAACATGCCAAATGAAGTTGCTCAATATTTGTCAACAAGTGGCAAACAATTAATTTATTCAAATGATGAAATACAGGAAAGAGACTCAGTTTTATGCGGTTATTGGTGTCTGTATTATTTATTTGAAAGACAAAAGGGGACAAGTATTTTGAAAACTATTCACAATCCACATTTTGATATGAATGACCAAAACGTTAATCGAGAGTTTGTGATCAAATATTTCAATATAATGTAATATATGTATATATGGTAAGATCGTATTGTGTTAAACAAAAGAAAGTCACTGAATGCGTTCCTGGTAGCGAACGTTTTGTGAAAGCTAAAAATGGAAGAACTATGATGAAATGCACGTGTGCAGAATGTGGTATAACCAAGACTAAATTTGTTAAAACTCGGGGAAACTAAAGGGCCTGTCTGAAGGGGCGGGCTTATTTGATACAAAAGGTGCCCAGATGCTTAGTGCGTTACCTTTCAAAGCAAGTATAAAAGGTCTTCAATATTTGGATAAAATGGGAGCATTAAAAGCAATTAATCCTAATATGAAAGGTTTGGATAAGAAATACATTGATCAAGCTTTGGATAGGCTTATGGGTGGTGCTGTTGATATTCATAAACTGATTGGACGTTTACCAAGACCAAAAGGTGGTTGGACTCCACCAAACTACAAATATATGGGACCATATAATCCACTTGATAAACAGTTAGAATATGATCCCACAACTGGTCAGGTTACAAAATGGCATGTTCAACCTTATAATAAAGTTGATGAAATAGCAGCTGATCATGATATATGTTACAGCATGGGAAAAGACAAAAGAGAATGTGACCGAAAAATGGTTCAGTCCTTTGACCAAATACCTTATGGTGAAATGCCAAAATGGAGCCAAACAGCTCGTTTTATTATAAACAAAAACTAGGTCTTGGAGTTCCAAAAAACGGAAAAAGCCGTTGAGTGAAGAAAACTGGCAAGAAAAATTAGCAGATGAGTTACATACACCCATAAAACGTAATTTCACTCGGCGGCATATAATTGTAAATCATGTTGATGAGATTTGGGCGGCAGACCTTGTTGAGATGCAACAGTTTAGTAAATGGAACAAGGGTTACCGATATCTTTTAACAGTTATTGATGTATTCTCGAAATACGGTTGGATTGTTCCTTTGAAGGATAAGAAAGGTGAAACTGTAATGATAGCTTTTCAAACGATATTCAAGGAAGGTAGAAAACCACAATATCTATGGGTTGATAAGGGAAAGGAGTTCTATAACAAACGCTTCAAAGACATTCTAGAGAAAAATGGTATGTAATATATCAAACACGAAGAAGAGTGTTTCATCAGATATCCAAACACCGAGAAGCGAGTTGAAAAACGAGGCCGAAGGCCGAGTTTTTTAACCGAATTCGAGGTGTTTGGATAGAGGACGAAACACTCTTTTGAGTGTTCGATATTGCTTCTCAAAGGAATTGAAAGAGAAATTGAGGTTAAAAATTTCCAAAATTTTATGCTAATTAAGATCACATATCCAAACTTCTTCACGGTAGTGATTTCTTTTGTTTGGGGCTCATGAATTATTAATGAGTTTGAGAAATATATGTACTCCACTGAGAATGAGGAAAAATCATCAGTGGTTGAAAGGTGGAATCGAACAATCAAGTCCAAAATGTGGAAGCAGTTCACTGTTCAAGGTAATACAATGTATCTCGATATGCTCCCCAAACTAGTAAAACAGTACAACAACACAAAACATTCAAGCATAAAGATGACACCAGTTGAAGCATCTGATAAAAAGAATGAAGGAACCGTTTACTTCAATTTGTATGGTGATATAGATGCATTAAAACAGAAACCGAAATTCAAAATAGGCGACAAGGTCCGAATATCTAAGTATAAACGGAAGGTGTTCGACAAGGGTTATACACCAAATTGGACAGAAGAAGTGTTTACAGTTGATAAGATCCAATACACTAATCCAATAACATACAAACTGAAAGATCTAAGAGGTGAAGATATTCAAGGGAGTTTTTATGAACCTGAATTGTTAAAAGCCAGACAGGATGTTTTCCGTATTGATAAAGTCGTTCGGAGAGATTATAAGAAGAAACAAGCTTTGGTGAAGTGGAAGGGATATAGTGATGAATTTAACAGTTGGATACCAATGAAGGATTTAAAAGATATATGAAATTGTTTTAAGAGAATGTTATCTAACATATATATATAAGAAAGGTACAGTGCCTGCTGTTTTTGCTATATGATAGCCAAAAATATTAATTGTTTCTGGCTATTCATTTATTTAATATTATATATTGTCTTAGTATAATGACGCAAAGTCAAATTAAAAATATTTCAAACATTCTCATTGATGGAAAATCATCCGATCCCGATTATTATGTCAAACTTTGGGAACGTATCGAGAAAGAAGTAAAAATGGCCTGTGAAGCAGAGGGTTTAAAAGATATATGAAAGTGTTTTAAAAGAATATTGTCTATAGATATTATATAGTAATGGAAAATCAAAAAGTTATTAGAAAACGCGGAAGACCAAAAATCTTCACAACAGAAGAACTGAGAAAACGTAAAACTGCATTGATGCTAAATAAAGAATGGTATTGTGATATTTGCAACAACGATCATAATTATACACTTGCGGGAAAATGGTGTCACTTGAAATCAAAGAAACATATTGAGAATATAAAATGATGAATTATTTAATATGTGTGAAAAAATATATAGTTTAATGGATCTATCGAATGGACCCATTAAATTCTTCTGACACTTAAGGCGCATATAGAAACTATTTAAAAGAATAATCCTATAGAATATATGTATAGAATGGAAAAAATATCGAAACTTATATTAATGAATAAAAAAGATCTCAAAAAATTGAGTAAATCTCAGCTCATCAAAATGCTGTTGAAGCAAGAGAAAAAGAAGCCTGAAATTATCGTGGTAGACGATACTAAACCAGTGCCAGCACCAAGGACTAAAAAACCAGTGCCAGCACCAAGAACTGTAAAACAAATGGTTCAAGATTATGAAAACAACATAATTCTTCCACCGTTACAGTTTAGAGACAAACCAGTGCCTGCACCAAGAACCAAAAAACTAGTCAAACCAGTGCCTGCGCCAAGAACTAAAATAGAGGAAATGGATAAAGCTTTGAAAGGCTACACAAAGTCCTATGAAATTAGTATAAAAAATAACAAAGACCCCTTGATGCAACTACAAAAAACAAGAAAGGCTGTTGCTTACCATATTAAAAGTGTATTAAACTCCATGAAAGGACTGAAATTTGTTGAAACAATTAGGGTCACATTCACAAAAATATCTGGCAGTGAAACAGCTTATAAGACTGCATATTTCAACAGTCCACCTCAAACAATCATAAATGATCTGGAAATTGTTGAATCGCTTCAAATGTCAAACCAAAATATATTAAACAAGATAGCTCAATCGATATCTGAAGGGTCTGGTTGGACTGTTCAATCAGTTGACGACCATTATCTAAACGTTGTATTATATAAACCAATGAAAGGCTCTTCCTACATCAAACTACCCATAGAACTAAGAAACAGTGCAAAGGGATTAATCAACATTAAAAACGAGGATAATGAATGCTTCAGATGGTGTCACATCAGACATTTGAATCCTCAAGACGAAAAGCCACACAGAATCAAAAAAGTCGACAAACAATGCATAGACAACTTAAATTATTCGGGGTTGAATTCCCAGTCACCACCAAACAGTACAACAAGATTGAGAAGCAAAATAAGATTAACATAAATGTTTTTGGTTATGAAAATAGACAACCATACCCAATTTACGTCTCAAAAGAAAAACATGAAGACTGTATGAATCTTCTTTTAATAACAGAAAATGAAAACAAGCATTATGTATTAATAAAAGATTTTAATAAGTTAATGTACAATGAGACAAAACACAAAGAAAGAAAACATTTCTGCATGTATTGTCTTCAATGCTTCAGCTCTGAAAGAGTATTAACTAATCACAAAGAAAACTGTATACAAGTGAATGGCACACAAGCTATAAAAATGCCGACTAAAGATGACAACATACTAAAATTCAATAATTTTCACAAACAACTACCAGTACCATTTGTGATATATGCAGATTTTGAAGCCATCATTGAAAAAATACATGGTTGCAAACCTGATAATGAACAGTCATACACTGAGGCCTATCAAAAGCACACAGACTGTGGTTATGGATATAAGGTTGTTTGTTGTTACGATGATAAATACAGCAAACCAGAACAAATTTACAGAGGAGAACAAGCTGTATACAAATTCATGGAAGCTATGCTAGACGAAGTAAAATATTGCAAAAAGACAATGAAAAAGAATTCAACAAACCATTGACAATGACAAAAAATGATGAAGAAGAATTCAAAAAAGCTGACAAATGTCATATATGCGAAAAAGAATACAACAAAACGGACGTAAGAGTCAGAGATCACTGTCATATAACTGGTCAGTACAGAGGATCGGCTCATCAAGAATGCAATCTCTCTCTTAAAGTAAACACAGAAGAAATAAAAATACCTATCATATTTCATAATCTGAGAGGTTATGACAGTCATTTCATAATGCAAGAAATTGGTGAAATAGTCAAGAAACAGACATACACAAACAAGAAAGGAGAACAGTGTCAAATGAATATTAATGCAATTCCCAACAATATGGAAAAATATATGGCCTTCATGCTTGGTAATCATCTGACATTCATTGACAGTTTCCAATTCATGAGTTCCAGTCTTGAAAAACTAGTAAATAAT
>BLFK01000343.1:1698951-1716263 GCA_014634185.1 Astreopora myriophthalma | reverse complement strand
TTTCACTCAAGCGCTTGCCGTTTGTGGAACGCTCTTGATCCCGAGCCTAAGACACTCTCCCATAGTAATTTTAAAAATTATTTATTTAAACTTTACCGTAGTAGGATATCTTTTCTTGATCAATTTAAGGTTTGTAAAACCTTTTAGTTTCATTAGTAATTATGTAATCAATATTGTATTAAGAGTAGTTCATGTAATTTAGTTGGTAGATTATATAGGTAGTTAATTAATTAACTGATATGTTTTATTATTTTAATTGTAGGAGGGCCATTATGAAAACTACTGGGTGACCAGTAATCAATGTCTTTACCCTCGTTAAATAAAGTTATTATTATTATTATTATTATTATTGTCAAAGTGGGCGCCATTTTGTTTTCTTGCTTGTGTATTCAACTGCTATCTCAATTATCTCAAATAACCATTAAGGCTCTTTGCATCACAATGCTAGAAAAACACGCTTAAAGCTATTACTAACGTCTTTCCTCATTTAATACACCATGAATACACCTTATTCCAAAATGGCCGCCATGTTAATATTCTCTTGTTTTTATTCAAATTAGCCCTTTTGGCCTCGTTCAAGGTAAAATATTCTTTTGAATTTTGGGCTTGAGGATGAGGCCAAGAGGGCTAATTTGAATAAAAACAAAAGAGTATCAAAACGGCGGCCATTTTGCAATAAGGCGTATGAATATACTACAAATCAGAGTAGATAACTACGTAGGTCCACACTTGAGGTTTGACCAGGCCTTAGTCTAGAACTTGTTTTAGTGCAGAAGTGCCACGATCGTATAAGGTCCTTCTCCACTGTTGTCACTTGCATATGGGATCTATAACATAAACATACGTTCATGTCACGTACTGCTTTGGAGTCTCCAAGATCGTAGCTGAAAAACGAAAACGTACCCAGGCATGCACGTGTTGCAGAAAGCGTTATACAACTTGTGTCCCGAACCAAAAGAAAGACACAATAAAAGGTAATAACTATCTTTCTGTTCGCCATTCCAAGTAACCTACACCTGTGAACGTACTTACCCGTATCAATCCGCTACATCTTCAGAGTCACTATCCCCACTCTCATACGGAACGCCATCATCAGTCTCCATATTCTCGCACTGGATACTGCACATGTCAGTGCACTTCAGACCCGACTTCAAGCAGCAGCAGTTCTCGACCGTGCGTGCTCTCTTGCACGTATAGGAGAGTAGTTCCAGAACCTCCTCTGGAACCGGCTTAGATCCAAGCCACACAAATTCCACGACGTTAGAAATATTGTCTACTTCCCAGCCGTGCCCATGAGGGGAGGGGATTACCGGAAGCTGAACGATGGCTCTTCTCCAGATTGCTGCTTGATAATTTGCCCTTGCAACGTGAAGTCGTAGAGATGATTCGCATGGCGGCAGAGCCTCTGGTTCGACTCTCCCGCCTCGGGCGCAGTGGATCTCATAGCGCAACACATCCACACTCTGGCACTTCTTCCCGTACAGCTGACACACGAGTGCCTCCGTATCCTTAAAGGTCTCCTCGGATACTACCCACTCCTCCCCGATACTCGCCATAGCTCGGACGTACCTTTCATTGCGTTCGAGAAGCTGGACTGCTTTCCCCTTCCTTTACCACAGAAGGCAGAGATGGTATCACAGCCTGTGATCGCGTGTACGCCAATTAGGGCTTTCATGAAGCAGTGCTTGTCAATGCCTGGGTCGAGTTGCTTTTCCAAGCTGTTTAAAGCTATAGAAAGTTCTATTATTCTGGTCTTCGAGCCTCTTCCTTTCTTCATATAGCACTTTCCGAGGTTTCAGCTGTGGGCAAGTAGTAAGACAAAGACATCAGTGTCATCAGAGTGGATGACGCACGTACCTCCCGCGTGGTGAGCATGGAGAACCATACGCGTATCAGCCTCTTCGTGATTACACGCTAGCTCAGGAACAGGTTCGCATGTGCCTGCGCCAAGTCGCCAGCACTGATCTTCGGTTGTTACGTACATGAGTCGGTTGCCGAGCTTGCTTCTGAATGCTTCTGTCTTCCACTGTGACACAAGGAATTTGACGATCTCAGGCTTGTTTGCGGTGACACTGAGCAGTTTGTTCCATGATTTCACCGCATAGGCAGGGAGTATATTCTTGTATTGTACGCCGTCAGAGGTAGACACTCTTTTCGATCTTTCGACATTCTTGATCGATACTTCGCGATGCACGTCGAATACTACGTCGACGCGCCTTCTGCCGGTGCTTGTTACCAACTCAAACACTCGCTCAGCGACCACATGAAACGTAGCTCCAGAGGGAATCTTCAACTTCTGCAAGACTGCCATTCCATCGAAAATGCTGGTTGCATTCTCTGGATATTTCTCGGTAACTGTGATGCGTCGCTCTAGCTGTTGGGAGAGTTTTAACTCTGTCTCCGTAAGATCCTCAAGCCCATTTTAGACTATATCACCGGTTTCCTTGAAACTTTGCATGTGATTTACACTTTAGTTGGTTAGTTTCAAAACACATCTCATTTCACCTCCTCGTTCATTTTGTCTATTTTTTCAAGGGAGGTCCCGTTGGGACACAAAAATGCAAAGTTTTCATGTTCAAAATCGCAATATTTTCGTAAAGTCGACATCTTCCGTCGTGCCTTAAAATTTAACGCGGAACGTTTTCCTTCCGTTTGGTGGAACATATATGTCCTCTTATTACCGCGACATTCTTAAAGTTTTCATCCTGCATTTTAAATTTGTTAAAATTCGCTTTTTATTACCCCCCTTTTGGGAACATTTACTAAACGTTAGTCGTCGCACGGCTATATCGCTGCAGCTGGAGAAAGAAAAAGAGTTGGTCTTCATCTCTATTACAAAAACGTTTGCGGCACTCATGTATAACTAGCTAGAAACCCCATCTGAAATACCAGTAATTTCAAAAATATGATAATTAGTTAACAATAGGGAGCACAAAAACAGGCTCATAACTTTAACTCACATTATGTCACTTTTGATTTTGTCAATGTACTAATAACTTCTAGATATAGTCTGCTGCCTTATTAAAGTAGTACTCGTTGAAACAAAGCTGAAAACAAACTGTATCTGGCATAACATGAAAAGCCAATTCCTGTGTATTGAAGCTCAAAACAGACATACTTTAAACTGAGAACAGGCGCCTATAGATTTCTTAACAAAAGAAGAGAAGAATACACTTACTTAGCTAATTTGAAGTATGAGCTGTGATCAGAGAGTACAACTTAGGAAAAGAAACGCGAAAAGGCTCGTTAAACAATATTAGACTGTCAGACCCAGCCAACGTACCCTTATGAACTCTTCAACTCGTATGTGAAGCCAAATGTGCATAAATTGCAAAGGCAGATTTCACTAATACTTTCTTCAAGATTAGATTTAACTCGATCTGAATAGTGCAGCGAAGAACCAGTAAACCCGTGTTTGTAATTTTCCACTTAATCTCAACAGTCCACGTCGAATGTTTTCAATCAAGCATATTGCGCTATATGTTCCAACATTGATAACCGCCCACTTTACATAGCACAGCGGCTGGTTTTACTTATCAAAGATAAAGTTAATTCTGGGGAAAAACACCTCTCTTTTAATGCCGCAACATTTCCAATGAACTCCTGGCAAACATAGTAAACACCAAAATATTTCACACTTCTACCAGAGGGAAACGTTTTTACTTGTCTCAACTTTAAGACATTTTATTGCAATTTTGTATTGTGATTTGCCATTATAAATTTTCCTTTTATTTTCTTAACATTAATTAATTTTTGTTATTCAAGGCAACTCTTTGTAACAGCCCTCAAGGTGAATGAGCCAACCTGAGGTGTACCCCAAATGAGGATAACCCCTCCGAGTTCAATTAAAAATTAATTTTTCAGTTTCCCCCCTTCATCCTTAACCAGACAACTTTTTTCACCTGTTCCAACCTGGACGGTACAACCGTCAAGTATCTGCATCCATTTCGACATTTTGTATGTGACCACATCTCTTCCCGTCAGTACTTTCATGCCACCGGTGTGGAAGCCAAAACTTTCCAAACTTTCTTTTTTCGAGGCCAAATCCACCAATTTGACACATCTTCATATTTCCAATCAAATAGTCCTGCCCTCGCCAAAATAAGCTCATACTCCGAAAGCCTCGTCTTTTACAGGTGGTAGGTACTCAGATGACTTGCTAGATCATCTTTACAATCAACAAGTTTCGTTAAATCACTCGTTCCCCGCGATTCCCCGCATTTTCCATCGCCCTTAAAACATGTTCGCGACATTTTTGAGCGTTGTTTTGTTTACCTGGTCAGCGGTATCTAACGTTACCGGAAAGCGGTCGGGAATTGTACAAAAAGAGGACCAAGAGGATAGGTGAAAACAGCTTTCATGTCAATCTGACGAAATTGTCCGAGAAGTGCCATCCGAGCAAATACATCACGATCCATACGAAGAGGAAGTACTGCATCCTCGTTGCCTACCTTACGCACAGCCTTCAGATCCTGAAAAGACTTCAGCTTGACTTTCTTTAATGGATCAAAGTAATCTGAATTGGGACTGGATGAGCAACGCTTCACTACAAAGTCATTCGCTGCCTGATTTCCCTTGTTCTTGGCTTGCAATAAGTCATCACTTACTTCTTTTGTCGCTTCGATACCCGTAGACAAGGTCGTGAATGCTGCATCTTCTTTCCATGGATTGGTAAATACATCCTCGAGCAGATCCACCAGCTTTCCTACAGCTTTGATGTCTTCTTTAATTCGTGCTGGAGCCAACTCCTTGTGAATGTAGGTCTGGGATCAAGTAATAGACAAATGCTCGCGAAGGAGCTTCCTGTACACAGCACGCCTTGTGTCACTGAGCACCCATCTCTGAGTCGCGGCAAAATTGGCGCTAAACCCGATGTAGCCTCCTCCCGTCTTGCAGTCGCGATTAATGGTGTTCTCAATGGTCTTGTCAGCTTCGTTTCGTCCGAAAGGATTACGGGCCCCCATCTGAACGGAAAACTGGCCTTTGTTGAAGGCTGTGTACACCTCCGGCATTCTGATGGACAGATGATGCATATCGTCCAGGAATGGGATAAGGCAGCGCGCGTAGTTTTGGCGATCATACGCAAATGCCCATCACCTCTTCGATGCATGACAGGTACGCTCCCAGCTACCAGTGCGTGACGCATAGACGAGGTTCAGCATCAGCTCGCACAGCTCCACGTACGAGAGCCAGAACCTCCCTAAGTTTGAGCCTTTCTCCTTCATTCCCTGTACACAGACATGGAATTGCTCTCCAAACTCACGGAACTCACGACTGTTCATCACTCGCTCGAACTCTTGTTGGTTCAGTTCTAGTTTCAGCTGTTCCAAATTCAAGGCCGGCAATGACTGGACTGAAGACTCAAACTCTTTCAAGAGCAATCTCATGAGGGCTTCATACACACATTTATGAAGTCGCACAGCTCGATTGTACTGTTTTCCATTTAGAGCCTTATCCACTGAGCCCTCTGCCACGACATCACTCTGGACAGCCAGTTCTCTTAGCTCTGCATCCCCGAAACGGCTTCCGATTACTCCCAAGAGCATTAACAGCAAATGAAAGCCCCCCATCATTATGACCAGGCCAACGAATAGCTCCTTGTATTTCCAGTACACCTCTATGGCCTTTGCGTAAAAAGCCTGATCAAAAACACAAACAACAGCATTCAACTGCAGCCGATCTTTTATCTCACACCCGATCTTTTATCTCACACCCTCGTACGCGGTCTTCAGGTCGGTGGCAGGGAAGTCTATAGTGTCCTAATAACTAATTGTGCTCTCCACAACCACAACACGATCACGGACTTTAATCTTAAAGCCAGTCCACCCAGGCACTAGTAATAATGGGTGCGTTTCGAGCTTTCTGACCTCGAGCCACACGAGGTAGCGCAGTTTCAGTTCCTTTGCTTTGTCACTATAAGAACAACTTACTCCAAGGTTTTGAACGTGTGACAGTTCCCCCGGCCCCTCCCGTTTTCCGCCGAAGTACTAAGGAATCTCTCTAGTCACCACAGTGGCTGGTAGGGATCTCCTGAATTTCTTCGCTACTGGTGGTGCGTAGTCTTGGTCATCTGACTCGTCTCCGCTCTCTTTCTCATTTCTCTCCGTGACGAGGATGGAGTTCACGCGATGGGATGTTCCAGACCCAGTTAGTGTACATTCTAGGTTATCAAGGTTATCCGCCACCATCAGGGCGACAGTGGATCTGGACTCCTCCTGTGTTACAGTGGCCGGAGTGACGACTCGGTTTTCTCTTTGCTTGTTGATAACTTCTGATGCATACTCGGTCTCGATCTCTTCTACTAGGTCATAACTTACACCATGGCCGTACTTATTGATAAGCTTATTGATAAGCAGAATCTCTGTGTTGTTGCACAAGGCCTTTACAACAGAAGGAAACAACACGCTTTTTGGAGTTTTCACAACCCCAAACGTAACTGAAAAAACGATATCTTGCGCGAAAGATTCTTTCAGCCTTATCGTTCTTTCTGTACTACTGCTCTCACTGTCGAGTGATTTCCCAGAAATGAGCACAGTTAAAAAAGACGTCGAGTAGATGTGGAATATAGTCATTAGTTCTACTTGGTTTCAAATCGTCCTCTTTAGGCGGCCACGACATCTGCGGGTTAAGATCTTTTATTTCATTGTTAAGTAATCTCTTTATCATCACTCCTGGGACCATGAAACGACTCTAGCTCGGTTTTCAGCTCAAAGAAATCCAGGACAACTTTGTCTATCGCTAATGTATTTGGATACATTAACACCTTGTTATACTGGTAAGTGATAACACTAATTTCTGCAAACATGTTTGACAGCTTTCGCATTAGGTTCTTTTTGTGTGATTCTGGTACAGTTGCTCCTAGTTCGCTAGCTTTGTTCAGAAACAGTTCTTTCACAACTTTATATTCGATTATTTCAGGGTAGGCTATCAAATCTTCGCACAAACAGTACACAGCTTCATAAACAGGTTGTAATGGTCGGCAATCTGTTTCATTCGACTTTTGACCTTCATTTGTATTGGAATGAATTATTCTTACGAAACTTTTGTAGCAGGAAGCGTGGTACTTTGCTTCACTAGAAATGAGATCTTTTGCACATATTCCAATCACCTCTCGAACTACCTCACTCATAGCAGTGTTTTGTTGTACATGAAGAGAAGCAGACGCTCTTACCCTCTCATCGGCGCGAAATTCCTGCACACTGTGTAGATTCTCTCTGGTCTTCGAGTTTGGTTTGTACTTTGACTTTTTACAAAACAAACATTGATCTGGCAGAATCGCTGAGCTCGGCTGATTTACGTCCCCGGAGCTTCTCCTCGTCGCACTTCCAGTTGCCGCATCAGATGGTTTGTCAGCGACTTGCAAATCTCTCTTGTTGGTGAACTCAGCTCGGCAATTGCGATGATATTTGATGGGATTTTCGGGGAATTTTCTTTCAGTTGAAGCCTCCAAAATTGGTTTGTGATTCCGAATCACGGCAGCAAGATATATGGTTGTCCATGAAGAAATATCTTTGCATTGGGCTAGCTTAGAATCTGATCAACGGCATATAATGCATTCGTCCGCCATTGATCATGGTGGAGAGAAAACCCTTTCGCACCGGGATGAAAAGCTATTGAATGTTTGTGAAACCATGTGTTTGGGAACTGGAGCTAGGGGCAGGAAAAAGGCAATTGTTTTTGAGGGGGCTTTATTCAAAACACTTGCAATGTCATACGTGTATATATATTTTATCTACTTGCTCTCTTTTCTTTTGGAATTAATTTTGAAAACCCCACAATTTTTTTAGCAATGATTATAAGTGCAAACTGGTCATATTGTTACCAATAATCAGGCGTTGTGACGTCACGTCGGACATCACGTAGCTATAATTTAAAAACTACAATAATCGGAAATCATGTTTGTAGTTCAAAGTTTGCGTTTGAAATGCGATTCATTCACGTGAAAAGGATACAAGCAACTCTGTAGCCTTCCCCCAAAATCCAAGGTGGCGACCAAAAGGAGGGTATGAGGGGCAAATTTGAAATTCGATTTACAAAGTGAAAGCTACCGTTTTATTCTTGCTATCATAGATTTTTATGATGCTTAATAGTCAAAGATTAAGATAAGACATGTTTCGGCTGTTCCCCTTAAGTGAGCCATAAAGCCAAATTTTCGGCCCTCAGCCGATGGACTAGTTTGCAGAAGAAACTTTCATGAGTCGGCAAAACAGGTCACGCATCAGGACACTGACCAAGATGGCGAGTACGTTTATGCAGTAGGCCGTGACCAACAACCCATATGCAAAATCAAGATTGACAAAAAACAAGTGGAAAGGATGGTCGACTCCGGAGCATTGGTTGATCTTATCGATGAGAACACCCTCAGGGAATTATACAAAGGAAAAGCTCCCGAAAAAAACCAAGCACAGAATTTTCTCCTGCGGATCACCGACAGCCCTACCCCTATTGGGAACTGTCAAGGCCGAAATATCCGCCAACTCCAACAGCACACAAACAACCTTGCACATTGTCAAAGGTGCTTCTGGAAACCTCCTGGGTTTCAACACTGCTAAACAGCTAGGCGTGCTTAAGATCGTCAATCAAGTTAAAACCGACGAGACTAGTTTTCAGTCCTTCGCGAACGGGAATTCGAAAGTCTGCTTGGAGGAATCGGCAAAGTAAAAGGGAAACTCATCAAGCTTCACATAGACCCTGACGTCAAACCCAAGCAGCAACCGCCGCGCCGAGTCCCCTTCCATGTCAAAAAGGATGTCGAGATGGAGTTGAAGCGCTTAGAAGAACTAGGCATCATCGAGCCAGTGACAGGTCCAACGCCCTGGGTGAGCCCTATCGTCCTAGTCCTCAAGAGCTCTGGCCAAGTGGGAATATGTGTAGACATGCGAGAGGCGAATAAGGCTGTAAAGCGAGAAAAGCACTTGATGTCGACAATCGACGACCTAGTTGCTGACCTCCAAGGAGCGATAGTATTCAGCAAGTTAGACCTCTCCTCTGGACATCACCAACTCGAGCTACCACCAGGGAGCCGTCACGTCACCACGTTCAGCACACACTTAGGACTTCGATGATACTATCGCTTAATGTCTGGAATTAACGCGGCGTCCGAGATTTTCCAGAACGCAATTGAGGAAATACAGGCCTCCCTGGAAGCAAGAATATCTCTAACGATATTATCGTATTCGGAAAACTCAGAGGGAGGATGACGAGAATCTCCGTGGCGTACTGCAACGGCTCCAGCAACACGACGTGCGCTTGAACAAGGAAAAATGCAGCTTCTGAAAGAGTGAGATCAAGTTCTACGGACATATCTTCAGCAAGAACGGAGTCAAGGCAGACCTAGGCAAGATCAAGGCGATCACTGACATGAGCAAACCAGCGAATGTCAGCGAGGTGAAGTCACTACTGGCAATGGCTCAGTACGTGTCTCGTTACATCCCAGATTACGCTACGATAACTGCCCCGCTACGACGGTCAACCAGGAAAGAGACGCCCTGGAAGTGGGCCGACGAGCAGCAACAAGCATTCAAGAAGTTGAAAAACACCCTGACTGAGAATCATGTGATGTCGTACTTCAACCTGGGACTCAAGACGGAAGTGATAGTCGACGCGAGCCCTGTCGGACTTGGAGGTTTGTTGGTGCAGGACTGTAAAGTTATCAGCTACGCGAGCTGAGCACTCAGCGACGTTGAACGCAGATATTCCTAGACCGAGAGGGAAATGTTGGGAGTAGTTTGGGCTGCTGAACATTTTCACCTTTACCTGTACGGATCAGAATTCACCATCGTCACAGATCACAAGCCACTCCTAGGGATGTTCAACAGTCACAAACCAACATCAACGCGAATCGACACATGGAAGCTGAGCTTAATGCGCTATAACGGTCAGCTTATCTACCGACCCGGAAAAGACGCCGAAACCCGGCCGATCTCATGAGTCGTCACCCAAGTTCCACAGAATATGAGAAACGCAACATCGCGGAAGACTATGTTAACTACGTTTGTAACCAAGCTGTACCAAAAGCGATGACACAGCGAGAAATCGAAACGGACACGAAGAGAGACTCTTCGCTCCAGGCGCTTATCAAAGCCATTGAAACCGACCTGTGGACAGATCCCGAAGTACGAGAGTACTACAAGAAAGTGAAGGACGAACTATTGGTCTACAGGGGAACAATACTAAGGGGAAACAGAGTCGTAGTCCCTATCACACTGAGAGACCTAGCACATGTTGGACACCGGGGAATCGTAAAGACAAAACAGCTCATCAAAGAGAAAGTCTGGTTTCCCGGTGTAGACAAGATGGTGTAGAAGAAAGTCAATAGCTGTCTACCATGCCAAGCAGCAACTACTGGCAAGGCACAGCGACTCGAACCTCTACGGATGACACCGCTACCAAGTGCTCGTGGAAAGAACTCGCAATGAACTTCCTAGGACCACTCCCTTCTGGAGATCTCATGGTTGTCATTGACGAATACAGCCGTTTCCCGTAAGGGAAAATGGTCACGTCCACTTCTGCCAGATCCACAATCCCGAAGCTAGATGCAATTTTCGCTAGACAAGGAATTCCTGATGCGCTAAAGAGCGACAACGGAGCCCCCTTCAACGGTGTGGAGTTCAAGAATTTCGCTGAGCATTTAGACTTTCGACACCGCAAGATCATGCCTCTTTGGCCAAGGGCAAATGGAGAAGCAGAATGTTTCATGACGACACTAGATAAATGCGTAAGAACCGCGACCGTCGAGCGCAAGAACTGGAAACAAGAGCTCACCAAATTTGTACGGCAGTATCGGGCGACACCTCACTGAACTACTGGTATCTCACCATGCGAAGCACTTAACCAGACAAAGCTCAAGACCACTCAACCAGAAGCGACGCCAGCAGTTCGCCAACAAACCATTGTTGAGACACAGAAGAACCTGGCAGAGAGAGACGCAGAGCAGAAGAAGAAGATAAAGGCGTATGCAGACCAAAAGCTAGGTGTGAGAGAGAGAGCAACATCAATCAAGCAACCGACGACCAACAAGCTCAGTACCCCGTTCAATCCAGTGCCTCTTGTAGTTGAAGAGAAAAAGGGATCCATGATTACCGCAAGCGACGGACACAAGACCGTTACACGCAACTCACAGATGTTCAAAGTTGTCCCCAGTCACATTGAGCATACTGGAAAGCATACACAAGAGATGGACGAAGACGTTTCAGCAAATCCCCAACCACTGGACATGGCAACAAGGTCTTCAAGTCCTACCGCAGGTCTGCGACGATCACAAGGGCAGACAAGGCCTCCCGCAAGACTCGCAGACTACGTTCTACTTGTCCACGAGAACTAGACACTGGAAGCATGCAATGGATTTTGTGACTCTGTAACACGTTCCAGTTTGTCGTTTTTTTTTTGTATTACTTAGAAGTCGTTTAGGTCAATCAGTCAGACGTTTCCAAAGTTCACCATTAAAAAAGGGACGGATGCAGTGCTTTTGAGGCCTGTCAATCATTTATGTAAAGGCCCCGTGTAGTCTACCAAGCAGGTCACTTCTGTATTTCAGTCGTCATGTCTGTTTCAGTAAATACCGCTGCGTTTGGATAAGCGGTTTTCAAGTGCTTATTTAAGCGTAAACACCACAGAATCCATTGCTGCAGTCGGCTAATTGTATGCTTGTAAGAGTCTCTTAGTTAAATCATAGTAAAAAAATAATAATAATAAAGTAAAGGAAGACAGAAGGACATCAAGGAAGTCAGAAAAAGTGTTCTCACACAAGTAAACCCTTACGAAACCATCTCCAATTAAGCCCTTACGAGTTGACTTACTGGATTTTTTAGATCGGAATTACTATTTACCTCTTACCGCTACATTAAATACCTTTCAATTTCTTTATAAGACTATCCCAGGTACATATGATTAAGTGTAAGTATGCCAAATTTATAATCAGAAGTAAACCCGTACAGGTTGTTTTACCAGAGCGGCTTGTATCATTAAATTGTAATTTACCACTTACCGCCCTTCAAAACTATCTTGGGCGTTGGAGGCGATGATTTTATTTGCATAGATTCTTAACATTGGGTTCGAAGGGTATAAAGTGAAAAAAAGCCAAACTCTTATGTTCAGTCGTCGTGTTAACATGGGTAGAGTGTACTTCCTTTTGGTTCGCGGTTGCGCTCGACGTTGCTTTTTACGATACACGTTTCCGCATTCCATACCTCTCGAACACTGGTCAGTTCTTCTGAAGGAGCTTGCACCGATGAATTTTGGTCGTTTGTTGGGTTTTTTTTATTAGTGCAACGCCACGTTTTCTCAACAATATGAATTCCATCGAGCCTTAATTGTGACCTATCCTACACATTTTCCTTCTGTTTGGTGGATGTGGTGGTTGATAATAAAAAGCCCATAGACAAACGCTTTCTAGTCAGTTGTTTGCAACTATGGGCAGTGCAGCAAGTCGTCTGTGTGGAACTTCAACGCCTACTGTTTCTTTAAGTGACATTTGTCGACGAATGCGATCTTTAGTTGCACGTTGTGGTAATGAAGTCCACATCGAATTAAAAAGTGTTACAGACAGCCGCGAAGAAGAAATCGCAAAGAAAGAAGAGGACCCAGCATCAGACGAACCAACTTTTAAATAAACTGTATTATGAAGTGGGCCGCCCATCCGCTTTAGGAGGAGTGGATAAATTGTATCGCGCTGAACGTCTGTATGGCGTAAAACGCTCTCAACTACTCAACTGGCTCCAACAACAACCGGGCTATACCGTACACAAACCCGCACGAAAACACTTTCATCATAACAGAGTTCTGGTGTTCGACATAGATTCACAATGGCAAGCGGATTTAGTAGACTTGCAACATTTAACGCAGTGGAATCAAGGCTACAAGTATTTACTGACCTGTATCGATATTCTTTCCAAGTATGCGTTGGTGGTCCCTTTGAAATCAGATACGGGCTCCTCGTTGGTAGCAGCCTTTTAACCATTTTCCAGCAAGGTCGTAAACCGCAACAGTTGCAAACAGATGCCAGTACTGAATTTAAGACGTTTCAAACCTTCCCCAAAAATGAGAATGTTCATCATTTTGTCACATACAACGAAACCAAGGCTCAGGTGGTGGAGGGATTCAATCGCACTTTGAAACAATTAAGGTGGCGCGTGTTTACCACCAGGAGTTCATACCATTACTTGGACCAACTGGACGACTTGGTCAATAGGAATTACAAATCAGAGTGTACACCGTAGCATCAAAATGAAACCAGCGCATGTAAACGAGGTCAATGCAACTGATGTTTTGAACACCCTGTACGGAGATCTGTCCAAAAATTAATAAATTCAAAGTGGGAGATCAAGTCAAGGTCAGTAAGCATAAACGAATCTTTGAGAGGTTACTTACCATTCTGGACGGAGGAGACCTTCACCATTGCTCAGAGACTTCCATGAGACCCACCTCTGTACCGTCTATAGGAAGCCGACGGTGATTGGATTCAAGGCACTTTTTACTGAAGATGGTTCATTAGGGGGGTCTGGGTCTACCATGCTCGGGTGAGGACGTGTTTTTCGGCTCTCCTGTAAAACCGAAGTTCAACAACATATCTTATGCCCAAGAGCGGTAAAATTACAAAACGTAAGACCAGAGGAAGTGGCAGCACAAGCTCTGGAAGCGATATTCGCTCTCCAGAAGGAAAAAAGATTTGTGATACTTCGTTTTCAGACTCTGAGCCAAATTATATATTCCTAGAAGCGAACGAGCAAGTGTTGCAAACAACCGTTATGGGCGTCTCATTTGCAAGAAATACTCAACAAGTTAGCGAGTGTTGAAACCAGATTGCAAAAGATAGAAGGACTTTGCGAGAAGATAAGCAATTGGAAAAGGTAGTGAGCAAAACCCAAGCTGAGCTAAACGCACTTCACGAGAAGGTTGTTGTGATTGACAAGAAGGTGGGAGAGGTCGAGAAAAGAATGGAGTTTGCTAATGTTGTCTTTGGTGAGGAGAGCCGGTAGAAATTTACATACGAATTGTTGTGACCTTTATTCCCAAGGCAATATGTTGATATTATTTATCTGCTGCTTTTTTATGTCCTTTGTTTAATGGTTGTTGTACTATGAAATTACATCGTGCTAGTTAATTAGCTTATATTGTTATATATTTGCGTGAACTTGTGAATATATCTAGAATAATTAATTTATGCTATGCACTGCTATAAATTCAAGAATATTTGTAGTTCGCTCTCTCTCGCTTCTAGAAGTCTTTCACGATCGAAACTCGCTAGCGGTTACAGCTCATAATAAATATTTGAAGTAGAAGTTTGTCTAGTTCGTCCGTTTATTTCTTCATGGAATAACAGAGACCCAATGAGGAAACAATGGTGTTTAGGCTCAAGTGTGTATTGTCTATTAGTTTGTTCCTGTTGTTTTCAGGTGTTATTCAATATTGTAAATCTAAGCGCATTTCGATACGTTTTTGGACGGTTACGGTTTTTTTTTTTCACAAAAGCTAACGTCGATTTTCAATTAATATCTTTGAATGTTCGAGGGATTTGTTCTGCAACGAAGAGGAAAGCCCTTCTTCTTTGGCTCAATAAACAGAAAGCTGATATTGTGTTTTTGCAAGAAACATATAGCACAAAGGAAGTGGAGCCAGTATGGAATACGCAGTGGAAAGGTAAGATGTTTTATTCACATGGGACCAATCATAGTTGTGGGGTGTTGGTGTTGGTAAGAGATGATCTAGAATTTAAACGCAATTCTTCGAGAATTGACGACAAGGGCCGTTTTATCTTGATCGATGCAACAGTGCAAGGTTCAGAATTTTTGTTCCTCAATGTTTATTCTCCAAACAAGGTTTACGATCAATGTTCTTTTTTCAATAATTTGAATAGCCTCCCAGAAAATTCTTACAACAATGTGGAACAAAAAATTGTTTTGGGAGGTGATTTTAACGTTGCTGTCAGCACAGACCTTGACTGCTCTGGGGGCAATCCAGTTAAGAAAGATTCTTTTAAGTTGCATTCAAAATATTTGTTGTAATTTTGATTTGGTGGATATCTGGCGGGCACGAAATCCTGATTGTAAACGCTTTACTTGGAGGCAAAAAACTCCGTTTTTACAACGACGATTAGACTATTGGCTGATTAGCGACTCGTATCAAGAAGAGGTTGAAAGAGTGGATATCATTCCATCGATTAATTCTGATCACTCGGCAATTGTTCTCCATTTCGATAGTATTAAGGTGGCTCAAACCGGTTTCAACACTTTCAAGAGCCTCACTCATCAGAAAGATTGACACTATAACACTATCACGTAGTAACAATTTTATGTTACCATATGAAACAGCAATTATTGCTGAATAAAATGCGGTCATTATTGTGGCGTAATACGTAACCATGGTAACAGGAAAGCCCTGTAGAAACACCCTATATTTCGGCTTTAGTTGCTCGTATCTCAAAAACGAACTCGGTGACCCCCATTTTTTAATGCTGGAAAATGATCAGCAGACCAAGATAAAACTGTCTGCAAAGTTTCAAAAAATTCCGTGGAGCCGATTCAGGGCCACCTTAATTTTTTTTATTTTTTAAGGTGGCTCTGAATCTGCTGCACAGAATTTTCTGAAACTTTGCAAAAAGTTTTATTTTGGTCTGTTGATCACTTTCGAGCAATAAAAAATGGGGGTCACCGAGTTCGTTTTGGAGATATGAGCAATTAAAGCCAAAATATAGGGTGTTTTTACAAGGTTTTCCCGTTGCCATGGTTACGTCTTGCGTCACAAAAATGACCGCTTTTTATTCAGCAGTAATTGCTGTTTCATATGGTACCACAACATTGCTAATACGTGATACAGTGTTGTAGTGTAAATCGTTCCAATAAGTTTCTTGAAAGTGTTGAAACCGGTTTGAGCCACCTTAAGAAGCAAAAATTTGGTCCGTCTTACTGGAAATTCAATGCCAGCTTACTGGACGACTCGGAATTTATATTGATGATTAATCAGAAGGTACCAGACTGGCGCGAGGAGTTCTCAGATGTTAGTGACAAAAGAGTGCTTTGGGACTTGATCAAATATAGAATAAGGCAAGTCACAATTAAATATAGCAGGGAAACAGCGTCTGTGAGACGTGATAAGCTTGCAAATGCTGAAAGTTTACTTAAGCAGTATGAAGAAATTTGCGGTACTGACCCGTCTTGTGAAAATAAGGAAAAATTGGAAATTTCAAAAAATGAATATAATTCACTTTATGAGCATTACTCAATGGGTGCGATTATTCGCTCAAGAGCTAGGTGGTATGAATTTGGTGAAAAAAGTAATAAATATTTCCTAAGTCTTGAAACCAGTAGGAAATTAAAGAGCTCGGTCCGGAAAGTTTTCAGTAAAGATGGTTCTCTAACCACGGACCCGCGAAAAATTATGGCTGAGGTGGAAAATTACACTAATTTATACAAATCAGAACCTCTTAATCCATCGGCAAATTTGCTGCATTCCTTTCTGGGCAATCCGGGAATACCAAAGCTGTCAGATGAAGAGGCAACGCTGTGTGAAGGAAAATTAACTGTTTCGGAATGTTTCAAGAGTTTACAATCTTTCCAGAAAAATAAATCACCAGGAAACGATGGTCTTACGGTCGAATTTTATATTGTTTTTTGGGATGTAGTAAGCGACCTCCTTGTGGATAGCCTTAACTGTTCATATGATTATGGTGAATTGTCGAATTTGCAAAAGCAAGCTATCATAACTCTTTTGGAAAAGAAAGATAAGGACAAGAGAAAAATTAGCAATTGGAGGCCGATATCGCTGATCAATGTTGACGCCAAAATAGGATCTAAGGCGATTGCTTTGATTACAAATTATTTTGCCCAGTATTATTCACTACAATCAGAGTGCCTACGTCAAAGGAAGAATTGTATTTGATGCAATGTGCACAATTGATGATGTATTGGAGTACACTGAAAGATATAAAATTGACGGTCGTATGGTCGCCGTCGATTTCCAGAAAGCCTTTGACTCGGTGAATAGGAATTTTTTGTATGAGACACTTTCCACCTTTGGCTTTGGTCCTTCCTTTATTCAGTGGGTTCGTACTTTTTATCAGAATATTTCAAGTTGTGTTGTTAATAACGGATTTGCTACTGGTCATTTTCCGATTCAAACAGGCGTTTTGCAGGGTGATCTACTTTCGCCATACCTTTTTATCATAGTTTTGGAAGTATTAGCCACAAGAATACGTGGGGATCCAAGTATTCGAGGTGTTAATGTAAACGGCAACGACATCAAATTGCAAATATTTGCAGATGATTTAACAGGATTTGTAAGAAATGAGCAATCATTCAATAGATTTTTTTATACAA
>BLFK01000343.1:1688951-1693951 GCA_014634185.1 Astreopora myriophthalma | reverse complement strand
CTGCAAAAACTGTATTGTTTTCATTCGTTGAAAAATAATACAATTATCCTGTTCAATCTCGTGGAATATCGCCTAATTTAAGCCAACTGACAAAGGATAAGTATCGGGTGTTATTTTTGAATACCTTACAACACGTCCAAACATGCTCATTGTGGAAACAATATCTTCCATGGTTACGCAACCTATATCCTGTGATATTTGTAAATTTTAACATCGGATACAAAAAATGACATAATGACGGTTGGGCAGCCCTCCTTCAGCGTGGTGCTCATTTGTCGTTGCGACAGATTCTGTGTGATGCATATCTTTTCAATTATTTAGAAACTTAACTCAGGAAGAGTGTTATTACCATTTACCTTTGGGATGGAAAAAAGTGTTGATCTTCTCGGCTGAACGTCAACTTCACGGCAGTATGATTGATACAGCTTGATCATTCTGGAACTTATCACAGTCCGCACGAGGACAGATATATCAATAGGCTCAGCGGTGGACATCTTTAACTTTCTGATGCCATATGCTACGTCTTGAAGGTAATGCGGGCTACTGATAAACTCCAAGAAATGATCAACTTTCTCACTCTAATCGATAACGTATTATGGGCTCCCTCTCTTTAGAGATTCCTGCACCCACTACCATGGCATGCTTTCGTGCCTGATCAATCGGCCAAGTTGTGAGCCCTGGGACCAATGCTTTTAGCAGGCTCTTACTGTAATGCCGCACGAAAATTGACAAGACTGTCGTTTTGGTGCACCACGACGTTGCTCCTTCATACAATGAAACCAGAGTAGCCGTAACCTTGCTTTCAGGATCTGCAGGTTCATTCGCTGGAGATGTTGACGCGATTAGAGCAAGAAGCTGAGCAGATTGTCCCGGCGCAATGCACTCGAGAGTTGATTCCGCTATTTCCTTCGACTTGCGTCTAATGTAAGAACGTATGCTGTTTGCGACATTTGATATTGGCTGGTTTAATTGAAAGCACACGGGACTGATTCTACCGTCACCCAAAATAACCATCTGTCTATTCAGAAATTCAAGTCCGCTGTTAGGTTGTTCCGTAAAGTTAGGCTGTTCCCTAAAGTTCAGTAACGTCTTGATGTAAGCATTTTAAGCTTGAGTGTCTGGCTGTTCTGTCACCAGCGTTTCGTTGATCTTGATAGTAAACTGTTTGATGATGGAATGAAGGGTGTTGTTGATCAGAATGTACTTTTTTCCGTCACCTGTTGGCGACCCATCTTGCTTCGTGATCTTTAACACCGGTCGTAACTCTGTCTTGTTAATGTCAATGTAGTCTGCTAAGGGCTTGATCACAAACTCAATGGGACTGGTTCCGGTTTGGACCGGCTCATACTCCCCCCATTTGCTACTGACATGTTTAATCAAATATTCTTCGCTGTTGTTTTCAGAAAGGGCGTCGCTGTACGAAACAGGGACCGAAACATTCCACCTTACCCATTACTCCCTTGACCATAAGGCTGTGTTCCTCCGTAGATATTTATGCCCCCTTTACCTCGCTGTGTAAAGGGTATAACTTGTCGTCGATACGGATAAAATTGATGGTTCATGGGTAGCAACATGTCATAGAATTGGACGGCGTCTAAAATGCAGCGTTAGACGCACCGTACCAGACGCAAATGATATCAAGTGGCCTGTATCTCCCCTTACATTGACCGCTACTGATGAAAACACAGATGTAAGGAGTCTATGGTAGATCGGTAGCTTGACCGCTTCTGAGACGATGTTGCCTGGTTGACCTCGAGGTACCAGTATTCGTAGCACATTGGCTTGGGCATCTCCTACCACCTGGGACTCAATTGAATCTGAATACACGTACATTGTTTGAAAAGCATGCGTCGACAGCATCCCCCACACTAACTCTTGTTTTCTGGCCAGCGTGGCTGTGTTCGTTAGCAAAGTGATGCTCTGATCATGGTTCAGTTCGAGAAACCTCTTGATTTGGTACAGGGCAGGAAGCTGAGACTTATGATTCAGATGCCCTAAGGCACGGTCTAATGTCTTGGGCAGAGTCACATAACAACCATCAGGCAACTTTAACTCGAAGTAATCTTGAGCTTTCTCGTGAATGCAAAAACATTCGTTTCCTCCCAGACTTGAAATGGTCTTATTACTTTTCAGATAAATGTCCATTAAGGCATCATGAAGTCCCGCCAACATGCCGTGTATTACGTCTTTGACGTCTTTGACCGTAATGTAAATGGTCAATGTCGAAGGGTCAGGGTCTGTCTTACAAAGCAACGTGTGAGAGATTTGACGCTCTCGAACATTTTGCCACGTGTATGGGTAAATGATGCGCGTCATGGCCACTTCCCAATCTTCACTTAGATGTAACCTGGTTGGCAATTGCGTCCTAAACTCTGCCGCTTTGTTTTCAGGATACTGTTCTTGTCTGGCGTCACTGGTCAACAACGTGTAAAAAACTGTTTGTCATAACGTTTGACGGCGGAAGTGTAATACCACGTTCACGATACCATCTAGGAATGAAAGTGCCTGACAACAGCCACCTGTTAAATAGATTTCAATGGTTTGAAATATCTTTGTGGTAGGTAGGCAACGTGCTCTATCTCGAGAAGTGTTTCTTGAAATGTGCCATTGGGTACCATCTCATGCAGAAGCGGTACCAGTAAACGCTTGTCGCCCACTTGCCAGGGTTCCACGAGGTTGGTTTGTACTTGCAACAGCACCTGCGTACAGGGGCACAGAGACAATGACGAAGGAACGACAAAAAAGCCGGGAAATGAGATGGAGGTTTGAGGTGGTATGGAACACCACTCGTAACCAAATTTATGCTTAGGGGTGAGGAAGACATTCATGCTTAAACGAACCCAGGGTCTGATTGTCTTTTGGTCCAACCGAGTGCACGAGCAGTGGACACCGTGATCATAATCAATTCATCCAGAGTTGTCAAAATTAAATTCCATTCACCATCCATTGTTATTTCCATTTTAGATGGTGGGTCAGCCTTGCTCAGACGCTGTAGGATTCCCTCTGTCACATCCAGGGCTGTTTAATACTTGCCCTCAGGTAAAGTGAACAATGTGAAGTTATCAGAGCGCCGGAGCATGACGTGAGAATGCTTACAGTCGGCAGCGATAGCGGATACAAGTTTGCTGCTGGCATTACTGGGAAGCGTCACGTAAAAGTCGCTGTCTTGAAGCCACCAACTGGATGCGAAAGAAATGATCTGACGTTTCTAGCACTTTCTGTAACTCGAACTCGTAAAAGGTTTCTTTTTTTTTTTGTATTTTATTGATTTTTCTATAATAATGTAATACTTTACACCCACAAAGAACAACGAACAGAACAAAAAACAATAATAATAACTAACGTAAACAGGATGTCGTAACAATTAGTAGCAACAAATTATAAATTTCTTGCGCAAATCGATATTTATTTTTATTTTATTAGCTTCGCCAAGGCATATGCCTTTGGCAGGGTTACCGCAACAGCGTGAAGCCAATTACTGCGGGCCCATACAAGGTCAGACCACAACACCGGGTACAGCTTGCCCTACTCTTTGCGAATAGTGTGTGGGTTCTTTAACGTCCCACAGAGTTAATGAACAAGGGCTGTGAGACGGGACCTCCGGCTTATCGTCCTTATCCGAGAAGACTAGAAAGTCTAACCATATGCAGATGTAATTACAAAGGCAGAACTTTCTCCTCAGTTATTTAAAGGCCCTGAGTGTTGGTCCGGTCGGGGTTCGAACCACGACCTCCCGCATGAAAGTCCAGTGCACTCTCGATTGAGCCAACTGGTCGCGGTACGATACTAGCACTTGAACCTATTGTTGTCTCTCAATATACTTGCCCCATTTTAACGAGTGTCAATCTCGTTCCCAGAGCCTCCATTACCCTTGTCCAGCAGAACGGGCGCGAGAGGCTGTGGAATAATCCAAAACGGGAACCAGAAAATTCTGGTTCCGGTTAAATAACTGCGCGTGCGTGAGGGGAGACTGTTAGAAATCAACAAATTTTATGGAGTTCACCTTGCCATGACAGCGCTTACTCTTCACTCGCAAGACAGTACACATGAGTTTAAACGCATCTCCAAATACACTCAAAGCGTTTAAACTGCTGAGAATAAACAACTGAACGAAGTGATGACCTCAACTTTGCGTCTTTCCTCTAATATATTATAAGAACCAATCAAAATACATTCCTGCAGCTTATTATATAAATTTATTATAAGCTTATTATATAAATTTCTACTGTTAGCGAGACTTTGAGGTAGTTAGGTAGTTGGCACGATCACTTCTTCGCTTGATTCATTCTCCGCATTTTACATATTATTTCTTTCATGTGTTCATTGTGTAATGTATTCTGTTTTTTTAATGAGGGTTCATCCCTTCAGTGGACTGACATCGTTAAAAAAAAGGATTCGAGCAGCTAAGCCCTATCTAAAAGCTGATTACAAGCTTCATGTGCTAGAGGAAAGTCCCTGTGGTGATCACTGTACCCACTTCGCTTTATCGTCTGATGATGCACAGTTCAAGTCAGCCTGTGACTATGACGACACTATGCAGTGTGATCGCTGCGTCGATTGTAAGAAAGTTGCTGATGCCATCATTGATCAACTACAGTCTACGGATATTTCTTACAGGTAAGCACCATTAAATGCACCGAGATGCTTAGATCTTTCACTTCCAAAGACAGTAAACACGCCGTTGCCCAGTATAGCTTTTGAGTGCGCAGGGCGTCTAACTTGTTCTGTTTAAGTGACCACATATGCAGGTTATCCTTAAATTTATAGCATATTTATCTTCAATTTTTAAAACTTATCCGCTACGCAGTCGATTTTCAAAATGTCTCCATGAAATCAAAATAGTACCGGTATTTTCTTACTTACCAGGAACAGAAGGAAGAGCTCAAATATGATGTCGAGAAAGCCACCGAGGAAATCTTGGAATGGAAATCTTTTTGTGGAATGTGACAGATAGTCAAGTGTATATATACTTTTGACACCAGAGGAAAAATACTGCATTT
>BLFK01000343.1:1678951-1683951 GCA_014634185.1 Astreopora myriophthalma | reverse complement strand
GCAATAACATCCAGTAAGGTTCGAGCAACATTTTCATCTGACAATTTCAAGTTGAAATTTCACGTTTCATACACTGATCTGTAAGTTTGATCAGTGGAATCGTTGCTTTCTGAATTACGTTCTGGAGTCTTTGGAGCTTCAGGTCTCGACTCCTCGTGCCTGTTCTAATTTTAGACCAGACTTCAGGGTTGACTTTAGTCCCTGTTACATTTTCGCAGTTCCCAGGTCTGCTGGAGTTTGAAAGTTTTTATTTCAACTTATCATCCGACAACTTTGTCCGGATCATTTTATTTATTATCTTGGCAAGTTTTGGATCCACATCACTTGAACATGCCTCATCAAGATCGTATTCAGCGGCAATGGACCCTAAAAAATCGCTTTCGACAGTTCTGTCAGATTTCTCACTGTCCTTGCTCGTTTCGCTACTCTTAGGAAAGAGCGAATCTACAGAGAGGTCAACGGACTCGTTGTCCGTGGCGCTCGCGCCTCGTGGGACTTTTCGAGCAGGGCTTTGGTCGTCCTCCGAGTCGCTTGTAGATAAGCGATCGTCATGTGAACGCTTAGATGGATTGCCAGCGTTCGAAAGAACCTCTGCAATATCCGAAGACAATGTCTTTGATAGGTGTCGAAAACCCTCGACCATGCTCTGGGAGATAGAGGCTTTAATGCTGTCAATGAAGTCGCTCTTCACCACGGACGTTGTCTTTGAAGAGCTGGGCTGAGAAGCTGTTTTCCTTTTCTCTCGAGAAACTTCAGCCTTCTTTTTTAAAGACTTGTCCTTTTCCCTCGATTCAAGGTTACTGTTGTGCTCAGGAGATTCCTCCACATGTATGAGGGACTCGTCAACGACATGCCCTCTGAATCTTTTCCCGCCATTACGCAGCTTCGATTGCGAAGTAGCGTAAAATTTTTTCGGTTAGCTTCTAAAGCCGTACAAGTAGCGTTAATTCAGGTAATTGTACCCGAAAACTAACCAAATAGAACAGCGCCGAGAGATTGCTCTCGCCTAAACGCTATAAAAGAAGATAAAATACTCTTGACTCGACTAGCGTCCTGTCCTAGCAAACAAAGTCGCACATTGAAGGCAAGCTTGCTCGCGCAATCTCACGTGGTCCCGTAGTGACGTCAGCAATGGTGAGGGAGAATTGATTGACCTTGAAGTGCCTTGCTGGTGATATGAAGTGGGATGATGAAGATGAAATGTCCCAGCTTTTAGAAATACTTAGTAACTATTACTGTCGAATTATGGTAAATTCTGATAATGTCATTCGTTATTGAAGAAATAGCCCATAAGGAGCTACTGCAGAAGCCACAGTATATTGCGGAGTGCTGGAAGGATATAGTTTTCACACTCCTTCCTAGTTTTCCTGATTTTGCAGCACTTTCCAAAAGGTATGAATTGTTAATACCATCCACGAGCAAAATCCTTAGTTGCCTAGAGGCAAACCCTGAGAGTGATGGGGAAAGGGATAGCCTTAAGTTTCTCAAACGGTAAAATAAGGGCCTTGACACACCTCAGAAGTTATCAAAGTTTGTAAGGTTTATCAGTGGCTCAGAGTTGATGCTTTTTGACGCAATCCAAGTAAATTTTACCAACTTATCTGGTTTGGGTCGCGGACCTATTGCCCACACCTGTAATACTGTGTTGGAGCTATCCTCGACTTATCAGTCATTTCCTGAACTTAGAGAGGAATTCAGTGCAATGCTTGCATCAGATTATAGAGAAATGGATATTGTGTAATATGCCTTGTGATGAAATGAAGACCATAATGGTGGCAAAAAATTTCATTTTTTTATATATAAATTGTGCTTTCTGCCTTTGATGGGTATTTACAGTTTTAGAACATTTAACAACAATGCACAAATTATTTGTGCATCGATTCCTGTACGTCATACTGGGAAATCGTTAGCTGATGGCTTATTGTTGTATCATGCTTGTAATCTGTTCAAAGTTGACATTTTCAAGCGAGCGTAGCTGTTTATAACTATATTGTTGAGATTTTAATGTGTTTTTTACTGACTGTTGTAAAGGTTAAGTTGCATTCGTTGTGTTCTATTCTGATCGATACAATTTGAAGGCAAAATAATAAATTTCACACTGTTTACGTTTTCAATCTGCCATCGAAGTTGGTAGTCTACGATTGACCGTAAATGGGAAGCAAGGGGAAAGAACTATCTTGACGACTTTCTATCAGAATTTTCTATTGTTCCGTGCCTCACTCTTAGAGTGAACTATGCTACCCAGCCAATCAATGCTCATAAAAAAAAACATGACTTTTTGTTTTTTATCGTTTTACAATTAGTGGTGCCAGTTTGATAGGCGTTAATTGATCTTAATTCTCTAGGCCCAGTTTTCATTCTCTAAACAACGGATTTCAGGTTAGTTGTATGCTGGGAACACCGGTTTTGAAATAGAGTTACCACTAAAACGGCCTTATCTCAGCAAAGTTTCTTATATGTTGAACTGATTCCTAAGGATGTCTATGCATCTCAAATATTGAGCTCTACCATGTTCACCATCGTCATTCAAAGGGTGACAGGAGACTTCCAAAATATGCAGTTGTTGTGGTGTGAGCTGAACATCAACTGCTGGTATTGAGACCTGGTAATCGTAGTCGTCTAACGGGAAAGGTCCATCTGGATCAAACCCATACAATGGAATTTGATTTGGATGTAGAATGCTCTCAACTCCAGAGTATCTAGAGTGCATGTTCTCCAAAATCCCAGAGGCCAAAATTTGTAGGGGAGATAATTGATGTTCACCGGAGACAGGGTGATTGTTCCATTGACCAGTAAAGTGTTGCAATGCCCTATTTATCCTTGGCGTGTAGACAAAGTGCAATGAAAATAAATGTACTTCGTTTAACGGGTCAAGGAGACCCATGTCTTCCATTCTACTAAAGATATTGGCAAAGTGGCAAAGGACACCAGCGTAAACATCTCTATGAGCGCGCTCAACACGGCAGTTGTGGACAGAGCTTATGTATAGCACTCGGAGCATCACCAGAGGGATGCGATTTTTTTAAAAGAACCCTCCGGATCAGAGTTTTCCTGCAGCCCAAGAGCAAAAAAATAGACTTCCCTATTTTGCCAAGTTTTAAAAAAATATTGCTCTAGTTTTACATGGTATTTACCTCTCTACTGATTCCTTCTCATAGGTCACGATGTCACAACAGCCCAGCAATTGAAGAATGCCATCGACTCCTGCGGAGGAGTTAAAAGTTGCCGGGCAGCTGTTATTACACTACACACCAAGAAACAAGCAACAACAACAACATACAAGTTCAATGGCATAAGCCAACTAAATAATTTTCAATATGCTGAAGACGGTAGCATGGTTGTGTGGAAGGCATTCCAGATTGGAGAGAGTAGAAAAATTACCAGTCAAGAGTCGAAAAAAATGGGTAGGCCACAGGGCGAGTCCGGGGTTAAAAGTCGTCCTTCCGTTCTGTGAACCGAGTGAGGCCGTTGAGATGTTGAAAGAAGATGCCAAGCAGCGGTCTCCTGTTCCATCTCCAGTGGCTGACCTCGTCACTCCGCCAACACAAGTTGAAAATTGTGATCTCTTCCCCTGCCCTGAAGAGGGATGTATCAAATATTTTAGTTCCAACCGAAACCTTCAGCGGCACCTTGACTTTGGACGCCATGAATTCCGACTTCATTAAGAGTCACACTATGACTGCATCAGACGCCAGTGGGCGCAAAATTGTACATCTTTGAAGCCCCAGAATCCTTCATGTTCTGGTCTGAGGGCGAGATCTTGCTCTGAAGTCATGGAAAGTGAATTGGGCCTAGGGTGGGCAGAAAAAAGATCAAAACGAAGTAAAAGGTTCTCTGCACAAGTGAAGAGCTACCTTTTGGAACAATTCATGACTGGTGAAGAAAGCGCCCTAAAGGTAACTCCGTCCGAGCTTCAACACGGATGCGTTCATTACGGAACGAAGATGGCCATCGGGTTTTTGATAATGGGGAATGGATCACTGCTTAACGGGTTTCCAGCTACGAGATTGGCTGCGATGAAAAAAAAATGGCTAGTTGCCAAGAGCAATGGCCAATCCCGGAGAAGATAATGTTAAAGCAGAAGTGGAACGCGCAGAGAGATACGATCTGCGCCAAAGGGTTTACAACGAACTTACCTTGTAAATACTTCTTCACCCTTCTTCGCTACTGCATTCCTCTAGCTTAGGTTTTAAGGTTCCCTTGTTAAATGCAAGGTTAATGTTAAGTTAATTCCGTGTGCAAACCAACGAACCCCATGTGAGTTGCATTTATGTGCACAATTTTCTCCCTTGCACAGAGTTCTCCGATTGCGCGAGAGAAATGACCTCAAACATAAAGAGTACGCCACCACAAAACGATATCCACATTTTTTCCTCAAAATTGTGAATACCACTTAGACCTGTTGGAACCGTTGACGGTTTCGCGGAAAGCACGCAAGTTAAATTTTGCCTTCTGGTCTGTCTTTACTCGAATGCCATGACTTTGTTTGCCGTCAGAAGAATTTTGTGTGTTGTTCTTAGTTCTTAATTAACAGCCACACAGGAGTGATTTTTGAAGTCCTGTGGTACTCGGCTTTACACAATTCTGTTATCCACATATTGACTCTAGCTTTCACTAAGTAATGAATTTATTCAATGAGCTCTTGATTTCGTAAGCTGTGAGAGCTAGTTGACCTCTTTTTCACCTTCCTTAAGAGGGTGGGTCATCCTATTTTATGACAAGATTACAGCTGTTCAACAACTTTATAAACTACCTTGTAGTTATGATCTTGTGTTGTGTCAATTTTTGCTTGGCTCACCTCGCTCATCAACACTTTCCAAAGTTTGCTTAATCATGGTCGCATTGTTTCAAGTACTGTGCTCCGTTAACATGGTGCCTGAATACCGGTAGGTTCATTGGGAAGTTTTCGAATGTTTGGGGACTCCTGTTTTTGGTTGGGTCCACAATGTTTTTCGAGTTTCTTCCTATTTTCTGTTTTTGGCCGTTCAATCCACTTAACA
>BLFK01000343.1:1668951-1673951 GCA_014634185.1 Astreopora myriophthalma | reverse complement strand
GTTATGGGGCAAGCTATAAGTAAATAGAAACAAAGATTAAAAACTTACATATCGATCCCGCAACGCTGATGGTACACACAACTAAGAACTTGATCGACGACAAAAACGGACTACAACTAGCCTAAGTGTAATCGAAACCTTAAGATCAAAGGGCAAAATCGTAGCCCAACTATAACGCACAGTCACGCAATTACAATCAGTAAAGAGGCAATTTTTTTTATATAAACGTTTTCTTACTGATCCTAGCCCAGAAAACGAGGGTATCTACAAACGTTACAAAAATAAATTAAAGCACTCTCAGAATTGCTGAATGATTACATGAAAGTAAAAAAAAATAGTTAAAATTAAATATAAAAGACACTTGGATCATTTATTGAGATTCTACATTGAAAAAGACACAATCGTAGTTTAGTTTTGAAGACAAGTTTGCATGAAATTTCAGACTCTCACCAAATAGCAGATCTTTGTTTGCAAAGTTGTCACAAATACAGTGCACTGGTTCTAAAAAATTCCCTTGTCTGAAAAATGCTATACATCTAAAATATTACCGGAGAAATTGGTAAATTCCATTTATTTGGAATCTGTAAATAATTTCTATTCAGGGGCAGCTGCAGGGTATGTTTCTATGGGAATACTTTGAAAAGCACACTATCGATTTGATTGGTTATACTCTTGCGTCTTGCGAATTAATTTATCAATTTCATCAGGTATTGTTTCATATCAATTGAGAATTGCTCATGTCATACCTCTATTCATATCAGGTGAACATGACATCTTTACCAGCTACAGACCCGTTTCTTTCCTACCAGCCTTTCTCGAAAATCTTCATAAAGTTCTTAACAAATTTGATATTCTTTCTGACAGTCAATGTGGTTTTTGGAAAAGTCACTGTATAAGCTTTAACTTATTTGCAAAACAAAATTTCATCTGCTATTGATAATAAGGAGTTTACTATTGGTGTTTTTATTGATTTGTCCAAGAAATTTGACACTGTTGATCAAAATATTCTACTTGATAAACTTCAGCACTGTGGTATTCGAATTTTGCCGCCCTAAACTGGTTGTCTAGTTATCTCAGTAATAGTCAACAGTTTGTTGAATTTAACAGTCATTGTTCATTTTATTATCAGATTCGATGCGGGGTTCCTCAGGGTTCTATCTTGGGACCCCTCCTTTTTCTCCTCCATATATATATATAACACTATATGTTTAACAATTATTCCACGAGCGCGCGTTGGATATGAGATGATAGATAGCCAACGAGGCGCCTAGCGCCGAGATGGCTAGAATCATCTCATATCCAACAAGAGCGAGCGGAATAATTGTTTTATTAAAAACGCCCCCAAGATTAGACAAATCTTCCCGAATTTCAACTTTCAACAACAAATTCCCGAATTTCAACTTGCATTGTTTTGCTTCGCATTATCAAACTATAAACACAGATGCTTAAATTGTCAAAATAAAGTTTAGAAGTTGCTACCTTGAAATATTTTCATGCCATACTTTGTGGCTCTCTTTGTGCTCCCTGGTGTTGCATTTTGTAACAGTTCAAGGACTTCTTTTTCATTTAACTCCGGCGCGAAGCGATTTTCGCCGGCCGCCATTGTTTCCTCAGGGAAAATAATTTAAGCTGACGTGTACACTTACCATATTTGGAGGTTATGGTATATTAGCTCATATACCATGATAGCTAAGCCAATGAAAAGTCTTGAATTGCATTATCCAATGATTCAGTTTTAATAAATATATATATACGATCGTAAAAGCAGTAATCTGGCAATCACTTTTAAAAAAGACACAACACTTTCTAGTTTGCAATACAATAGTTTGTACAGAGTAACGTTTAAAGAAAAAGGAATAAATTTACGGTTACAACTTCCATCATACAATTAACAATGATTCAAGAAAGGGTGTCAATCAAATGAATGACAAAAAAACTAAAAAACACAAATTGTGAAAAATATAAACAAAACGAAAATTCAAAGGGATAGAGATAAATCCAAGTGCTTAACCTGTACTGCAAACTAAAAAGTGTTGTCATTGTTTAAGGTGATATATAAATTACTTATGTAATGTGTCAAATGTCTTAGACTTTATTCTCTTTGCCAACGATACGAAAATATTTTTTCTCATAAAGGTGTTAAACAGTTGATATTTCCATTAAGATTAATAATAATATCATTGACTGTGTCATAGAAACTGTATTCTTGAGTGTGATCATCGATGAGAATTTGTCATGGAAGTTACATATTATGAACGTTTCAAAAAAGATATCAAAATCAATAGGTATTATTTTGTGACCGTCCAGGTGAAAAGTATGCTTAGCTGAAAAGCATTTCAAGGGCGTTTGGGTTTGAAACAAGTTCAAAACTGTTTCAAATACGTTTGAAACTGTTTGAAACATTTTTTTTTATGTCTGTTTGAAACATGAAGGTGTTTATGAGTGTCTGAAATGCAATCCTGTGTCAACAATTTTAATAAAGTCATTATTATTACCGAAGAAACAAAACAACTATTCCTAGGCACATGGCACAAGCAGTTTGCACGGAGATATGGGTCTTAAGAAAATCACTGAAAACGTTTTATGTGATCGTCACAAGTACTTTTTTTGCTTTGGATGATAGAAAACAACTATAAGCTTAAACCGTGGATAGTTTATAACGCGCAGTACGTTTGAAAATGTCATCAGCAAGCTGGGATAACGCACCAACTACAGCACTTGTTCGGCCCTTTTAGTAATTGAAGGGTCCAGTGGAACTTTCATCGTGAAACCGCTTTAGTCCGTGCTTTGTTTCTGAATTTTCAGTGACATCCCAAAACACAAAATTATATTACAAAAGTCTTTGAGTCGCACCCATGCATCGACCGTTATAAAGCAAAAATTCAATTTTTCGTTTTAGTAATTGAAGGGTCCAGTGGAACTTTCATCGTGAAACCGGTATAGTCCGTGCTTTGTTTCTGAATTTTCAGTGACATTCCAAAACACAAAATTATATTACAAAAGTCTTTGAGTCGCACCCATGCATCGACCGTTATAAAGCAAAAATTCAATTTTTCGTTTTAAGTCCGCTGTCCATGGACACGAAGTTTGATTCGTGATATTTACCTGCAGTTCATGGTCCAAATAATATGACCTCGATTTGTGATATTTACCTCTAGTTCATGGTCCAAATTATATAAGCTTAAAGCTTACCTTTTTCCACAAGTGAAACATAGTTGTGAAAATTTGAATGTTAGCTTCAATTGAAGCGAACATTCAAATTCCCATTGCTCTTTCCGTTACTTTCGCTATCCAATCACTTTCTATTTCGTTGAAAAAGTACTTATTCAATGGCAATCACACAGACAAGACAGATCACGAAGCCAGCCGACGCACGGCCTATTTTGGATTGTTTAGTTGAATGTGTAGGATTTTTCTGTACATGAAACTGAATAAGCATGTTTTTCATGCGAAGGTGGAGATAACATTTAAAGAAGAAAACCTTCGCCCCTCATCAAAGTTAAATTGTAAAATATTACATCGCTAGAGCCTTCTGAAAAGCAAACGTTGGGATAAAACATGTATAACACCTGTTGATGGATTGAGTAAGCAACCTCTGTAGATATATGCAAGCCTTAATATGTGAAAACGGTGTGCAGGCTTGACTTGGAGTTCACTTTTTCCAGAAAAAGTTGTGGAATTTAATGTCAGCTTTAATGGTCTGCCTTGGAAAAGAAGATAACTCTGCACCGAAGTTAGCGTACATGTGCGACCGACATTTAATGTTTGCTGTAGCCAGGCTGGCCACTAGTCGTGGAAACTCTTCAACTTTATGGTGTGAGTACAGCATCCACTACTTTTCGTGGTTTCATTCTATGTTGGACAAAAGCTGCATTTAATGTGTTGAATGTTCGCTTAGCCCAAGCAAAGTAACAACAGTGCAAGATTTATGACGCTGAGGTTTTGTAATGCTGTGCACAGGATACATGTAGATAAATCTTACAGTTTGCATTTCACCTGCTTTCTCTTGAGGGGGTGCTTTTGCTCATTTGGATCCTGGAACCTTCAATTTTGCTCCACCTTCTGAAACGTTTTGAAAATCGTTAAATTCGTCTTTCAAGTAAGTTTTCTAACCACATGGATTTAAGGTTTGTCTGCTCTGCTTGAGACTTCTGCGACCTCCAGCCGTTGTTGATAATCACTTAATTACATGTATGCACATGTTAATTACACGTTTCAAACAAATGAAATGCATCACTTGTGTTTCAAAAGGGATCAAGCGCTGTTATTTCAGAGGCATTTCAAACATGTTTCAAACAGTTTGAAAAGGGTCCAAATTTGTTTCAAACACCCTTTTCAAGTGTGTTTGTGAAAATAGTCTAAGCATCCTTTTCATATGGACGGTCAGATTTGTTTATTTATTTTAGCTAAATAGATAACCTTGTCCTAAGTAAACCATACACAACTGACACTACATGTTAATAGAAGAGACTAATCACGGCAGGCAGTGACAAAGATTAATAGCCTAACATCCAGTTAAGAGGAAGAGAATTAATACACATATATTGATAGCATCTGAATAAACCAATAGAAAAAGGAGTAGATGATTAAGTAGATCGGGCACAACAGCAAGAAATTATGGAGAAAAAGAACTATAGGCCATGCAACTTAGTTCTGCAAGAGTTGTCAAGTCAATGCAATTATCCTCAACAGCCATGAAATGTAGTTTTTCTTGAACTGCTGTCGAGCAGCAAGAAAGGTAAACGGACTTAAGAGACCACCAAACCCAAGCTTTGCACAGCGTTTCAGGTGAAATCAGGCACTGCCTCGGACTGAGTGTCAGAAACGCCCCTCATACAACCACCCTGTTGGCAAGGCCACGTACTGCGCCACGCACAAGGCGGCGGGGATGGTGGACGTCTGCGACCTGCACTGTGTAGAGCCAGGATGCTTGACCACCCCCTGTTTTGCCTTTCCTGGCAAGCGGTAGGGCCGGTGGTAATGGTGGTGTGTGGGGCATG
>BLFK01000343.1:1648951-1663951 GCA_014634185.1 Astreopora myriophthalma | reverse complement strand
ATGGTGGCTGAATTTGTCTGTTAGCAGAGTTAATGCTGAAGAAAACATACTCAATGTCCTGTTTACTTGCATGTGTTTGACATTTTGCTTGTTTATGATGAACCTTGCCAGAGCCCACTCCAAAAAAATTGTCCCATGCATTGTCAACAATTGTACCACTGAAAGTGAAGAATGATCATCGCAGTTAATTTTCCAATTTAAGCAATTGGAAAGGAGAAGCCTGAAAAAATCAGGGCTTCAAGGGGATTCGAACCCGTGACCTCCCCGATACCGGTGCGATGCTCTACCAATTGAGCTATGAAGCCACACATTGGGAGCGAGGTCAATTTAGTGAGTTCATATCTCCCGTGAGGAGTGAAATGATGTGAAGTATATATGAAATAATTCATATGTGAACTGCGGTTGTAGATGAAAGTGAAGAATGATCATCGCAGTTAATTTTCCAATTTAAGCAATTGTACCACTCTTAAGACAAGTGCAAACAAATTGGTCATTTTCACATGTCATTGTAACTTTTACCTTTATTGATGGTAGTAAAAGTATATTAATCAAAATATTGCAAGTATTTTAGAAGCAAGGGCCTGTTAAAGGCTGTTAAACAACAACAACTGAACATCCTTTATTTACCCTTCTTTACGAGGCTAACGGCCAGTGCCCAGCAAATGAGTACAGCACTTAAATCCAAGTTCTTATTTCAAGAAGTGACAGCCTTTGCAGGGCTCGAAAAAAACCCTGTCCGGTTGTCCGGGACAAGTAGATTTTCCCCTCGGGCAAGTAACTTTCTCTCCTCACTTGCCCCACGGGCAAGAGCCCAGGCAAGCCGTTCGCCGACTAAATTTGTGATAATGATTTTGAGCAGAAAGGGTAAATTTTGAGCGCAAGGGTATTCAAGTGTTTAGATGAAGCTTGACGAAAATCACAATTTACAGCATTGTTTTGTTGATTGCGTGACGCACGCTCACAGCTCAGAAGTGGTTGCCTAGCACGTGATCAAAATCTGCCCCGATCAAATGTCTTTCCAGGATTAAAAATAGCTGCGTTGGGCACGAAAACGCTGTGCTTCTTTCGCAATTTTTTGCGAGCATTTTCCAGTTTCTCTGTACAAAACGTAACTCAACAACGATATATGAAAGCTGTAGAAATTGTACGTGAAAAAGCTGCATATTTCGACCGCAAAAACGAAGCCAGCATTTTTTATGCTAAAATCCAGCTAAATCTCTGTTTTCGGCGAAACATACAAGTTTGCTAGTGATAACATACGTGGGTGCCGCCGCGCGAAATGAAAGGATTATATTATTAAAAAGAAATGCCTAAGTGAGTCATCAAAATACTTTCAGAGTTCCTGGAAGATGACTTAAAACAGTTTTTCTTTCAAACTAAGACGTTTTCCCTGGACTGAAACTATTTTTCATTCACCCAAATGAAAAAAATATGCTCTTGCCGGCTTCTCAAATTTGACACTGTGCCTGTGTCAAAACTGAAGTGGGTAGGCGCCTTGTTGTTAATTCTGTGTGTTGTAAATTTCTCGCGCTTCTCTTCACAATGACTTCGTGGAGCTAGACAAGATCAGAGAAGATGCAGGTGAACATTCAAGGAGTCGAACACGATCTTCGACGAACCAAACAACTTCATAAAAGCAGAATGAAGAAGTTAAAAGTTGTGGAAGTATTACAATATACAGTAATGGCGTAAACATGAAAGTGATCAGCACTAAGAGGACTACAGTCAAGATGGGTTTATTACATTAAAACACGCCCGTAGTATGCCTTCCATTTTTGGGTTCATGAATTATTAATGAGTTTGAAAACTTGGGCAAGCGGGGAAGTGCCCCGGGCAAGCAAAATTTGAGAGTTACTTGCCCAAAGGGCAAGGGGGAATTCAAATATTTTTCGAGCCCTGCTTTGGAATCAATTCAGTGTTCTCATGTGTAAGTGATACAAGGCGAATGTAAACAGTAGAGAAAAACTGTGAGTGAGAGTGATCTTTCTTGAACTGTCAACTATAAAGAAGCAACAACAACAACTTTAACAGAGGATATGCGTATAAATGACTGATCAGAAAACCTGGAGACTATCTTAGTTACAAGGGTGCATACTGGTAATCATCATCTTCAAAATAATGCAGATCGTTGATCCTGCCTAGCAGTACCCTGTCTCCTTGGAGGGGCTGCTGTTGAGCCATATACTGTGGCATTTGTGGCTGCCAGTAACTTGGTTGAGATCTCTGTAAGAGGGTGCCCATCATACCAAAGGCACTTGATACTGAATGACTCAAATTCTCCATGGCACTTGCAAACCTGGCCATGGTTTGCTGGTACTCTTTATCCATTTGTTTCATTTCAGAAACCATTTCCTTCTTTAGAGATAATTCCTCCTTCTTTTCTGATATCTTCATACTTACTTTTAACGCTCTCCCATTCTAAACCTTCATAATCCTTTTGGGAAGAATATGCACGGACAACTCCTAGTAGAAGTTCAACTTCCTCATCTGTCCAGCTCAAATTTGCCTCAGTGGCACCTGGATCTACTCTAGCCTTCTTTTTTGGCGGCATTTTCACTTTGTGGAACGACGAAACAACACTGAGCTTGGTAACCATTCCATCACGAATGTTCCCGGAGTTGTCGTTATGTGCAAACGGTCAGGAATCCGAATATCCTTTCAGTGTAAACGCTTACGAATCCGAATACTCTAAATTTGATGAATCTGGAAACATTAACGAATCCGGAAAAATCTCTTCTAGTGTAAACTTAGTCTGAACGTCACGTCAAAGCCATTGTGGACAGTGTAAAACACAGACCACAGATTGAGTGAGAACCATTCTTTTCTCCTTCTTTAAAAAAATGAGACTACTGTTTTCAGTTGTCACCCACATACCATACCTGTGAAAACCATACTTCTCATTTCAAGTTTATTTATTTTTGCCACAAACATTTAAGAATAAACAATATCATCATACAACAAATTTAAGTACCATATTTATTCGAATAAGCGCCCGTCCTAAATGCAGAAAAAGTTAATAAGGACCCAGCCTCGAATAAGCTTCCACCCCTACCCCACTTTGGCTTCCCTGCGATTATCTTTGCAGCAGCTAAGTATCTCTCCAAAAGTTGGAGTCCACACTGATTAACAAATATGATGACCTCGTATGACTGATGTGAATTGCACTTCAAACACAAAGTTCCATTACAGATAATGACAGCTTGCACAAGCCACGGCTTTGAATATGGCACGCACTGAATGCTCTGGCACTATTAAAACATGATCTGCTCAGTGTGCTAGTCTACAGCAGAATCACACATTCCTGTCAGCTTTTGGTCTATTGTTCTTCTTTTGGTCTCTTGTTCTTCTTACAATAACCTTATTGTAAGGCTTCTCAAAATCTTGAATTTAGCACCTTCATGCATTCATGTTCTGTAAACTGACAGATCAGATATTTGATTCCAGTGATATTTAAAAAGATTGAAATCACATGAATCACGTTCTTATCTTCCCTTTTTGCTCCAAGCATGGAGAATGATCCATCTTAGTCTCATGCTGGCAAAAAGATAAGTTCCTGCTTGACAGAATATAAATAAGAAGCTATCAAGTTTGCTGAGAAAAGCAAAAGCATCTTAAGAGCTGGAAGAGCTGCAAGAGCTGTAGAGGATAACAAGAGGTCTTGAAGGAGGAGGTAGAAAACCATTTGATGTTGGTCTAGAAGACGAGCTCTTAGAGTGGGTGCATGAAAGCAGGTCCAGTGGCCTTCGAGTTTCAAGGGCAATGACTTCACACAAAGTGTGGGCTATTCACAAGCAAGAGTGCCAAACGGCACAAATTTCTCCATTTTTTATTGAAAGTAATGGCTGGGTCCAAAAGTCTATGGCCAAGAATGGGCTCTCTGTGAGGCTCTCTGTGACCAGGACAGACTTATCGACAAGCCGTTGTTGAAGACAACAACGTGACAGGTTTCCTACAGTCATAGTGATATTATTGCTATGGATGAAACAGCTGTCTGGCAAGATAAGCTGTCCAGTACCACAGTCGACAACGTTGGGGAAAACTCTATTTGACTAAAGACAACTGGAAGTCAAAAGTCTCCATATGCTTGGCAGCAAAGGCAGACTGAAGAAAACTTAAGCTGTTTATTGTCTTTCCGGCAGTCAAGAGGGAAACAAAGAAACTTAATGAGGAGTTTAAGAATAAGTGCTATGTAACCTCCTGTGAACAGATGGATGAATGAAGATCTGACTCGTGACTGGGTGCAAGGAGTATTGGGCAAGATCTCATTTACCGGTCAGATGTTGGCTTTGGACTCTTTTAAATGCCACATCACAGACAGCATCAAGCAAGAACTCATGCAGTCAAAGATCGATCCTGTTATAGTACCAGGCGGGTGTACTAAGTATATCCAAGCCCCTGACGTGTCATGGAACAAGCCCTTTAAGGCAAGAGTAACTGAAAAGTATGATGCGTGGATGGCTGAGGGAGCTCATTCATTTTCAGCTGCAGGAAACATGCATGCCCCACCACGGCGCAAAATCGTTCAGTGGATTCTTGAGGCCTGGGATAGTCTGGATGGAGAGTTAATCATCCATTCTTTCAGAAGCTGCACATTAACTGTGGCTCCTGAAGGATCTGAAGATGATCAAATACATTGCCTAAAGGAGGGTGAGCCTTGTCTTGCAGGTCTAGATCGCCTAACATCCATCCAGCAAGCTGTATCTGCTTCTCGGGCAACTAATCCATTTGCTGACATTATGATGTGGGACGTCAATGAGGCAGTACAAGAAAATTCACTCATTGAGTTGAGTCACAATGAGATTAAAATTGAAATTGAATAAATACTAATAAGAGACTTTCCCAAAGACAGAGGGTTTTTTTTACAGAAAATTTGCTTTGTTATATCCTCCCGTTTTCTTATTATCATTTGTTTTGTTGCAGAACAAACATACTACACTTACTGAAAATGTTGAAAATTTAATAAGTGCCCACTCTCAAGGTCAAAAATTTTAATTGAATAAATACTAATAACAGACTTTGTTTCCCAAAGATGGAGGGTTTTTTTTACAGAAAATTTACTTTGTTATATCATCGCATTTTGTTATCATCATTTATTGTTTTGCTGCAAAATAACCATACTACACTTGCTGAAAATGGTGAAAATTTAATAAGTGCCCACTCTCAAGGTCCAAAAATTTAACAAGCACCCAAGGCAGTTAATCAAATAAATGCGGCAATGTCAGTGGCAAGGAATCTCCTGGGGAACCATAAGGCTTATTGATCATGGGAATGTATAAAAAGAATGAGACTTTCCTGTATTGTAGGAGTGTATATGGCTTGTTCACCTGAATGTCACAAAACGAATCAGGGAGTGATCCCTCATAAAAATAAACAAATTTGCCTATTTGATGAAAAGAAATATCTTGAAATTTAAGAATATGGAGTTCTTTAAAAAGAAAATCAGTGTGGGAATCGAAAGAAACTTTTGATATGATCCTAATAACTTTTTTTCTGAACCGTAATAATAGTCTGTAAATCGAATAGTCTGTAAGTCGATCCCAAAACTAAAACACAATAAATCAAGTAATAGTACCGGCAACGAGAACACAAACTCTAATATATAATAAATGAACAAAACTATATTTCTTCAAACTTGAAAACCTTGGTACGGAAACTCGAAATTCGGTTTAGTTGAAAACTGACCTGAACCGACTGAATATTATCCGTTATTGATCGAAATACTCCTATGCAAATTAAATAACTGAAAATCCATTTGACCAATCACTGTCCTTTGAGACACATAGCACATGCTGGCTTAACACTGGTTAGAGCGTTTCTAAAGTAGGTTTTGTTCCTTTTATTTTGTAGTTCTAACCACATAGACACAGAAACAGCCACATGACCTAGAAATCGGTACATTCTTCATACCACGTCGACTCACAGTTTAGAATCGAAGAAACGTAATTAACCTCTACTACAAGTTCTGAAAAGAAACTTATAACTGCACGTATTGGGTCAGTCTATGTTCTATAACCTATCACCTGGGCTTACCATTCGATGACTCTACCTCATCGCCTACAAACGGCATTTGAAACAAATTTAAATGCTTTTCAAACCGTTTGAAACACTGTTTGATCACTTTTCAAACACAAGTGACACATTTCATTTGTGTCTGAAACACATAATTAACATGTGCATAATTATTGAATGATTATCAACAACAGCTGGAGGTCGCTGAAGTCTCAAGGTACGCAGAGTGGATGAAACTTAAATCCATGTGGTTAGAAAACTTATGAATTTAAAAATTTTCAAAATGTTTCAAAAGATAAAGAAAAACTGAAATTTTCAGGATCCAAATAAGTGAAAGCACCCCCACAAGAGAAAGCAGGTGTGATGCAAACTGTAAGATTTATCTACATACATGATGTGCACAGCATTCGCCGGTAATGAAACGAGTAGAGGGCCGTGTCCACAATGTGACCGCAAAGCACGCATGGAGTGTTTGGCTGGACAGAACAGCGAGAAAATGGCCGAATAATGGCTATGTAACAACCAAATATGGCTGTTCTGTCCAGCCAAACAATCCATGCATGCTTTGCGGTGGCATTTCGGACACAGGCCTCTGCTTGTTATGTTACCAGCAAATTACAAAACCCATTCATAAATACTGTACTGTTGTTACTTTGCTTGGGCTAAGCGCACATTCAGCACATTAAATGCAGCTTTTGGCCTTGATAGATGAAACCACGAAAAGTAATGAATGCCATACTCACAGACTGTAAAGTTGAAGAGTTTCCACAACTAGTGGTCAGCCTGGCTGCAAGAAACATCGAATTTTGGTTGTGCATGTATGCTAACCTCGGTGCAGAGTTATCTTCTTTTCCAAGGCAGACCATTAAAGCTGACATTAAATTCCACAATTTTCTCTGGAAAAAGTGAACTCCAAGTCAAGCCTGTGCACCGTTTTTCACATATTAAAGCTTGCAAGTACATGTATCTACAGAAGTTACTTACACAATCCATCAACAGAAGTGTTGCATTAAACTTTGCTTCAGTAACGCAACCCTTGTCACGCAAGTAGTTCTGTTTTATCCCAACGTGTGCTTTTCAGAAGGCTCTAGGGATGAAATATTTTACAATTTAACTTTGATGAAGGGCAAAGGTTTTCTTCTTTGAAATGTTATCTTGACCTTTGCATGAAAAACATGCTTATTCAGTTTCGTGTACACAAAAATCTCACACATTAAACTAAAGAATCCAAAAAGATCAGACTTTGCAGTGACTGCCACTTTGTATTCAAGACTACTCCACAGTATGCGTTCTGAAATAGGCTGTGCATTGGCTGGCTTTGAGATGTGTCTTGTCTGTGTGATTGCTATTGAATAAGTACTTTTTCAACGAAATAGAAAGTGATTGGATACAGGCATGTTGGTGGCCCTAAAATTCCTAAAAATCCCTAATTATTTTCCTCAGCCCTAAAAGCCCCTTCTTTTTGATAAATTTCCCTAAAATCCCTGTTTTTTTGTTTTATTTCCAAGCACTGCTGGATGCAAACGTCACTGAGAACGCTTGACATGGATTTACAGTTACTGGTGAGTAATTTGTGAGCTTTTTATTTGGAGTTCTTCCCAGTGATAGCATTTGAGGGAAGAAACTCATGCTCATCTTGCTTGGACACATCCATGTGCTCGGGTACAAGATTTGTAGAACTTCAAATCACCACATTCTTTGTAAGGGTTTTTAAAGAGCAACCTATTTTGTAGTAACTCTTATGGAGACTGTAGTGAGCAAGAGTCTCACTATCTGTAGTTGTACAATCAGTACTTTTTAGTTGAACTAACGTTAATGTTGGTCTTGTGGTGTAACTTTCCCCTCAGTTTTTACACACTTATAGATCGAGATGAAGGGTAGCAGATTATTTCGCTATAGCGTACCAAATGTTGCTGGATTGGTTAAATGTTCTATGATAGCCACTGACTAGACAGGTCAAACTAAGACGATCTTCTGTTTACATTCTCTCCTCTTTTTAAAGTTGTATCAACGTTGAAAGTTTCCAAATTGACTTGTTACAGCATCAACTCACAGATGCCCTTTTAAGGCTTCCTGAGTCATGCATTTCAGAGGGATACAGACACCCTACATTCCAGGGCAGATGTCCTGAGAGTTAGTACCACTGTAAGACGTGAGTTGAAGGCTACTGTTGTAGAACCTGTACTTATGATGAATAAATTAAATTTTGTTTCTCAGAGAGAAATTGTGCCTGGTGCAATGTCTTCAAAATCGGATTGATCTGGGATTTGTGTCAAGTATTTTCAAGATAGGACTCAGACTGTGGTGCCACTGCATACACTAGAATAAAGGTATTTAAGTGTGTTTTTGTTTCCATGTGGGAAAGGTAAGATTCATTACTGAAATAATGCCCTAAAATGCCCTTATTTTGAACTATTTCTCCCTAAAAATCCCTACTTCTGGGATATTGTTAAAAGATGGCCAACATGCCGGCTGGATAGCAAACGTAACGGAAAGAGCAAGGGGAATTTGAATGTTAGCTTCAATTTAAGCTCTTTGTTTCACTTGTGGAAAGAGGTAAGCTTTAAGCTCATATCATTTGGACCATGAACTAGAGGTAAATATCACAAATCGAGGTTATATTATTTGGACCATGAACTGCAGGTAAATATCACGAATCAAACTTTGTGTCCATGGACAGTGGACTTAAAACGAAAAATTGAATTTTTGCTTTATAATGGTTGATGCATGGGTGGGACTCAAAGACTTTTGTAATACCTTATTATAGGAAATTAACAAAGCACTTTATTATAACGAAATTTTACAAAATTCACGTTAATTTAATGTATCTTAATTAATGTCGATGTCAATTTAATGCACGCTATTTTACAACATTGTTATTTTAAAGCACCTTTATTTCATTACAAAACCTTTGTAAGTACAGGAAATTTGTGTTACTGCAACAAACTGCGGTTTCGTTTTCGTCAATAAAACGAGTGAGCAGCTCTTGGTGATTTCACGGAGGCTTTGAAAGATCTTTTGAATTGATAGGGTCTAGTTAGGCTTCAAAACCAAATTTTCAGCTTAAAAAAAAAACTTAGAAACATCCGTGCATTTGTCTTGGAAGGTTTTACTGACGGAAGCCAAAACGCAGTTTGGCATTCAGAAATGTAAAGTGCCGGTTTGCAGAATTATGAAAATCGCAGTAAATAAAGCAAGATGCTTATCAAAAAATTCGCATTAATTTAATGCATGTAAATCTAACTTTTGAAAAATTCCGTTAATTTAGTGTAACGTTAATTTTCTTTGCGTTGTCAACGTGCATCGTTAATTTCCTATATTAAGGTATATTTTTGTGTGTTGGAATGTCACTGAAAATGCAGAAACAAAGCACGGACTATGCCGGTTGGACCCTTCAACTATTAAAAGGGCCAAAACAGCACTGTAGTTGGCGCATTATCCTAGCTTGCTGGTGACATTTTGTAACGTATTGCCTGTGAAAAACTATCCACGATTTAAGCTTATAGTTGTTGTTTATCATCCAAAGCAAAAATAGTACTTGTGACGATCACATGAAACGTTTTCAGTGATTTTCTTAAGACCCAGTTCTCCATGCAAAGTGCTTGTGCCGTGTGCCGAGGAATAATTACTTTGCTTCTTCAGTAATAATAATGACTTGCATTAAAGTTGTTGACAGATCTAACACAGGATTGCATTTCAAACACTGATAAAGAAAAATAACGTTTCAAACAGTTTTAAACACATTTGAAACACTTTGAAATGTGTTTCAAATTTGTTTCAAACAGAAACGCACAGGAAAAACGCTTTTCAGCTAAGCATCCTTTTCATCTGGACGGTCACAAATAAATAGATAAATAAATAAATACAATTAGTGCCAACCGCCTATTTGAATATATTATTGTAAATAAATTAAATAATAATCTCACAATCTTATAATGTTACACCCAGTATACATCATAGATTAATAATAGCGAGTAGCTAGTTTTTAGTAATTAAGTGATAATGTATCCAGTATCCAGTTGTAAACGACTCAAAAGTGAAATAGAAGTTGCCATTGTTGTTGTGCCCATTGCCAGCATTCACTTTCATATTGAAACTTCTGTAGTTAATATATCCATGTAACAGCTATAAGAGCATTTGTCATTCGCAACAGCAGTCCTCAACAGTTGAAAAGAGAGAAGGAAATCTTTGACACCCCTCATATTGCTTACCCTTTCTTTTGACTTAACTTATTCTCTACCAGCATACTCTATTAGATATGCTCCATCCAAATGACTGCTTTCCTCCCACCACCAGTCACTTCCATATTGAAAGTGCTAGTCATAACTCATGTCCATAAAACACATGGCTGTAAGCGCATGTTTTATTTTCACAACAAGCCAGGATGCAACAATCAAAAGGTAAGGAAAAACAAGTACTTCCCACGGTAGAAACTTTGGAGATCCTAGTACGAGTGTGGTACATGTATTGTGGGATTGTTTGGGTAGACAGAAAGTACATGTTTACATTCATCACGTGAAAATCAACAGCACAATGTTGATGTGCAGACTGCATGTGCCAGATTGCCACTTACAAAGGAAATATTAATTTGCACGCCTTTCAGTAAGCTACAGCAAAATCAAAACCTATAACTCTTGCCTGCCTGCGGTGACTATGTTAATTGAGAACAGCCTTCTTTTTGTGAAATTTTAAAAGACTATTTTAAATTTCAGAGTATCAATTCTACGTGAACGTGAATGCCATCAGTTAGTGACCTTCAACTGTGAAAGCCAGAGTAAAGGCCTGGGTAAGGGCGTAGCCCTGCATTCTAAAATAATTACTCTATGCAAGAAAGAAGATGCAAGAAATCAAAAGGTAATTATAAAAAAATAAATAAAATAAAATAAACACACGCAAGTATGTTTGAAGTCGAGTTATCCTTCAACATAAAATGAGTGAAGTGGATGAAAGATTTTATGCAACTGCTAACCAGAGTACATTATGTACAAAGCCAATCCATAACAACTGACTAATTTTTAAAGCTGTTGCACAATTTTTCATCATGACAGCTAAAATCACATCAGCCATGACATTGACAAACCCATCACACTGGTTTAAACAACTTGTCAAACTGACTATGGGCGCATTGTGTTGGCGGCCATAATCCTCTGTCAAGATAATGAGGTGCCACTGCATTTTAATTCAAAAGTCCCACCACAGCATTTTAGTTCCAACATCATTTTTACATTATGACATCACTCGTGGTTATACTAAAGATGGGTGAATTCTTTGCCCATTATCAATGAAAAGCAAGGAGTTGTGATATCAGCAAGATCTCAGCTACCTTTGTTCGAGGTAAAAGAGTTTTCCATGGAAACAGACTCCAGTCTTCCGTGCATGTGGAAACACCAGTTTTCACTTCTTTTGACATCAGAAACCCTAGAAGCAAGAAACTAAATTTCAAAGCAATGCTACAAAATCCTCTTGAAATTGTTCTAGCAAAGCCAATCCCCACCCACTAATAAATACATCTCACCTTCCAGTCGGCAAGATTCTGGAAAGTTCCCTTTGAAGTGGTTTGTATCAATTTCAACCTGCAAGAAATTGGCTTTGGGGTCAATTTTAAGCCACATGCAATTATCATGGACTTAATACTATGCCCTTGGAATAGACATTATAAGCATCTAAAAACGGCAGCAACAACAACAACAAAAATGGAAAGTTAAGTTAAACAAAGAGTGTGGAAGCTCAAAAAGGCAGCCCGGAGAGACAAACAGTAATCACCAATTCTGTTTGATTGTTTTTGTTGCAAAGTCAAAAATCATTCACCACCTTTTGAACAGTTCCTGGATGTCCTAATTCAACCACTGACCACTCCCAACCTGTCAAAACAGAAAGTGTTGGATTGATTTCATCCCGGTTCCTTTTCTCTGTATCAGCTTTACTTGGCGGAACCAGAGGCCCCTTGTTACACCATTGGTGCAACACAGAACAAAAGTTGTAAGATAACACCAAAGCATTTGTCTCGACACTGTGTGCATATTTATGGAATGCAAGATACACTCTGAAATAAATTGTAGCCAGACCAATGGAGGAGATGACTGATACCCCCTGCCAGTCAGAAAGACTATTGCAACAGATGCCATTCGCCTATTTCACAAAACGGTAAAGCTTTGAAAGTAACTCGTCAACCATTCATCTTCTAGTTCTTCTGTTCTGTGAAGCAATTACCCACTTCACAAAAATTCCCTGCTGCACTGATTAACTGGACCTTAAGGGCAGTCGAAGGAGTACTTATGACAGACCACATCTTTCACTCTTCCCGCTATTCTGGCCACAGAACACAGTTTCCATCATCCTATGCACAAGCATTCATTGCAATACCTGACCTGGGACTTTAAGGCATCCATCTTTCCCCAGCTCAAGAATGCTTGGCCGATCCATCTGAAGGGAAAGTTCATAACGTCTGTTTTAGTCTTATGCTTTACAAAGTATACATAAATAAAGGTTGATTACCTGCACAATTTCAATCCTTTGGACTGAATAAACTCCTATTTCTTAGTAAAATTCAATAGTATTCAAGGAGATATAAATTTTATACCAAGTCAATGAATGAAGTGATGTATTCAGGGTGTTCATTAGGCATCGGAGATCGGAGAATTCTCCGCCTACTACGCAGAATTCTCCGGCTAAATTTTGATGGCATGGCCCCCTAGAGGGGACCGAGCTTCGCTCGCTCCCTCACCATCTCCTGTTACTTTACACTATTCTCCTGCTACTACGTTTCTTAATGAAAACCCTGTGTATTCATTGATGATGACATGGGCATATGTGGAAAAAATGTATGCCCGAGCCATCATCGATGGAAAAATAAAATTTGACACTTAGCACACAACAGTTAGGTTTCATGTTGCATAAATTAGCATAGGTGCACGTTAATTACATGTATTTGCAATCTTAAGCCAGATATTTGCAGTCTGGGAATATCAGTCTTTTTTATAAAAAAAAATGTTACTGTGTAATTTATGATGTAGCTTTATGCTTTATGCATGAAAAGACACAGAAATAATTAAGTTTCAACAGTGCAATTCATAAGATTCAATGTAAATTAAGAGCAACTAAACACTGTGTGGGAGCATATACTTGGACTTGGGCGTTGTTGTCTTCACATAGGTGTGAAATCTGCTTCAGAAATAGGGAGTACTGAGATGGGAACAAATTTGATACAATTATTTGCTATGAGTGAAACATGGCTGAACCCAACCTGGGCTGTTAGGCCATTATTAGCATATAAATAGGGCGTATTGTTATCTGTGTCTCGTTCTTAAAGAGAAGAAGGAAATATGCAAATAATGGGCTGGGTATACTGCAATCGCTCCAGGAGATTACTCTGAATGTTTACACACTGCACCCACAGGATAGGTTGGCCTTTGGTTTGAGGAAAGGTGGAGACCTTGCTGTTTACACCTGGAATAATCTTCTCTGTAGAAGTTTTTTTTCTGCTTTACCTGATGTCTTTTATTCCAGCCAATCATGGTCATACTAACAACTGCAACAACACAATGCAACTCTCTTAAGTCCCACTCCGATCACACTCTAGCACACATGCACCTTCCAACTAATTATGTAACATGCAGTACATTCCTATCATATAACAATGTCAACTTGAGTTGCTTTTTATTGAAGTTAACCAACATCTTTCCGGACCCAAACGTCTCTTCATCACCATCTACAGGCCTCTACTAATGAATTTTACAGTCAACTTTCTGGAAGCATCAGCAAGCAAATATGAACAAGTCATTATTGCTGGTGACTTTAATATTGATCTGTTATTATCGAACACTCACAATAAGTTATTTAAAGACATCCAAATGAATCACTTAATCTTGGATCCTACCAGAATCACTTAGAACTCTTCCTCATTGTTGGATCATGTTGTTTCTACCCATCCAAACAGAACAATAGAAATTTGTGTGGCAGCATACAGGCTAACTGACAGGAGCCCATGAATAGGGCTCCTGTAACTGATAATTATCCTGTATGCTTCACCTACAAACACAAGGGAATAATGACAAGAAAGATACATCACGATACCAAATGTTACCATGAATACCAGAACTTTGACCAACACAGTTTGTTTATGATCTGGAATCTGCACCTCGGTCAATAATAGGCTCTTCTGGCAATGTAGATGATAAATGTTTTTGATGTCTTGAACACTCATGCACCTCTTATTGAACACAGAGCGAAGAATAAAATATAATGCCACTGCGGATGAATGCAGATATCCTGTAATCATATCAGACTGAGAGACATCTTCAAAGCACATGCAAGAGACAATCTTCTGGCTAGCAGCATGCATAAACACCCATGGAATCAGGTGAATCAAGATCATTAAGACTGCTAAAACGACCTTTATAAAGGAATCTATTATGGAAAACAGGACTAATCCTAAATCACTGTGGAAGATACTAAAACAGGCTGTACCAACCAAGCAACCGCCAGTTGCTTGGTCCTTCCTGGTTGTCATAGGGAAATAGATAGATGACTCATCTGATATGGCCAATTTGTTTCTCGATCAATTTATTGTGGCCTCTACTACTGTACTTCTTTGCCTCACAGCTACAATGTTGAATTGCACCTAAATCTTAAAGAATTTCTCAACAGTCGTGCTGGTGAGTAGACACCTTTCACATTCCACCTATGACTCCACTTCAAGAAGAAAACGCTCTCAAGAATATACACTGAATACTGTATGTCAGCTAGTTTGGACAGAATAGGCATCAAGGCTCTCAGACTGGCCCTTCTGGCATTATACCAAGCCTCACTCATCTATGTAATGCTGCTATCCAAAGTGGAACTTTTCCCATCATAATTTTAGACTGCTAAAGTTATTCCCAACAATTATCGACCAATCTTTGCCCTACCTGTCATCTTGAAGCTGCCGGAAAGGCATGTTGCCACTAATCTCCCTGATCCCAGGCTAAAAATCATATCTTGCATCAATCTGCA
>BLFK01000343.1:1636451-1643951 GCA_014634185.1 Astreopora myriophthalma | reverse complement strand
GACATCGGTCTGTAATTGCTCATTACTTTTGGGTCGTCCTTTTTGTAAATGGGTATTACTTTGGCAATTTTGGTCTTGTCAGGGACAATGCCAGTGGAAAATGACAGGTTGATAATGTGAGTCAACGGATGACAGATAGCGGCAATACAGTGTTTGATGGCATTCATATTTATCCCATCAAAACCAGGAGCTTTTCCCCCTTGGAATGTTTTGGATGTTTCAATAATCTCTTCGTTGTAATTGGGTGCAAATAAATAGTAGGATAATTTCCTTTTACGTAAGATATAGGAGACTGCAAAGTTGCAGGGATTTGATCAGCCAACAATTTACCAATATTGGTGAAATAAGAACAAAATTTATCAGCAATCTGGGTAGGCTCGGTGAGGTCAGAATCATTATATTTAAATACAGAAGGCAGTTTCGTTTTGGATTTGCGTTTGTTAATAACTTCATTCAAAACTCTCCATGTTTCCAATGTTTGTTTTGTTTTGTCTAGCTTTGTCAATTTCATTTTTATAGTATTTTCGCCTTGCATTGTGTAAGAGCAGCGCTAGTTTGTTTTTGAAGGTTTTGTACTTATTGTGGTGTTCTTTGGAAGGTTTCCTCAGATAGCATTTATACAGTTTGTTCTTCTTTGTTATTGATTTTAAGAGTGCGGAGGAAATCCATGGCTTATTAAGAGTTGCTACAGAATACCTTCTGACTTTTTTCAGCAGAAAGCAATATTATTGTTGAAAATTTGTACAAATTCGTTACTAAAAGCATTGTAAGCTACATTCAGGTCGTTACAGCTGTAAACAAAATCCCAATTGGTTTGCGATAGTGTATCGTTAAATCAGGCTTTGTTTGATTCATTGAAACTACAACTGAATCTCCTTTTGTCTTCTTTTATAGAAAGATCAAGACATGAAATGGCAAAAATTGGAAAATGATCCATAATATGTGTAAAGAGCACACCACAATTTGTAGATTCTGTGGGCACATTCGTAAAGATATTATCAATTAAAGTAGCCGAGTTACTAGTTACTCTAGTGGGTCTAGAGATAAGCAGGAGCAGCATAAAGGACATCATTATATCAAGAAATTCACCCATAGGGGAATGTTTCTCACTATTAAGAAGGTTAAGATTAAAGTTTCCCATTAAGTGTTGTTAATTCCTGTAAGGGACAGTCTGTCATCCCGCACTCCCCACCTAACCGCCCTTTGGTGAGGGTCACATGATCTGAAGAACATGTGCTCTGGGCTTCGGCGGTTGCAAGTTTTACGCGTGGAAGGCTTTACCCGTTTGTTCGCCTTTTTTGACCTGTCGATGTTGAGCGTAGGATTAGATGCCCAAAAATATGTAAGTTTCGTTTTTTCTTTGTTTTGTTTTCCTTTTTTGTTACAAGTCGCTTTATCTGTATTCGGTATTTCTTTCGTTCTAGTCATTTATTTTAATGTCATTATTTATTTTGTAATTACAGCTGTACCGTCCACAAATATACGTGTAACAGATTAAACTTATGTAAAGGATTTGTCTGCGATTGGTTCAACAATTCCAGTGTTATTTGTGGTATAAGCATAAACATAGTCCACAATGTCACAAAATGAAGTTATTATCAAAAAGGAACTATTTAAAAAAGAATCAAAGGATGCTACGAATAAGTCATGGGACCGGAACCTAATTTTTGCCAATGATGTTCTTGTCTTCTGTAATGATGGAGGCATTTTGTTTTCAAATGGGGGGCATGTTGTGGCAAAAAAATAGATCACTTAGGCATTGCATAACACAATCAGTTGAACTTGTCTGGATTTGCCCGCATTCCGATGACCTTTTATCATGTCAGCAAAAAAAAATCAAAACATTTCTGATCAGTCGATTTCTCTGAAATTTAAAACGATAATTGCTAAAGAATGGAGAAAGGATCTTTGCTATTAACAAAAATTCCTGTGTTTTAGCATGACAATGCTACGAAGAGGTAAATGCAAATTTTTTCTTGCGTGTATGCGATGTTTCTCTCTTCATACGCAAAATTTTACAGGAAATACTGAATTGCAAAAGAAAAAGTCTACTGAAAGATCATTAAATAATCTTTATTTGAGCTTTCAATTGGACAAAAAAGATGCATCACTTACCGAAATATTCTTTTTTTAAATACACCATGTACAAAAAAATTTTGTGGGAAATTTTTTGTCATGGGAAAAGTCGACAGAAAGTCAACAAAGGTGTTGTGGCATTTCTTCAGAAAATCGCTTAACAGTTGGTCAGCTGTTGACATCAATTTGTTTACATCTGACTGAGTGACATATTTGCATATTCTGACAAAAGTCGTTTCTGCGCTCCGTGTATCCACAGCTAAAAAGGGTTTTGTTTCCAGAACGCCAAGGCCAGTATGGCTGGGCTTGATTTGCCATATTTTGCTGGTGAAGGGCACATAAGTTGTTTGTTTCCACAATATCTTGTTTCCATCTTGGGAATCTTGGGAGTTTGGTAAGCCCAAACATTATAAGCCACTATGGTTTCTTTCTGGGCTTCCTCACCAGACTTTACATTAGTTGCAACATTCTTTTTATTAATTTGGCATAACTTGTATTTGTTGATTTTATTGTGAGGTAAATGAAATAAAAATATAAACAAAAGGAAATCCTACTATTAATTCTACAAATACCTATTTTACCTTCAAATACCACCACACAACTTTCAGTGAATGTTCCATTACATGTATTACATGTAACAGTGTTACACATGTTACCGTGCCTGGGAACCAATCATTGTAATACTACGGTAGTAATTGTTAACACAACAACCCAGTTTCTGATTATGACTTACTATTTTGCAATGGTTGTTTACATTACCAATTGGCATGGAAAGAGACAACTTGAGGATTTTCTCAGCAGTACCTTGGTTCAGTCTAAATTCATTCAGTTAGTCACAGCTTTTTTATGTTCCATTTCCTTTGCTTTTCTGTTTCTCATGTTTATTTTTTGCCATAGTTCAGGTTCATAAGTTTGTTTTTGCATCTCAAAGACGTTTATATTTTCAATTTATTAAAATACAAACTCTATTTTGATTGGCCACTATACCTCACTGGGTAAATAGTTCAGCTTGAAGTCAAAACAAGGGTTTCACTTCTGAGAAAAGGAAACAAAAAACAAAAACCGGCTGAGAAGGATACTTTTGATAGTTGCTTGGAAATAGGGTACAACTCACAACGTGCACCCTTCAAGTTTATATGTACTCAGTAGTAATGTGTTCATTCTCAGCCATGCAACTAAAGATCAACTGAGTCTTTCAATGCCAATTAATTTATTGCAATTATGGGAGAAAACATGTAGATTGGCTGACCGTGGTTTTATCTCCAATTTGATCTCTGTCAAATGACTAACCTAGGGGAATTTAGCTCTTTGTATAAATTAGAAATCACCACCAATTTGGAAAATAAATTACCACTCACACACAACTACAATATTAATATCTCCTAAAGATGATACGACCTGTTTGGCTGTTTGGCATACACAAATCCAAATTATCTTTTGCCACCTTGTTTACCAAGACTAAACACTCTCGCCACCCCATTTTCACTCACAGTCCAAAACACTATCTTTAGCCACTTAACATTCCCAAAATGAAAAAAAAAGGAGGACCATGAATTTATCCCAGATGTTCTTCTGTGTGGCATTGTTGCCAAAATCACGAAAAGAGGAGTATAAGCTCAAATCAACTGGCTAATTGGATCAACAGAAATAATTTCTACAACATACCAAAAAGACAAATAGTAATTCAAACAAAATTACTTGTGCTTCCTGTCATAGTTATCTTTGTTCTTTTGCCACCAATTGTCCACTTTTTTAACAACCAATAATTCACAACAGCTTTCATGGCCTTCATGTTCACTCTACTTTAATCTCCATGCCCCATCTTGCCCAGTCTAATTATAAGACTTACGCATGAACATTTGACCCCAATGGCAAATTTGAGGCCAACCATATACAGTCATAGCCATCAGTAAACCTTACCTTGGGCTCCACCACCCAAGTAATAAATTGTAGTACTTCAAAGAATAACAGTCACGCTTTAAGTTTCACATACTCTGCGCGCAGTCTCCCAGCCATCTCCCATGTTAGTTGCTGTACCAGGTGCAATAAGATTACGAGGATGACCATAGTGCATGTTGCTCCATCCCACAACTGTTCCACCATTCGACATTGCTGCCAGGTCTAAAGGTACCTTTGAATACAACATACACAAAGAAACTGATAAACTAAGAGTATATCCTTTTGGGGCTATTCTTTCATATTCTGGCTTAGGACTATGAAGGTAAGTGGAGTAAGGTTTTCCAAAAAGAACTGGGTATTCCTATTTGTGAATAGTCTTAACTTAATGCACCCTAAGGAAATGATCAGGATGAAACTAAACTACACACAAGCTGCACGAATGCCTGCTTGGTGTTCCTGTTAATTCAAAATCAGTGTTGACTGCCTTGTTCACTGTAAATTATTTCATATATAATTGCTGAGGCTCACAGCATTATTGGGTATAGCTGAGGCTGGATGCTGAAGCTGCCTGCATTAAAACCGGTAATGCTGTGAGCTGAAGTAATTATCTGTTATAATTACTGACTGTCATCAGTACTCATTCTCTGGCTGCAATTATATCAACAAATGGTGCCACCCCTTTGGGAGTTTTGTGGTAAACAATAGATCAAAGAATGATGTTCATAACATGTTTTTATTCAAGGTGACAGTTACGTAAAGTTATTGTTATTTAGGAATTTTGAAAACAGTGATGAAGGAAAATGGAGGAAATAAAAACAAAGATATCATTTAAAATGTTCTTCCTTGAACATGTTAAAGACAGGCAACATGGAGGAACTACGCTGTATAGGAATGTCAGCATTGTTTTGCTGTACCAATGAAGCTTGAAGCTTCAAATATCACCGTATATAAATAAAGGTCCCTTGCTTTACTTTTTTATTTTGCCAGTTGTATAGGTATTAATATTATCAGTTCCAACTGCTTATTGAACAAGTGACTTGGGTTGTTTCCTAGTGCATGAAAGACTTTGTGCACCAGTTTAACACGTATTTCGTAGGTACACGTGTAAAGCATGCAGCATTATTGAAACATGGAGGAGTATTTTTAATATTGCAGTGCGCAGGTGGCAATATTTTTATTATTGCAGTGTGCAGGCTGTGATATATTTAATAACGCAATTTGCTGGTTTTAGCACATTCAGTATTACCCCTGATAATTTCCCCACCAGCAAAAAAGGCCGCATTTTTCTCAGCCTTTGGTGATATAATGCAGCTAGACAAGAGGTGTTCATGATGATCACTAATTATTTAAATGCAATAACACACGATTTAACTTTGTATAAAAATATTGAGTACACTGTATAAATATTTAGTGTAAATTATTCAAATGTAACAACACTCCATTGTAACTTTCTAAAAAATGGTAATATTTTTAATTAATAGTTGTTTTTTGTGGGTTAGTTCAGACTGAAAGTTAACTTTCAATGTGCCATGAAAAAGTAGCAGTCATCATCAGCACCTGGCTAATGAGAAGCATGGGTCTGTTTTTGACGGCTTTCCAATACAAAAATTCAGTTCCCCCTAAACAGGAATTCAAAGCAACCTGTGATTACCTAAGGAACAGTTTTGTTTGTGTACATAACTTGTGTGGCCCATTAGTGTAATCTCAAGGGCAAAAGTGAAATACTGTATCTGTTTTAAGGTTTCTAGATGAAATATTTTGCATAACTTTATGAAGTGATGAGAGGTCACCCATTACCTTTGGCTCTTCACCGAAAGGGAGGGCTCATACAGATGTTGATGACTTTAAGGAGTCTTGTTTATCGTACTTGTATTAGAGTTCCAGTAGCTTATGACTGCCTTTCTTACTTCAGTTCCACAGTTCCCTATTTTCCCTGGCTTCAAATGGATGTGATGACAAACTCTAGTCTTTGATATTTCATCCAACAGAATGGTTCTCTTCATCCAAGAGGGAACTGAATTTTGCCCCGATATCAGTGGGAAGGAATCAGATGTGTAAGTTAACAACAATAAAAAGTAATAAAAAGACTACAAGTATAAAAAGGCAAGGTTATGGAAACTGAACATTTAAAGCATTCCATTGTAACTCGTGGCAGGAAGTAGTTGTGTCCACCGCTGCATAACTTCCATTTCCTCAACACTGGTTGTAACTCATGTAGACAGTGGTCGCCATTGTTGGTAATTTGGCTCCATAGCTTCATATCCTGCTCCCTCATTACATTTGTGAAGGGAGTGTAGTCCATGGCAAAGCCGGTTTTGAACGATCATTTGCAGAATTCATGAATACAGCTGATGTACTTCGCTTCAAAGGCACAGCCCCACACCTTGACGCCATATAGGAAAATAGACATGACCAGACTCTCAAATAGGGCAGTTGGTTCAGCAATAGAATACCCATAATGTTTACGGACATATAGGATGCACAGTTTTGAGCTTGCTTTCTTCAAGATAAAGTCAAGGTGTGCATCCTAATTACCAGGACCTTCACTGAAGGTTACACTAAGAGTTTGAGCTATGGCTTCCTCACTATGCCTGGAATTCGCTCAGGTGGGCTTTATTTGTTCATCCTTTCACAACCATTTGCCAAATTTTCTTCAGTTTAAGTTTCATCTTATTTTTGACAGAGCATTGCTGTAAGCTCTCTCTACTTCTACGGCTGAGGGGTCCCTGGAATTACCATTTAAACGGACACTTGATTAACAGGGTTTTGCCTTTGTCCAAGGGGAAAATCTCATTTATCATGCTGGAGAAAAGGAGGGCTCCTTGTAAAGTCCCCTGGCAAACCAGCCTCATCAGTTCGAAGGGAATCAAGGTTCTTCTTTACCTTGCGAAATGCTGCTGCTCTCTCTTTGTTGATATCTACTCCCTCTGTCCCATGGTTGTACAGCTGGCAGACAAATGCTTCAGCATCGGCCAAGACGCTTTCCTCTGGTGGACAATATTCGCCTAGATGTTCGATGAGCTTCGATGAACTGTCAAAGATTTTCAAGGCTGATTGCTCACTGATACCCGCAAACTGGCTGGTTGTATAACAACCGGTGATGGTATGGAAGGATAGCAGCGAATTCCTCTTCTCCTCGGGCAATGAGATCTTGTGGACTGGAATGTATCTCTTTGTTCGGGATGTACCGGAGAACATAAAAATTTCTTGACAGAGATCTTGTCTGTGCGCCAGAAGGATGACGAGAACATGTGTCACAGCACAACACGTTAACTTGGTGATAACCCCTAACAGCTGCATCTCTAGCGTGGAGTACAATTTCATGTGTCTGCCTCCTCATGGTCTGAAGACAGCTCCTGCAGATTCTCTCGGGATGCATCGGATGACCACACGTTCAGTATCTCTCTGAACCCTCCGCTAACCACCAGCTCACTTCCAGGATGCGTCCCATAACGTTGTGACATTTCAGTCGACAGAAAATGGGCAAGACTGGCCTTGTTTTCTTCCACGACAATAAACCTGTCC
>BLFK01000343.1:1618951-1631451 GCA_014634185.1 Astreopora myriophthalma | reverse complement strand
TTCACACTTTAGGGATTTGCACTTCGCTCCTTTCTGTTTAAGACTCTTCTATGTAGCACGATCCACAATGTTACATGTTGCCCCCGAGTCAATAAGGACATTCTTTAACTGCACACCTCCAACAGACAAATCAACAACACCAATCGAGCCATTACTACTCTTCGTATTCAACACAAAAGCATAGTTATCTTCTTCTTCTTTCTCTTCTGAGACTTTAATAGCTCCTTCTGAACAGTGTCTTCCACTAGGTTTCTTGGTTGACTTTGTCTTGCAACAAGCCCTAAAGTGACCACTTTTACCACATTTATTACAAGTCTTATCTAATGCTGGACAGCTCTTGTCCTGTGCAAGATGACCAGTTCCACCACACCGGTAGCACTTCCTTTCTTTTCCAGGTTTCTTTCCTTTTGTCCCCTTTTCCTTTGCTTGTCGATCATTCGAAGACAATTTGTTCACCTGCTCAGGTCTTGCCATAGACTGCATTTGAGTGTTAACAGCTTCATGGACTCTTGCAGTTTCTCACATCACAGTCAAGGTTGCTTCTCTGCATTTTTCGATGATCTGATCACAGATGGCTTCATCCATGCTTGAAAACTCACAGGATATAGCCTTCTGGCTCAGACGGCATACCAATTGATCGATAGTTTCCCCCTCCATCTGTTGCATTTGGCGGAAAACATGTCGCTCAAATGAAACAATTACTTTCGGTGTAAAATAGTTATCCAGGACTGCAATGCAATCGTTAAATGAAGTATCTTGATCTTCAGACACCAGAGTGTAATAAATTTCTTGTAACTCAATACCTCCTGAATGTAACAGCAATGCTACTTTCTGCCCTTCATTGGTTACTCCTTTCGAGGCCACATACAGGTTAAAAGCACGTTTCCATCGTTTCCATTGAACAGACAACGGATTTGGCTCTCCCTTGGGGTCAAAGCAGGGAAGGCCACGGACCTCCAGGATCTGTTTGGCACTCACCCGGCCTGAGTTAGTGGACGATGGTGCCCTTGGGTTGCTTTCTTGTTCTTCGGGTGTTCCAGTCGTGGGCATGATTTCCTTCTCGATAAAAATTATGTCACAAATTTAATCTTTGAACACTTGGAAAATCATCCTCACCGCCAAATGTAACGATGGCCTGTAAATAGATGAACTCAACAGGTTTCTTTAATCTACACCACCGAGCACGCCATGTTACAGTACCATGATTCTTCGTGCACCAATAACTCTATATAACAGTAACGAAATGTCTAAACACTACACATGTTTATAAACAATAAGCAAAGAGCTACTTCAAGTGCAGCAAACGGGCACAGTTACATGTGTATGAAGGAAGTTATCTTTGTCATCATCAAAATGAATTTTGTACTTGGTATAATTGTACACTCTGTTTGACAAGGTGGGACTACCCTCTGAATTTAGGGATGCAAATGCTTCCTATTGTGTTGCAGTTTTCTCAGAGGTCCAAAGTTGGGAGATAGTTATAATGTCAGCTTAATAAAAGTCAACGTATCAGTCCAACACTCTAAGGCATAATGACAGTCAAGAAGGATATCATTTGGCTGCTAGACCTCATTACCTTTCTACACAATACGTTTCTGCTATCAGCAGGGTGCAGAGCCACATGCATTACGCACTGTTGCACAATACTCTGACAGAGGCACTCAATGATCCCTTGTTGCTTGGCTATGTGCACTGTAAAGCTATTTTGTTTAGTTATTTTGTAATCTTTCGGGGTAATTAATTATTAGGGTGAGCCTTACATACAGATCACTGTCTACAATTTGATTAATAATTCAGTGTTCTTTCAATAATTGTTTCTGCATTCAACCCCTGATTTCCCCTGAGACTGAAATCAAAACCCCCCTACTGGATTTTCAGTATGACCATTCTATACAGGTGCATGCACGTGACTGATTTCGGCTATATGATAGGACAATAGGTCTACGAATTACTCAAGTGTGTTAAGGCTTGGATTTCTTCATTTAGATGACCCCCTGCAAAGATATGGAAGAGCAAAATATGCTGCAAAAGTAAGTTTATTTTATTTATTTTCTTTGGTAAGAGCTAAGATTAGCCATTTTTTTCTTTTTGTGAATTTTTTGTCTTCCATAAATATACCCAATAAATTATTGTGCTAACAGAGCACTCAAAGTTTGGGCTGCATCTACTTTCTGTTGTCGTAACCCTACCTTATTCTATATGGAGATGCTAAACATACAAACAGAAAAAAAGGGTATTACTTAGAACACCTTGGAACACATTTTCTGCAATACAATGAAACTGACCTTCTCAAGACTGACATGGCTCCAGTCCTTAGCTGCAATGCCATACACTCTAAGTCGAGCAACACCACCATCTATTAAATGTAAAAAGGTAAATTGCAGGCCAAAATATCAATATTGACCACAATTTTTTTCTGATAGTAGCTAGCTAACAAAGAAAGTCAGGGCACATGTAGAACACAAAATTGTCTTAACCAGTATTAAAGGCATTGCAGATCACAGTTTCTTTTACAAACAAACAGAGTGCGACAAAGCTACCTGTCCAGTAGCCTGGGGCTACTGTTTTGACTTGTTGGGATAGTGTTTTCTTATCACAGCTTTGCTGACGGTTGGTTTGAATCCTATGTTGTAATATATACCAGTAGACTGGATTAATGTGCAGGAGAAAGCTCCTGAGAGAATATGATAGTGTTTCAACCACATACTAGTCACATAACTACAGGGTGAGATGAAAATGAAAATTTTTATAGGGCTTTCCTGTTACCATGGTTACGTATTACGTCACAATAAGGACCGCAATTTATTCAGCAATAATTGCTGTTTCATATGGTAACATAACATTGTTAATACGTGATAGTGTTATAGTGTCAATCTTTCTGATAAGTGAGGCTCTTGAAAGTATTGAAACCGGTTTGAGCCACCTTAAAACAATCACAAATGCTAAACAATGGTAAATATGAGCTGTAAAAATGTACGCTTGAACAAACTTTGCATTGTTTACATCCTTCCCTGGTCATGTATCTCACTGATAAATTTCACTAGTTTGAAGCCCCCTAATTCAGACTTTAGGTAATAGTTAGTCTGTATGTGACGAAATTACTCATGTGTTAGTTTGATTGTGGTCCTTGAAAGTGAACCTTGAAGGTGAAAGTTTGTCGCCATCTTCAACACAGCTTTCAAGAGTTTCAGAAGTATTGGTTACTGTTTTAGATGGAATTTTTCTTTGTTAAAAGCTATGGAAGCCAAAGCTATGTTTGGTTTTCTACGACTGAACAAAGCATATGCATGAAAGGTAAATCAGAGAAACAGTCAGATATCCAAGCTAACCTTGTATATGAATTAAAATATATGGCCAAGGAAAAAAAAACACCAACAACTATAGATTCAAGCAATATTTACTATTCATCTAATCAAATAATAACTGATATCAGCTTTCAAACATTACTAATATTCAATTTAACTCGGCAAATCCTTCTTGCAAATTTATGGATATGGGAGACCCATTTCCGAATAAGAGACAGTAATAAGTAATTTTGCTGACCTTTGACAGCTCTTAGTCTGGTTATTACTAGGCAATGAAACCTACCCAGACTTGGTTTATAAGTTACTAATTTTTGGCAGATCTTTTTGTTACTGGGGACACCTTTTTAATATACACAATTTGAACAACACGTTAACAACTTCCCAGTCCTTTTTTAACTCCAGAACAGACAATTAACCATGACATTCGCATTAATTTTAACCTAACAATCAAAACTGAGTAACATGCTTGAGCACCTGGATAAATATTCAGTCTGAGATGCGTCCATCTTTGTGGGTTGCTGATTGCAAAGTAATTATGTCTGGTGTAGGCATAACCTGGTTGCAAGGCAGTCATAGGTAGAATTTCACACCAAAGCTGTTGCAAGTCAGAGAAACAACATAGTCTCATAAATGCATGATTAAAGTATAATGTACATTTAAGCCTCTTCAGAATGGCTGTTTCAAAATAAGATTTGGTAGAGTGTCAGAGGACACATTTACTTTGATGCAATTAATGATAATCATTATTATTTATAGTTTCAAAAGCAGGAAATTATTAAGACCAGTTTAACCTGAGGGCCTAATTGTTCAAAGCTTGAATTAACTCATCCAGGGTAACAATGCACTTGTTGTGGTTGTCCTCAATACTCAGACAGACCACATTCAACCTACATACAAGGAAAATGGAGAGTGATATATGTAACACTATGATTGTTTCCCCTTGATCCTCAGTTTCCAAATACCCAAGAGCCAATTTCATTTATACATGTTTGTACAATCACAGTGTTAATAAAATTGATTTCGCCAATTAGCTTGCCTTTACTTACGTCACTGGCAATCACACCATGTGCATCACTGGCTTTTCTTCCTTTGCACAACAAAAAATGCATTGCAGAAATTTTAAATTGGAAGACCCCCATCTGGCATGCTGGTATATAGGAGGATAATCCTCAGCTGATAGATTGTGCTCAAAATCTCAGTTGCCGTGAAGCTTCGCTTCTTGGCCAACTGTTCATTTTTTGTACAATCTATCAGCCCTGGACATTTTCCCCTGATATACATGTACAAGCCACTGGAAGAGGCTTAGTCAACAAATAATGTGTTCATGCCATTGACAGAAATCTTAAGAGTGACATAGTATCATAAAATGTTGAGGCACCATTCATTTTTCTACAACTTACTCTACTGAATTTATCTAGTTCTTCTGTCAAGTCAGCTGGAGCATTCGAGCCCATTTCACTTTTTCTGTCTAAACGAAGTATTGCAAGATCTGTTCCAACAAAAACAATAAAAGACAGTATCAGTTGTGACTAATCATGAAGGGAATGCCTGTGTATTTCACCCCAGGCAGAGAGGTACATGAATGTGTGCATATTGACAACTTGGGAGTCTAGAAAATAAAGACCTCAAAAACCAAGATAGAGGACCTAAGAACCCACATCTGGAGAACACAGACTCAGAGACCAGAAAAGAATTATCCTAAATGGAGGCAAGAAAGACTCCAAAAGAAATTGATGTTTTTTTTTTTAACCACAGAAAAACCTTCATTCCCGCTTAAATAACCCAAAAGAGAGAGTGGTGGCTAGCCACTTAAAAAAGAACTGAAGGCTAGATGCTAACTTTTTCGGTAGCTGAGTACTATTTCGAAATACCGTCTACTTTTTATAAAATTAAGAAAAAAAAGAAAAAGACTGTACATGTGAAACAGAATTTTATCTTTGAAACTGCCCACCCACTGACAGAATTACTATGGATTGCCATTGCTGTCAAGTCAAGTACCTATAGCAAGAGTACCAGCAAAATGAACTCAACATAATGCAAACAATTAATTTCTCTTCTTTTGTTCATGCATAGCTGCTACAAATAATGATAATTTTATAGCACATCTTAATTTTTGAACAAGAACCCCTTATTCTAAACACCACAAATATTTAAGTCAGCGCAGTAATACTTCAAGATTGAATGAAGTATACTGATAGTTCTTTTTGCTCGCAAACTGAAAGCTTGATCTTGAAATCCTACAGACTGCTGGTGCATTCTATAATGTTTGCCACCGGCAAGACTGTGTTTGGATTAGTTAAATTTTCTCTTGTAATCCGAATGCTCATTCCTTAAGAAAAAGTTCATCTTTTGCTGGAAATCCATGAAAAGTTAGGCATCTGGGATTTTTGTTATGGTGCGTTTATTATTTTAACAATGACTCATTGAACCATTTTGTCCTGTTCAAATACGGTGGCTAGAGTTGTGTTGCAAATGAGTAGGTTTCAGCACATCACACCTGTTTTGAGCGAGCTTCACTGGCTACCCATTCAATACCGCATTGTTTTCAAGATTCTGCTTTTAGTGTATAAATCAGTGAATGGTACATCACCTAGCTATTTAGCTCAGAAACTACATTATCGTTCTCATACCAGATCATTGAGGTCTGTTAGTAATGAACTTTTAATGCAACCTAGATCATATACTAAGACCTTAGGGGACAGAGCATTCGCTGTTCATGCACCAAGAGAATGGAACTTAATATCCTATGAAATTCGGAAGTCTAACACCATCTCAAGTTTTAAAAGATCACTTAAGACATACTTGTTTACTAAATTTAGTAATAACAGATCATTCTTTCTATAGGTTTGTATATATATGGTTTATAGTTGTAAATATAATAGGATATGGTTGTAAATTTGTAATATTCATTAGTAATGTTGTTCACATGATTGTAAAGTGCCTTGGGTTCACATGTGTGTATGTATGTACACCACAATAGTCTAAGGGACACTGACAGTATGTCTGATGTAACGATGGGTTCCTATGACAGAGTGAAAACATGTGAGTTGATCAGAATATACATGCTCTTGCTTAAAGCACAGAAATTAAAGCACATTTAAATTTGAAATTGCCATTTTGCTTGGTCTCTGCCCCCTGAACAATTTTTCAGACAGCCATGACCGAGATGTTTGAGGACATAGAATGATGCAAGGTGATTGTTGATGATTTATTGGTGTGGGGCAGGAACACAGAGGAGCATGATCACACTTTAGATAATGTGTTGCATAGGGCAGAGAAAACTGATTTCAGGTTTTACGGGGTGAAGTGCAAGTTCCACAAGCAAGTGGCGAAATATGTGGGATGTATTTGGGACTGATGGCTTGAGGCCTTGCCCAGACAAAGTTCAAGCCATTTTAAATAAGCCAGTACAGTGTACCTCAAGATAAATGATAAAGCACCTCTCCAAAGGTTCATGGGTATGGCAAACTACTTGCATAAATTTATCCCTCACTTGGCCGGCATCAATCAGCCTCTGAGGGAGCTACTAGAAAAAACAGTTAAGTGGCACTCGATGGGAAGGCAACAGAAAGCATGTGAAGAGCTGATTACTAGTATCACTCAAGCACCAGTTTTAAAGTACTATGATATCAGTGCAGTTGTCACAGTCTCAGTGGATGCATCCTCAGAGGGACTTGGTGCTTGTTTGCTCCAAGGGACACAGCCAGTAGTCTATGCTTCAAGAACATTGAACAGTGCAGAGCGTAATTACGCTCAGATTGAAAGAGAAATGCTTGCACCTGAATTTGGCACCAACAAGTTTCACCAATACATTTATGGAAAGCATAAGCATACTATGGAGACCGACCACAAGCATCTAGACAGTGTGTATAAGAAGCCTTTGTCCAAAGTACCTCAGTGCATGATGCTTTGAGTCTAACACTATAACTTAAAAGTCAAGTATGTGCCTGGCGATAAGAGAAAGTGGCCAAGCGTAAATTTGTAACAAGTACCCAACCATCAAGTCAAAGAGCCTTTGTTACCCCATGCTGTACCTGATAAACCGTGGCACATTTTGACGGCAGACCTGTTCATGTTGTCCCAAGGGAAATAGATCGTTTTCATGTGACATAATCACTTTCTAAAATCCAAAACTAAAGAGCCACCAAAGTTTTTATCCTCATCAGGCATAAGAGGGGGTATATTTATATCTGTTTACAATTTTACAGCTTAATAGCGTGCTTCGTTTGGAAACCAGAGCATTTTGAATGTCAGAGTTATGGAGGTGCGTGACACAAGGCTGAGATCGAGTTTGTTGAAAAAATATATACTTATCTCATGATTTTGAGCCTTTTTAGAAGTTAGAGCATTAGGAAAAGTGCTTATGTAAATGCTTGCTTGGTCAGTACTGATAATCAGTCGCATAGTACGCTCCAGATGTTTACACTATTTTCCGGCCGCCATATTGGTGTACTACGGAGGTACATCAACATGGCGTTTTCATACTGGGCTCTGTAAATTTGTGCGAAACATTTCGACGAATATCTGAGGTTTCGGGAAACGCACAGGCCTAAAACTTGGAGAAGTGTCTAACTTAGTTATCTTCTATAACATCACAATTCCTTAGCTTTTTCCCACTGGATGGTTTTCGATTTAATATTTTTATTGCGTGACAGTGAAAACGATCTATCGGTGGTGTTGGTGGATTATTACTCCAAGTATTTTGAACTGACACTGTTGAAAGTTAATACAAGTTCCACACTCATTGTCTATAGGAGCACATATCTAGGCATGGAACACCAGAAGAGCTTTATTTAGATAACGGCCCAGAGTTTAGTAGTTTGGAATACAGGCAGTTTGCTAAAGATGATCAATTTCAGCATGTGTGCTAAATAAGCAAAACTAAACTTTTAATTACTCTGCTTGTAGATTACATCCTTGTTATGCAGGAATCGACAGTTGAAATGAAACAGAACATTACTATCAAAACACATAATATGAACTCACATCCGACAATGTAACCTGGAAAGGACTCGGAGGATGGAAACCACACAACAATGTTAGCAAGAAATGGCTAAATAACTATAAAGTAAGTACTGTGTAACTTACGTTAACTAGAAGTACAGTGTAATTGAAAAATTTCAAGGACTTTGCAAGAGCAGGAATATGAACAAAGATTACCCACACTGATTTGTACAAATAATACTATGGAATGCCACTAATCAAGTTTCAGTAGAGAAATACGGTGCACAGTGTGGGCCTGCTTATCTACAGGAAGTGTTCTCACCTTCCTCCGGACAAGCACCTTGGACAGACACCTTTGGTGGAAAGTTTCCCGTGAAATAAGCAGTATCAATATCAAGTCCTTTGATAACTCCAGGTATCCCAAGCTTGATTATACACCAGTCGTGTCCAGGAATTCGCTTGCGCCTTGTTTCCCAACCATCCATCCATTTGCCATAAGATGTGAACACTCCTTCTCGCCACTCAGGGGAACCTGGCTATAAAAATCCTGGATTGTTAACTGTTAATTGCTACATGTACTACATTGTAGCAAGGTGTGAAATATTACTCACTAATTGGACTGAGGCATTTTATCATAATGTGCATGACAGTTTTGCCCGGACATCCCTTTGTCTGTCAGAGCAAGAGGTTACACATGCAGTTGACCTATCCCTGATAGCAATTGCAGAAACTAAATCAAATTACTTGATGAAACCATGAACCTAATTTAATGTAACAAATTTTTATTCTGACTGTATACTCAAGCCTGCAAATATATATTTTTCTATAAGCCTGTCATACAGTGTATCTCAGGCCTGGGGCAAGGTTTGATGTGGCATGCAGCCAGTCTGGTTGGACGAAAAAAAAAATTTTCCTCACTTACTTTTAAAAGAGGGGATGATATGTTTCAGTGTATTAAAATTATATCACGTGCACGTGTATTTTCTTGCGCAGTGAATCACAGAAAATCACTGGAGCGTGGAAATAATCTCCATCACAGAACTCATACATGCGACATGTTTTACAAGGCACAGTATTCTAAACAAAAAGAAACAAAAATGTTGCTCTGGATGGGTTGAAGTCAACTTTTTACACTTTTGTCCCATTTTTTTGTTGCCCCAACATTTGGATGTTGATTTTTCAACTAATTTTATTTCACTTTACTTACTGCAGAAAACATGTTGTTGCATAAAGGTAAATTAGACCTGTTTCATTTCAATCACATGCTCTTCTTTTCTTCTTATGCTGTTGTTATTTAATCAATAAATGTCAATCAACTTTTTGGAATCAAATGTTCATCAAAGTGATCGTGACCTGACCAAACAAATCCAGAAAGCTTTTGTTTGTGCACATGCCATTACATTAACTTGAAGTCATGGTAAGGAGTGTAATTTGAGTCTGTGGAAATTTGACACAAAACTGTTCACTAAATTATACCAGTCTAATGAACAGACAAAGACATGCATTTGTAAAACGTTAACAGCACCCTAGCTGCTTGCACAGATCAACGCAGTTTTGTTTAATTTAAATCAATGTAAGAGAGTTCACAGGAGTTATTCAATAATAATAATAGTACAGCCATATGTTAAAAGGCCACATTCGCGTTTGACTTGGGTGAAAATAATTATACTTGTTATATTTCACTTCGGTCAGCCTGTCAGTCAGACTAAGCATTTGCCAGCCAAAACCTTAAATTTACCAGACATATGTCCGATGACTGGCGCTTATTTGTGGGTTCGATACTGTACCCTATATTTGAGCTTTCACATGAAAACGTACAGTACAGCTATCCATTCGAAAGGCAAAAGTTGTTCACTAACCGTTCACAAACAGTGAAGGGGCATTCACATGGTTGGTCTATCCGTTAAAAAAATGTACATCTGTTTCAAAGGTTTACTCATCCATTCAAAAAAGTCTTCATCCATTTGAAGGGCTTGGCTTATCTGTTCAAAGACCTCTTCAGCCATTTGCACGGCTTGGCTCATCCATTCAAAAACGTTGAGCATCCCCTTGAGTGGGTTTGCTTATCGCTTCTGAAAATATCTTCAGTTGCTTTTATGTATGCGGAACTTTTGTCAGCTGATGCGACGTGAGAATTTTTACATCCATGCCCATTAAGCCATTCCTACAGCTCCACTTTTCTGTGTAATATCAGTTTTCAGTCGTTTTTAATGGCTTAAATTGTCCATTCGGCCGACCGTGACTAAATGACCAAATAGAAACTAAACAATCAGAATCATTCACGAACACAGCCTCAAAGATCACACCAGGGCAGAAAAGTTTCCTTTAATTCCATTTGTCCATTGGACGAGTGAAACTCAAATTTTGTTTTAACTGTCTTCTGTTGCCTTTTGCAACATTGTCCAAAACTTACAAACTTTGTAAGTCCGCTTGACACAATTATTTTCTTGCGCCGGAGAAAAATGGGCAGTCCTGAGCAGGCAACATTGGCACATCTTGCCCACTCAAGTAGCCAATCAGAGCACAAAATTCACTTAATTTTGCCTCCTCGCAGAGCCTGCCATATACTAAGCAAACATATTTTGACTCTCGTTTGCTTCTTGTGTTACGAGCGAGTCCACCATTGACAAGCATTATTATGCAAGTTAATGCTCCAAATGCAGGATTTAGAACCCAGTCTTCTACAACACAAAACAAGGGGAATGGAAATAAACAGTGGAAAGCCAGTCATGAGAAATGCTCAGGAAACTCAGAACTCTGTTGAAAACAATGATTTTCTTTCCAAGCTATAAAAATAATATCTACTCTTCTCTACTGCCCTCAGCTTCTTCATTCACATTTAAGGGCTATCGCTTCATCATTCACATAATCTATTTGTCAAGGAGTCGCCTTGCACATATAACTCCAAAAATTCGTTTTTTTGTTGTACATGCTGATACACGCAACACAATAATGAGCAACTGAGCATAGTGACACAGGCCACTGTACTGAGTATGCTGTGTTACTGTATGCAACCCCCAACACTGTCTTGTATTGTTTTGTGTGCAGATATTTAGAACTTTACCATGTCAAACTACTTATTTTCAACTACTGTATTTCTGGTTTCTTCCAGCGGTTTGAGTTCTTTGAAAGTTGTCTCAGTTTAAGCATTCAACCAGCAAATCAAAAAAGATCACGGTCCGCCGCACGTTCCATTCTTAATAGGTTCAGCCATTCAAGTTTTCTTTTAGCCGTTCACATTCACCGCAAACAGTTTTAAACATTAAACAAGCTGTTTTCACCATTCAACTCCATGATACCATCCGTCCGAAGTTCTGAACAAGGTCAAACATAAGTCACTCAGAATTTTGCACAGCGGTTTGGCTGCATCTGTTCCATTTTTTTTTTCCGCCGTTCAGCATTCAATTTTTCCTTCAAAATTTTACACAGCTGTTCACACGTTCAGGGTTCACAAGCCACGTATCTTGCCATTGGAACAGATGTTAATTTTTTGAAAGGATGAGCAAAGCCGTTCAAACAGCTGAAGAATTTTTTGACCGGATAAGCCAAGCCATTCAAATGGATGAAGATTTCTTGGGAATGGATAACCCAAGCCATGCAAACAGATGTAAATTTTTCTTTTGAATGGATAAGTGAACCGTTCGAACAAATGTAAATTGTTTTTAACAGATAGGCAAACCATTCAAATGCCTGTTCAGAGATTGAGAATGGTTAGTGAACAGCTTTGCCTTTCCAATGGATAGCCGTAGTGTACATTTTCACATGAGAGGTCACAAATATTTAGATGACACATAGAAGATGAAGAAGATGGCATCCATCTGATCTCATGGTGGAAAAATAGATCCCACAATGCAATGCACACAACACAGAATTTTGCCAAGCGTATGATAGCGCAGATTTCAAAGACAAAAAGAAGAAAAATATCTCATATGTCACATTTGGTCACCATGGGAACATGCTTTTCAAATTTGGCCGAGCATGCCTGGACCAGAGGATGAGAGTGAAATGGCAGGGCATGTTTTGATTCTCTGTGATGTGGCAATTTCTGTAAAGACTTAACAATCAAAAAGACGATAAGGCAGAAAGCAAAGACTTCACTCTTATAGTGATAAGACTCACTGAGTGAAGAGAAGTAGATCTTTGAAATGTTGACGAAACCAGGCAGAGGTATTGATCAAAATGTAACAGCGTACATCACTGAGAAAGGGCATTTAGCAGCCCAGCTGAGACAAGTTTTTGCATCTACTCTGT
>BLFK01000343.1:1606451-1611451 GCA_014634185.1 Astreopora myriophthalma | reverse complement strand
GGGAGAAATCCATTCACCTGTACGATGTGGACCGGAACGCCTGGTACGTGTTTGCCTACTTCACCTACACTAACCAACAATTGGTGCTGACCCGGACCGTGAAGGGCTATGACGACGACGGGACACTGACGCCGTCAGGCTGTGCAGCTGTGGTGGGCACACATGATTTGCTCCAGCATCGCCAAGCCGTGCAAAACTTGAGGACGAAGTTGTGGCGCACGTCGCCTCATGCAGGCTTTTCGCGTATCGAGTTGTGGTGACTTTGTGTAAAAAATGAGCAATAAAAGAACGTGATGTGAAACCAGTGGGTTCATTTGAAGTGAGCATGTCTTGGGTCAGGGAGGCGCGACGCTGGCTGTGCATAGTGCACTGGGTGTGCGTGAGTCTGATCGACACGGCGGGGGAGCCATCCAGGTGGCTTGACGCCAAAGTGCACGGTGGCTTTCCCGGGAGGTGTTGGAAAGCGACGTGGCCTACACGTTGCACAAACCCCAATGGCGTAGGTTTCCCACCTTGCTGGTGGTGGTGTTCAACGTGGACGAACAGTGGGTGGCGGATCTGGTGGAAGTGCAACGGTTGGCCTGCCACAATCACAGCATACTTGTTGACGGTGTTGGATGTCTTGTCCAAGTAGGCATTGGTCCGTCCACTCAAGATGAAGATGGGCACGGCGTTGGTGAAAGCCTTCATCACGATCTTGAAGCAAGGCCTCCGTCACCCCCACCGCATGCAGATTGACCGTGGCAAAGAATTGATCCAGCATTTTTCCACGCACGGGGATGCCAAAGCGGTGGTGGTGGAACAGTTCAATCGTACTTTGAAAGGCCACATGTACCGGTATTTCACGGCGGCCAACCCGTTGCGGTTTGATGACATGTTGCCCTTGTTGGTAGGGGGGTATGACGCCAGCTGTTATCGCATCATCCAGAGGGCATCACAAGATGTGACCCCCGAGAACGAAGCCGAGGTGTGGCACATCCTGTACGGAAAGCAACGCAAGAACCAGCGGCGGAGGTTGAAAGTGGGGGATCGCGTGTGGTTGGGCAAACACAATCGCCCGTTCAAGAAAGGCTACCTGCCCATGTACCAGGTGTAAGAGATGGAGGCACACCGTTGGAACGCACGTTTTACAAGCAGGAGCTCCAGAAAGTGACGGTGGATGACGATGCCCTGTTCTACAATGAGAAGGTACTTAAACGGAGCCGAGACCACATGTTGGTGCATTGGAAAGGCTGGCAGAGCGACTACAACAGTTGGGTGGTGAAGCGAGATTTGCAAATGCCATGGGTGAAAGCTTTTACATGATGTTGTTCAGTGACGACGGTACCGCCACGGTCACCGACAACATGGCCGCCTGGTTCAAAGCGCGGTTGCCCTACCCGCTCTGCTTGAAAGGCAGTGGATGGCAAGTGGGGTTGAGCAGTCTCTCGCTGCCATGCACACATGTCGACCTGTGCGACCTGGTGGGTCCGGATGAGTACCTGGTTTATGCCAAATGGCACTACAAAAACACAGAGTTGGCTTCCAACCTGAGTACTGTCCAAGAGAAGCAAGTCAAGATGGCTGACATGTCGCCTCGGTGGAGAAGACGGGGAAATATATGTACGCCACGTTTCGTTGGGAGCAGAAGGGCCCTGACCAAGATCTGCTGATTGTCTATGCCCAGACCAAGATGAGTTTCGGGAACACACCCACCTTGATCCTCAACGTAAAAATGGTCGCCAAGATGGGCTGGTTGAGGAAGTTGACCGACAGGGGCTACGTGTTGGGCCCCAACCTGTGCATGGAGTTCCCGAACGACCTGGTTCCGCCGTTGACTGGTGCGAGGTGGCGGATGGGTGGTAGAGTTGGTCAGCCTGGCCTTGCCCGATGCTGATGACGCCCCACACAAGACTTGGGAGGACATGCACCTGTATTCTCCAGGTGCGTTGATTGCCTACTTGTTCTTGTTTGAAGATGTGGAACGCGCGAAGCGCCCAGGCATCCAGGCCGATCGAGGATGTGCAGGGACGCGGGACCATCCGCGTCGTTCGTCAGAGCGGTGGTGGATGATCTGCGACGCAAGTACTGGAATGCGGTGCAAGTGGGGTGGTCCTGAATGGAGGGTGAGCACACGTTCCTGCCCGAGTTCCGTTGGCTGGCAATGGACACATTGTTCGTCGACAACAGCCGGGTCATGCGAAATGGGGACATTGACCTAGGCATTCACCAGGATCTGATGCAGCAGATGGGCAGCACAGACGCCACCTGCCGCATGCCTGGGCCAAACCTCACATTACGTCCGACCGTCAATCCCATCACCTTGGTGCAAGATTGGGCCAGGCAACCTTTCGACCGACCTTTACGTCGCCCAGCAGCATCTTGGTGGTCCAACATCCCATCGTGCTACCGCTAGATCCCCAGGTCGCATTCTTTGGAGGTCGCACCAACGCCATCGTGCTGTACGCCACCGTCGACCCCGAGAAAAAGCAGAAAGTAGATCTGGTACATGGACGTCACATCCCTGTACCCATGGGTCAACAAGTACTGCGAGGACCCAGTCGGGCACCTTGGAGGTCAAGACCCATGTGGAGGACACCGACCTGTCCCCGTACTTTGGGCTGGCCAAGGTGGACATGATCCCGCCCCCCATTGCTGCACCATCCCGTGTTGCCATTACGACAACACCCCCAAGCAGCGAAGACTGACCAGAACGTGGTGTGCCCCAGAGCTGGCCAAAGCCGTGGAGCTGGGCTACGAGATCATCAAGATCCACGAGGTGAGACCCACCCCTCACGCTTCTTCTTCCTGTCATGCCGACCCCCTTTCATCGTTCTTCTCTCTCTCTCTCTCTCTCTCTCTTGTTTTTACCATAGGTCTGGCATTTCCCGCACCGTCTGACGGGAATGAGCATGCTGATTCGTTCTTCCCAAAAGGGCACCCATCCCCACCAAAAGCTACAAGTAAAGTTCCTTCAGTCTCCCCAAACCACTTTAGGGCATCTTTTCGGGCATCTTGCACAGTAAGGTAGAAAGCTGCAAGGCAGGGTAAATACTACCTTAGGTCCCGGTAACAACCACTTACATTCTCATCATCATCGTTATCAGAAAAAAAAATCTTCCTTGACTGAGTAAACTTCACCAATATCTATTTTCTGAACTTCACTTACAAGCTTATTGTAGGTATGGAGCTTTGGTATGGGGCAATTAGCCATGAATTTTATGGATGTTTGCCCCCCCCCCCCGTTTGATGTTACTGGCCGTCATAGTGGTTGCTATGATATTCTCTTTCCCATAACTCATGCACTATAGTAAGTTGCTATGCTTCTCAAAATATTATCTTTAGAGCCTTCAAAGGAGGCCAATTCTCTCTCTTTACATTTTTTGACCACATAGTTTGCTGTTTTTCTATCAGTTAAAACATAGTCTCCTAGGACACTGGTTTTGCATTTTTTTTTCTTGATGGTAGAATAAAGGCCATCTAAAGGCTGGTTTAGGATTGCTTTTTGTGCCCTCATGGATTTTTAAGGCTGCTTGAAATGTTTCTACTCGTCTTCGCTTTAGCGTTTGCAAAGGTATGGTGGCTGCTGTAAGCAGAAGTACAGGGCCCTGTTTAAAATATTTATAAATAAATAATTTATTATTTATTGATGAATTTAATTTTGATCAGTAAAGGCCTCACATGTCAACTTGAAAAAAAATTATGTATGTACCAGGATTGTTTTTTTTTTCTCCAAATTATACAAAAATGAAAGTAAATAATCTTTCAAACCTTTTTTTTAATACACACTGTGACATATTGGTCCAACAATTAGCCAGCTATATTTTTTCCAAAATTCAGTAAGTTACTTCCAAAGGATCAACATTTCAAATCTAATATACACTGTGTTGTATCTGGCTGCCACTACATGTTCATTTATTCATTCATAAATTCCAGTTTATCTCAGTTTATCTGTCTGCCTGTCTGTCTGTCTGTCTGTCTGTCTATTGATGTGCCTAGCTGGCTAGCTATCTAATCACGTTTAGATGTACTTGACTGGTTCTTATCAACCTCATTGCCTAGATGACTAACAGCCTCTTTGGCTTTGGTTATCTGAAAAAATTAGTTACAAAATTCTTTTATTCATTGGTAGTTTACTATTTCGGTGGTCAGCTTTTATGGGGACTACATGTAAGTTCCTCCCTGCTGGCATGCTAGTTGCATCTGTCTGTTTACAATTTGTAAATATATTTCTCATGCAGATAAAGTGGTTATATAAAAAAAGAGATTATCACTGTTGTTGCTTGCTTTGCCAGCAAATGTTGGCAATTACCAATCATAACAAATCTTTTTTATTTATGACTATCATTCTCAAGCTAAGTGAAAAAGACACCAGTCAGTGCATTAAAAGGCAGACTGGACAGACCATTGTCTTCACTCCCAAGCTGACTGGATGAATATCATAGTGCCAACGTTATAGGTACAAGAAAAAACTTTTTTATTTTATTTTGCACTGACCAGGGAGGACACCCAGTCTGCCATTGCAAACATCCAGGAACATGCATACATTCCTACATTGTAGGTACATGTACCTGAACACATACATAACTCATTTCTCCATAGCATGTCAATGATATGGGAACTTGCAACTGGTATGGAACCACCATAAATACCAAGTCGCACTTTCAGAACTTCTGTCCAGGGACTTCGCTAAAAGTCGCTATGGATCGACTTTAACCACAAAAGGACCCAAGATAATACCATGGTGTAATTTTGTGCTGTCACCCGGTTTTGCTTCCCTTCGCCTCCTCCTGCAAACATATTGATGTCATCATAAACTTAAGCTTCCATTTTAGCAAATTGCAGCCACAAGGAGGCGTATTTTCTAAAACAAAAAACATAGGATTCTTACCGAAGTAATGAAGTATCCAACCTTTATTCTTTCGTCTTCAGCTTTCAGACGGCTTCAAACTTTATTGAAAATAAAAATCACTGTATCCCATCAAGAACTAAAACCGACTCCATATGGGGCAAGATTTCCG
>BLFK01000343.1:1586451-1601451 GCA_014634185.1 Astreopora myriophthalma | reverse complement strand
GGTGGAAGATATAGCAGTTACCGCAGATATAAAGAGAATGTTCCATCAAGTGTACGTCGCGCCAGAAGATCGTGGTGCACCCTGTTACCTGTGGTGGCCAGGTGGCGACCTGACTAAAGAGCCGAAGACGTATCAGATGCTCGTACGCATCTTTGGGGCGAAGTCCTCGCCTAGTGTAGCTGGATACGCCCTCAGGAAGACAGCTGATGACAACAAGCGAGACTTTTCCCGAGAAGCTGTTGATGCAGTATTCAGAGATTTCTATGTGGATGACATGCTCAAATCATTTGCCCACTCAGAAGGTGCGATCGCTGTCAGTAAAGAGTTACAAGAGTTGCTGGCGAAAGGAGGCTTCGAAATCACAAAGTGGAATTCAAACTCTAGAAAGGTTTTATCTACATTCCCGGTTGAAGAACGAGCGCCGCAAGTCAAGAATTTAGACCTGAATTCCCAAAGCTTATCCACAGATAGAGCATTGGGAATCCATTGGAATGTGGAACAAGATACCATTGACTTTGTTGTGAGCAACAAGAATCAACCCAACAATCGAAAGGGTGTTTTGTCGTCAGTTGCAACTGTGTTTTACCCACTCGGATTTGCGAGTCCTTTGCTTCTACCTGGAAGAGAGATAAACCAGGAACTGTGTAAGTTAAAGTTTGATTGGAACGATAAATTGCCAGAAGAATTGTGTTTACGTTGGAGCGAATGGAGAGAGGGCCTAACGAGTCTAGAAGGGTTTGGCATCCCACGATGTTACAAGCCGAGAGAATTTGGTGAAGTCAAACGAGCAGAACTTCATCATTTTGCTGACGCTTCTCAAGAACATGGCTATGGGACAGCTTCATATCTGCGTCTCATCAATGATCAAGATCAAATTCATTGCAGTTTTGTGATGGGAAAGTCCCGCGTAAGACCTCTGAAGAGAGCTGTAACCGTACCGAAGCTCGAGTTGACTGCAGCTACCTTGGCAGTAAAGATCAACAGAGTTGTTATGAAATAGTTAGAAGGACGAATGAAGATTGACAGTGTAGCCTATTGGACAGACTCCATGATAGTCCTTAAGTACATTGCCAATGACATACGAAGATTCGTGACTTCCGTTGCGAACAGAGTTGCTGTTATACGTGAAGAATCAGAGCCGAGTCAGTGGCGACATATACGGTCTGAGCTGAATCCGGCGGACTACGCCTCTCGAGGAATCAAGCCATCGGAAGCTGAAAAACTTGACAGGTGGAGCCGAGGTCCTGAATTCTTATGGAACGATGTTGCTGAGTGGCCTACACAACCTCCAGAAGCTTTAGATGATCTCCTAGACAGTGATGAAGGTGTAAAGAAGAAGAAGGCTTTGGTGGGTGTATCCACCGTACAAGCAGATTTCTAGGACAGCTTATTTTACAGATATTCTACTTGGGAGCGACTTAGGAGAGTAGTAGCTTGGCTACTCAGAGTCTTCCATACACCAGTTGAGTCTCGGTCCCAGTTGGAGAGGAACGGAATTTCTGGCCTCCGTCCCGAACCCTTGACAGTGCTTGAGGTGGACAAAGCCGAGAAGAAGATTGTGCAGTTCGTCCAGAACCAGTCATTTGCGAGTGAGAGTAAAGAAACGGTGATAAATGGAAGACTTGCCCGATTGAAGCCCTTTCAAGACGAAGGAATCCTGCGTGTTGGCGGGCGATTGAATCATTCTGATCTGCCGTACGAAGCGAAACATCCAATGATACTTCCAGCTAAGCACCCAGTATCAGAGTTGATTGTTCATCATTATCATCAGCTGAATGGACATGTCGGTAGTTATCAAGTCCTTGCCGAAGTTAGACAGCGTTTTTGGATAGTGAATGCGGTTTCTACAATAAAGCGTGTTCTTAGCAAGTGTCACGTGTGCAAGCGACAGAATGCCAAATTGGGGGAGCAGATAACAGCGCCTTTACCCGTAGTTCGAGTGTCATCTGACAGTCACAGAATCATATACCCTTTTGCTGCAGTAGGATTGGATTACTTTGGACCACTGTACGTGAAAATGGGACCCAAGACAAGATCTAAGAGAGATCCATCCCTCAATAAGCGGTACGGGTGCATCTTTACCTGCTTGAGATACCGAGCAGTGCACATAGAAGTCGCTGAAGACCTCTCCACAGATAGCTTTATCAGCGCGGTTCTGCGCTTCGTGGGAAGAAGAGGCCCTCCTACGGTCATCTACAGCGATAACGGTACGAATTTCAGAGGAGCCGAGTTGGATGTGGTCAAAGCCTTGAAAGCGTGGGATCAAGAGAAGATTCAAGCGTCATTAACTCGAAGAGGTATCGACTGGAAGTTCAATCCTCCAGCAGCAAGTCACCAAGGAGGTGTCTGGGAACGCCTTATACGTTCCATTAGAAGAATCTTACACTCGCTGGTAGGAGAACGTCTTGTTACTGATGAGCAATTGAGGACATTATTGGTGGACGTGGAGAAGATTTTAAACGACAGACCCATCACACCTGTCTCAAGTGACCATCGAGATTTAGAGGCACTAACGCCAAGCCACATTCTTCTCCTGGGTCGGAACTCGTCCTCACCACCAGACACGTTTGAGGAATGTGATCGATTTAAAGCTAGACGGAAGCATGTTCAAGTTCTGTCGAACCAGTTTTGGCAGAGGTGGATCAAGGAATACTTGCCAACGCTCCAGGAACGCCAAAAGTGGTTGCAACCCAAGCCGAACTTCAAAGTGAGAGATTTGGTATTGTTGCCAGATAAGAATTTACCGCGTGGACAGTGGCCTAAGGCCTTGATTGAGCAAACATTTCCTGACAGCGAAGGTATGGTGCGCCAGGTTGTTGTCAGAACAGCGAACGGAGTTTACCGCAGAGACGTTCGCAAGCTTTGTTTGTTAGAGGAGCAGTTATTAAGCGGCCTTGAACAGCGGCTGAAACCTGTCTGATATGGCTGCCAAACGGAAAGTATCCAGCAAGAGGAGTTTCATTGAGAACAGTTCTATCCTCACCAGTTTGGTGTTTTTAGAACGGACGCTAAGGAAGTCCAAACTGATTCAAAAGTTTGTCGAGAGAACTTTCAAGGGACTTTGTAGATATCAGTTGGGTTTGCATATTCATTACGAGTGTGTTTAAGATAGAAAGACTCCCCAGTCATCTTTCCGGGGGGAGCGTGTAAGGGACATGGAAAACCCACCGGGGGGGACGCGGTTTGGTGTCCGCATACCTATGGGTCGGGGGCGCGTTTTCCCACGGTCTTGGCGGGAAGTGAATGTGAGTTTTCGTTGCAGTGATAGGAGTTTTATTTTATTCGGTAACAGAAGCATAATAACTTCGAATCATTCAGAAGCTTTCAGAATACGAGTTATATGCTTCAGTTCAAGTTTAAGTGAATACTAGCTAGATGCGTAAGTTCAAGTTCAAGTAGCATGCGTGGACGCTACAAAAAAGATAGGTCTTAAGATGAGCTTTACAAATAGTAACACGTGAATGAGCGGAGCTCACTAGGCAGAGAGTTCCACAATGACGGCGCTGCGACGGCGAATGCCCGATCTCCTAGCGTGGCCTTAGATTTCACTGATGCAATAGCTAGGAGTAGAGTATTAGAACTACTGAGATTATAGCATGATGTCTTTGTACTAATTAAGGACCGTAGATACTGAGGCGCAAGGCCATGTAACGCCTTAAACGTGAGGAGACGTACCTTGAAATTGATGCGTGCCCTGATAGGCAACCAATGCAAATCGCGCATTATTGCATGGTGTAATATGACAAAACCTAGGCGCATTACATACCAGCCTAGCAGAAGCATTCAGAACTCTCTGAATTTTCGCAAGCTGGCTGTTTGGCAGTCCATACAATACACTATTGAAATAGTCGATGCGGGACGTCTCCGTAACTTCTTGAGATAAATACTTCCGTATGCGTCGAATATTATACAGGTGGTAAAATGCAACAGAACAAACCTTACTGATATGGCTAGACATAGTGAGCTCTGAATCGAACCATGATCCAAGGTTCCTAACTACCGGAACAGGACTCACATTAGCAGAGCCCACCTTAATATTATCAATATTAACTTTGGCTAGCTGTTGCTTTGTGCCTAGTATAAGAAACTCTGTTTTGTCGTCATTTAACATTAGATTGTCCGATATCATCCAGCTCCTAACAACACTGATGCAGTCAGTCATCAACTTTATAGCAGCGTCCACTTCCGCAGATTGGTTTGGGCTGAAGGAAACGTACAGCTGCGTATCATCAGCATAGCAGTGGACTTGTGGCAGGTGACGCTTTCCCTTTCCTTGTTGTCTGGGTTTCCGCGCTTTTCCGTCGAGGACCTTTCTTTAATTTAGGAATTCTCTTTCTCGGATATTGGATTTCGGGTAAGACTGTGACTTAAAGTACCTCTCCAGTGTTACCTATATCACATTTAGGGAATCCGGCTCGTAGTCTTCTCCGTTTTCCTTCTTAACTCGGCATAAAACTACGACAGTGTTTTTTCAAGGGTTTCACAGTCGTACTCCTCTAGATTTGTTTCCTGATTTCTTTCATTCGCCCACTTCTCGAAAACGTTTTACCAGTGTTCTGTGCTTTTTTTGATGTCTTCATTTTCGCTCATTTGTCTCGGCTCTTCAATAAATTGATCGTTCACCGCTTCGAAACGAGACGTCACTGTTTCAAAGGCACACCAATTCTTGCACTGTTGCTAAGTGACCTAAGAACCAATCAATTTAAAGTAATTTGCCCCGGGGAAATGACCATAATTAATGAAACATGCCCTCTGTCTCAGCCAATCAGTATTTAGCAATTTTGCCCTTTATATTATAAAGCCTCAAATCGCAAAAAAATTAAATTGAATTTAACCTCAGCTCCAAAATTAGACGTTCTTATTAAAAAGGAAAAAAGAGCGTAAAGGTGTTCTACTGGATTAGCTTATGGTGCAAGCATTCACGTTTATTTTCCGTTTTCTTTTATACTCAACAACTTATTTAATTTCATTGATGACTTCCGCCAAAAACTTTGAGATTGAGAGTCTTGTCGTGAGACCGTGAGAAAAGATAAAATATTGTCAGACTCACGGCCAAGTGGTGACAGTTGGCAGGTCTGGACCGTTGATCAATGAAAATGCTTACTGTTGTCAACATTCGGTACGTAGAGCACTACAAACGGTGTCGCTTGTACTGTGTCAAAAATGATGCCGCAAGGGAAATCACTAGGTTATGACAGTTTGCCCACAGACACTCCAAGCTCCGAAATAAGGGCCGTTTGTAGGAGAAAAATAATTCGCATCTTACTCAAGCATACAGAACACTTAGCTACGTTAAAACCAGAAAAATAATCCGTGGCTTACATAAGACGCGAACTATTCGTATAAATGGTATATTTTTGCAGTTCGCGGCCTACATAAGCCGCGAACAAACCGCGATGCAATCAGTGATCGCGGACCGTTCTTTTGCCTCAGTCTGCTATTCCGCCATATTGAATTAACAAACTAGTTTCCGTTCGCTCTCATCCATAGATCTCAATCCTGCCCCCTATTACTTCTTTGAATATGTAATTTAAATTACCTTGTAACTTACGTCTGTAATGAACTACGTGTTGTAAACTGCTGTCGTTGTTGTTGTTGTTATCGTCGTCATCCGAAATCATTGCGTGTGCAACGAACAAGCGTGCTGTCGCAACGACTTGTTTTTGAAGCAGTACACACGAAGCAACTTGTCCCCGCGCCCGCCACGTGTCTCAGCGACTTGACGCGTGGTGTGTCTCGACCTTAAAGCCTAACGGACCAGCGTTAGACAAGGGAGTTTGTTCCAAAGACGACCAGTCACATTCTGCAATGGATTTTATCGGTAAATGGCGGGCGTAAAGTTTAATTGCGGGCTCCACACATGAATACGCGCATGGTGAACGGTTAAAATCTTCCTGACAGCGATAATTTTTTTCTTGAAACACCTCACGGTCACGAAGTGGTAGCTAGGTGGCGTTAACAAAACCTGGATCGGATCGAATCGGGTTCGATCGGGGACCGAAACAGTAATCGGATCGAGGAAAAGAAATGAAAATATACACAACAATAATAATAATAAAGGGCGAAAGGCGAAAACAAATGTTAGTCTTGGCCTTATCCATAAAACATTGGGTTGCATGTGATCATGAAAGACTAGGTACGCAATGAAAGCCGATCTTTGTTTATGCTGTTATAAGGGGAATAACACTTTAACTCAGTCATGCGGCAGCAGACTGAGTCGTTTTGACATCTGCGCGAACGGGTCATTTGAATGTGGCACAAATGATGGGTCAGAGTGGCTAAGTTAGCCACACGCACGTTGGTCATGTTTGACGGGAAAAGTGGAATAAAAGATAGAATACATATACGGTATACTCGTCGTTTTTACATTGGCTCCAAAGTATACGCCCATAAAAAAGACAGTATCACTAAAATCGTTGTTGGAGCTCAAGCTACTTCGAATCACATTTGACTGAGGTGTGCTGTTGTACAAAAAGATTGCCATAGAACGGTTTTCAATTTGAAGAGTTGTAAAACCAAAACCATAGTCAGGGAGCAAATCATTTTCTGAAGAAACACAGCCTTCAGCCAATCATGAATCGAAGTAAATCACGAATTGGTTGTACCAGCCAATCAGAACGCAAATTAAGTAAATGCAGCCGGCGTTAGGCGCGGGAAAACGGGAATGACGAGGGTCGCAATACACCTTGCTCAATTCCTGATTAGAATAGCGTCATCCGCATAAGTTGACAGCTTACGTTAAATTGCTTTTGCTTTCTGAAGTCGGTTCGATTCATGCTAAGAATAGATCAAAAATTTTATCACAGCCTCTTACTGGTATTCCAACTTGTTCATTAAGGTTCAGGAAGCCATAACGATTCCAAGGATAGCATCAAGGCCCCTCAAGACACGCAACTCTGACCACTCACCTGCACAATGAAGCACAACTGCGACGCCTGACATTACACTGGAAATTTAACCGGCAACAGTTTTTCTTTTACCATGCCCGGAATGACGTTTTTTTTAACAGTCCGTGAGAACGCATGTGGTGCTGTACGTTCATAAACAAATTGTGATAGAAATTCGACAAAATCCTTTTTTTAAAAAATCGTAAGCCTGGTTTACAGCCCTTCCTTTTATCTGGTAATCAGGAACACCTTCAACGATGTATCGGGCGACTAGCAGCCTTCTTTTACCTACGTTATTCAGTTTCTGGTTTACTTTATTGATATTCCTATCAGTTAAGTCACAATTAAATGTTCTCGACCTCCAGGGACATATTAACATCTGTCCATATTTAAGTTTTGTAAAAGTTCTGAATAAATGACAAATTTCCATTTTCACTGTACCATTGTCACCAGATAGAGGCTATATTAATGAATAGTTCATTGTCTGTCAAAGCAACAAGTAAGACGTCGAATACATGTAGTCTGCTTCATCTCTGTCACGAATAATGGTGCATTTTTTACAGACCGTTTTTATGGTGTATGTGGGCCTGTTGCATTTCATGCCGCTTGGTGCAGAATCTCGCCATCAGGGGCTTTATTTAGAACAAGGTAAGAGTTTAAAGGCAAAAAGCGCTAAAAATAAAGTTGTTGCAGCCGGCTGGAAGAATGTTCAACGCACTAATACAAAGCTAGGTTTTCAGCCCTCAGTTTGCGACTGCGTTCTGCAGTCCTTATTGAGTTCACAAAAAAAATGACAACTTTACGGAAAACAAATAGAATAGAACAATAGTTTACACCAGCGACAAGATTCACACATATCATCTTTTATGCTGAGATAACGGAGCCATTAAACATTATTTTCACTATCGGTCAGACTAGGGTAATCGTTTGTGAAGAAATAACGCATAACGTTGGTCTTGGATTTCCGTCCGACTGAAGATGTTACCAAACAAACCATCTGGAATTAACAAACTTAGGTATTATTGCGGAGCTTTGAACCGAGACGGACGACATTACAGGGGCCAAGCAAAACGGGACATGCGAATAACAAAGGCAGTCAAATCGATCAAACCTTGAAATTCGATTCGAAGGAAAAACAACCAGAAACTTTGGACGGAGTCATTTTATATTCCTCTTTCAAGTAATATATTTGAAATTCAAATGTTTTGTGGAAGTCTGTAAGAACATGAAGCCCTCTGCACCTGTATTCTAAACATGATTGTCTGAAAATAAATAAGTCGTTCCTTGTTTCTTCAGGCTTTTCTAGTGACACAATTACTAACTAATGAAGTAATCTTAGTGGCGCCGAAGTCGTCACTTAGTAACATCAGCTGAATTAACGTTTCAGCATAAAAAATTGCACATCCGGGTGATATGTATGCCGGATTCAATTTTTTTGTTCTACAATTTTATGACCGGGTTTTAAATATGCGCATATCTATCGTTACTCTCTGAAGGTTCCTACTACGAAAACGACGGTTCTGACAAGGAAAAGGATGGAGACAGTATTAATTTGCGTAAGTTACAGCATCTCTCCCCTAAAAAGGTCTGATTTTTCAATTCAGTTCAATTCACAATGTCTTATTTCATTTCTACATTTCACAGCCATGTGTGGACAAGCAGCAGCGGCAGCCGGACGTGTGATTGGTGGAACAGATGCCACTGCAGGTGAGTGGCCCTGGCAAGCAAGATTGGAAACTAGGAAATGGGGCTTCATTTGTGGTGGCTCCCTCATAGCTCCAGAATGGGTGATGACCGCTGCCCACTGTATCTCAGATAAAACCCCAAGCAAGTACAGCGTGACACTTGGAGATCTCAACAGACAGAAAGCCGAGGGCACTGAGCAGAAGTTCCGCGTAAAACGTGTAGTGCTGCATCCAGACTACAACTCACCAGTCCCTGTGAACAACGACATAGCCCTGCTTGAGTTGATGCGTCCTGCAGCAAAGACGTCCTTTGTTAACACAGTGTGCGTGCCAAGCGAGTCTGAGGTGGTTAGTCCCGGAACCAAGTGCTATGTGACAGGTTGCAAAAATTTAATTACAGTTATTTCTCTCTACCTTTTCCATCCTGATTCGATCTCTTAAACGCTTACACCTGCTGTTTTTCTTTCTTCGCAGTTGCCTGCGAAATATGCCTAATAGAATGGGATTGCTCAGAATTGTGTTTTGTTATTAAGGTTGGGGGCAGATGGACCACCCAGGGTCTGCTGCCATAAAACTGCAGCAAGCTGGTATGCCTGTGGTGTCCAACAGAGTCTGCCAAGCCAAGGAAACAAACCCTTCAATGTCTATAACGTCAGCTATGGTGTGTGCAGGAGATGCTGGAAAATCTGACATAAGTGCCTGCTTTGGTGATAGTGGTGGCCCATTCGTCTGTCAAAATTCCGCAGGGCGCTGGGTACAGCAGGGTATTGTGAGCTGGGGAAGTTCCAACTGCTCGTCTGCCGCCCACTTCTCTGTGTTTGCTCGAGTTAGTGTGTTCCGCGAATGGATTGAGCAAGTATTGAACCAATGAATCATTTAATAGTATGATGAAAGTTCTACAGCTAAAGCAAACGGCTTTCAGCAACTACCTCATTCATAAATATTTGTATTAATTAAGCGAAAAGCATCGCAAATCTAAAAATAAAATAGAAATAAAAACGGGTTTAAGGCATTCCAGTCTCATCTTTATCGGTACGCGTAGAAGGAAACTATTGAAAAAATATATTGGCGTCCAGTCGTGGATACAAACAGTAACGAAAACTGGTGGCGTAGAAAATAGATTTTTTCATAGAGTGATACGGATGTAAAGCAAGGGACAGCAAGGAGCGCATTCGACTCTCTAGATGCACTCTCTCGCAACACCTGTGCTGGTCTTGGTGATTTCCTAGGCTTGAGTAAGACTCTGCTTCTTCGGTAATCGCATGTTGTAAACCTTGTACCTCCGAAGATCGATTCAATTTTCTTCTTTCCCCAAAACAATATTAAGGGATTAATAGCGCTAAATTACGCCCGAAATAAAAGAACAATATTACTGTTTTTTTGGCTTCGGGCACAATTAAAAACACTTGAATTTATGGGAACCACTTTCGCTTGTTATGCATAAATACCTCCTAATACCAGCACGTTAATTAATGGGGAAAACTGAACCCTTTTCTGAACTCTGTTTCATTTGATCAGTCTGTCAAAACACTTTGGGCTGATTATTTAAATGAAGTCTAACTTAGACTGCGGTTTACAACAATCGTCATCTCACCTTTCTAGCAGTGAATTGCTTCAAGAAGATAATTGCTTTTCTCCCCTGCTCTTGCGTTCTCGACACTGTTTTCGATTATGAACAGCCTATACATTCTAGAATTGGCCAAAATGAAAATGACTTCGAACGCGGTTTCGTTACTGAAGCGCCGGCTAAACTCTGTCTGAATAACCGGCCCTTATCTTTTCCGTTTCGACCAGGTGAAAAAAAATACTCTAACCTGTGTTGTACCAAGAAAATATGCGTCCTCTTTTCTTAATTTAAAATCTTCAAGAAAATGTTTGACATTTTCAAGGTAGAATGCTTATTGCAGTGACCTAATCAACTGGTTGCAAAAAAAAACAACAACAACAAAAACACAAAAAAGTTTTTTTTAAAGCCTTATTTGCTCCTTTCTGTTTGATATCCGCAGTTCACGTAATATTGTGATCATAAAAAGAGTTTCTTGCATTTTTCAAAAATTTCTACTGATATTTTCTGGAAAGCATGCAAAAGATTATTTATATTTTCCATGCAGCTTCCTCTCCAGAAGGCAGATTGGCCCTCCTCATGTTTCACGATCGAAGGATAAATGGACTCTTCCAGACACACATGAATTTGCATATTAAATTGCTTTTTAGTTTGAAGCCACCTGCCACGGAAAACGTTCCTTTTCTTCTTTGATTTTAAGCGTGGAAGTGTTCGTTCTTGCAAATGTCCCTCCCAGTTCCTGGTGCAAAGAAACAATCTGCTTTAATGACAGTAGCAAATACGACTGATTTAAAATAAGTGACGAATTTCTCGTTAGAGAATTCTGTTGCCATCTGTTTGGTTGTTGGGGGCTAAGTAGATTCTCTTTTTAATAAATTGAGCCAGCCAAACAATCAAATATCAGCCGTCAGGAAGCAGCAAAACTCAATTCTTGAAGTTGAAAGAAATCGTGCATTTATTTGGTTGCGGTTTGCGGTACACTATGGGCTTTTCCGTTTGCGTTTCTATCAAGGCTTTACTCCTACTAGCAGCATTGAAGGCAAACGAAGGTAACTTTCTAATTATTCTTGCATGGTCTTTGTATTTATTTTTAATACGCAAACTGAAAGCACACTCAGCGAGAGCAAAAATAATAATCTGATAATCTTAAACTTCCCCTTTCCTTCACCAGCTGAGGGTTTTCAAACTGGGCGAACACTTTTTTGCCAAAAACCAACGGACCCCACCGAAACTATGAAGCAAGGAAGTTACGTCTTTGCTTCGCTTATTAATCAGTGTTGGTACAGTTTATGGAGTTTATGGTGAATGCCATGCAAGAGCAAGAAATTCGTTCAAGATTCTTAATGCTTGTGACGCCGATTGTTTTTCCTTTTCAAGGATTTTACAGTTTCTTGAAAATTTTACGAGTGAATGTGCATTTGACGCTTAGTAATAACGAAAATACGAGCGTTTTCATTGATTCGTGCTGAAACTCTGACTCTTAGTAAGAAACGGTTAAGAAATTATATAACTATCTGCTTATTTCCACATCAGCTATGATGAACAGAGATAACTCTCGATTTTATTTTCAGCCTCATGTACCATATATTTATGCACCGTTTTGGTTGGTAAGAACAATTCCACAAGAAAGGTACTGGTCTAATCACAAATAAACCAGTAACAAATTCACGGGTCAGTGATTAGATTTCTTTCTCGGCTTTATAAAAACACACACAAAAAAAATGATGATCATGTACCTCCAGTCAGATGTTACCTTTTGTCCGCATCAAATCCAAATCATGTTGCCCGTCATTGTTGTCATCACAGTAGGGACTGTAGCCTTTGGTTCTTTCGTTGTTGATCACATTGTGTTGAGCTGCTTTTTAAAGAACCACTCGTAAGGTAAGGTAAGGTAAGGTAAGGGTAAGGGTAAGGATGAGGTAATCTTTATTTAGACACGCTTGCCCCGTCAACTATAATATAATTACTAAATGCTGATTTCCACAAGGGACGTATAGGTACAATAAAATGGTGAAAACGGGAGAGTTGAAAACACTGACCCCTAATCTGTGGACTGCCCCGACGGACTACCCAAACGGACTACCCTAAAATAGACTAACTTTACCAAATACTATTTTGATTGAGTACTATTGAAAGTATTGAATTGATTATGTACTTACATTGCATATAGCTTATTTATACATGTCTGCAAGGCCACATACAACTTAATTCAGGAATTGCACCGGTTTCGCTTCACTTACATGAAGTAATCGGTCATCACAACATTATTGAAAACTAACCTTTTTAAAATGGGTGCTTAGACTTAAATACTGTCGACTAACGCTGTTTAAAATGGATGTTTAGGATTAGGACCAACTGTGACGCTGCTTACGGCTAACAGTACTCACTTGAAATAGTATTTTGGGGGTAGTCCGTTTGGGTAGTCTGTCGGGTAATCCATGGACCAGGGGTCAGTGTTTTCAACTCTCCCTACGTTCTCCCTGGTGGAAACTACTTAGAATTCCTTACAATTTCTTCTTCAAAATTACTTAAAATTGCATATACGTTCATATACTTATATATATAATAATTAGCTAATAATGCCATTTGCTAAGTGCGTTCTTTACATTCTCTAATAAGAAACGAGCATAATCAGGAAAATGTGTGGGCATCAACTATATTATATTAAAGAGTGAAGGGGGTTTCGGATTCACAAAGTGCGTCAGGAAGCGAATTGCACAGTTGTGCTCCACTGTAGGAAAAACGTTTCTTAAAATAATCAGTTTTGGGTAGCGGTAGCTGCAGTGAAGTGGAGGAGGCCCTGAGGTGTAATGAGGTGTACTTTTCTTACTCGAGATAAGATTCAGTAAGGCAGCTAGGAGCCAAGTCATTGATCACTCTATATATTTGTTTCGATTTTGTCTTAGCCCATTGAGTTTCAAGGGTTTCCCAGTCCAAGGCAGTTAAGGCCTCAATGGCTGGAGTATCATTGCTCCAATTAATTACCAGTCATGCTGACCTAATCTAAAGGCTCTATTAGAGTTTCCCTTACCAAGGTATCCCATACCTCACTACATTTATTAAAGTGATGCTGGATCCTGGATTAGAGCGTTATAAATTAAAAAAAAAAATCCCGATTCCCCCTAATGGCTCCGAACCCTGAGCTAATTTTCTTAGCAACATTTTCAATATTTTGGACCCTAGATATGTGTTGATTCATTTCAAAACCGAGAACCCTACTATGGTAAACCTGTTTAAAGGTTTTGTCATTGATTGGGATGTACTACCGGAAGGAAAGTCCTTAATTTGTAGTGGGAGCCAAGTAACATAAATTCTGCCCGTTTGCTAAATTTAAATTTCTCTGAAATCTCATCTATCGAAGCCAAGAACGCGTTTGAATATCGAGAATAATAAGACATCACGTCTTCTATACACATTCGACGCACTTAGCTAACTTAATAAAACTGTAAAATAGTTGTTCTCGAAAAGTAAAAACGTCAAAATTCGCGGGAGTCCGATATATATTTCGATCCACGATCCTCGTCAGTCGTCCGCCATTTTAAAATACGTATGTCATTCATGTAAAAGACATTGAAATGGTCCACGCTTTCTCAGACCTCATGTACGTTATCACGAGGCATCTCATCTCGGTGGAACAAGGCGCCCATGCGTGACCACAGCACGCCGAATCTGAAAATAGTTCCAATCGTTTTTAGAGTTAATCAATAAGTCTTCATCTGCATTGTTGATCTTAATACCCTCAGATATTTGCCTAAGCATCGCTTCGTTAGAGTAGACACCGGTTAAATTCATTTGAAATTGCTGTATCTCACTACTGTGTTTCTCTCTACAATGTTTCCACAAGGCCGATCGTTCCTCTTTATTGCTGAGCGATTTTGAGTTCTCTTTACCTCTGGTATACACGCTCCTTGATGTTTTGTCCGACGTAGGCGTTGTTACACCCGGAACACTTAATTTCATACGTCACATTTTCCCTATTGCACGGTCCTTTCCCCTCTGTCCTACATACTGGGAAGTCACCTCGCTCACATTGTCGCGGTTTGAATGAAACTTCTGGAGCAATCTCTTAATTGCAATACCTGCCTTCTCTACTACTTTGATCTTGAAGCCTTGCCGTTTTATCTCCTTTTGATACTTCTTCTGTAGTTGTGAATTCGGTGTGGCCGGCACGAAAATTACTGCCTCATTTCCGCCGCGTTTGCACCAACTGGATCTCTTTCCAATCTTTTCCTGTTCTCGTTCTTCCTTTCTCCACTCTTTGGGCCGATGTAACGGTCTTTCTCCTTCTTGATCAGCTTTCTTTCTCGCTCTATATGCTTCGAGGGCCGAGTGGACAACCTCATATCTGAATTTCTTGCTGTAACCCGAGTACTGCATTCTCAGGACCATCTCATTAACATTTTCTACTACCAGTTCGCATGGTAACAATCTGCTACAGTTAAGCATGACCCTAAGGACTTCTTGGGTCAGCACTGTCCTCTTGGTGTTCCAGTTTAAGGCAGATCTAACATTTATGACTGCTTTTGAAGGCACACTCTTGGAATGGAACTCATACATGATCACTAAGGCTTTCTTGTATCTTCTCTCTGTTTCGTTCCCTTTTGTCTCCATCCACACCTTCAAGTCGAGGATAGGCAGTTTTTTATATACGAATTTTAAAATGGCGGACGACTGACGAGGATCGTAGATCGAAATATATATATCAGACTCCCGCGAATTTTTACGTTTTTACTTTTCAAGAACAAATATTTTACAGTTTTATTAAGTTAGCTAAGGGCGTCGAACGTGTATAGAAGACGTGATGTCTACTTATTCCCGCTAAATTTAAACTTAATTTGTTTGCCAAGAGCTACTCCTTTACGTT
>BLFK01000343.1:1571451-1581451 GCA_014634185.1 Astreopora myriophthalma | reverse complement strand
AACAACATTTCGTGCACAATCATCCCAGACTGGTCCCATTAACCAAGAGTCATCTATATAACCTGAAGACAAGTGACCAAGCTGTCGCAGGGTGGCAAATACTGGATTCATTAGCTTGGTAAATTTTCTGAGACAGAAAGCCAAACCATTGGGGAAACATGTAAACTTAAATAACATGTTGTTCCATTTGAATTTGAGGTCCTTTTGGTGTGGCTTAGCAATAGGGACCGAATAATAAGCGTCCTTTAAATCAATGGATGCCATGTAGCGATTGGAGTAATGAGCCTAATTGCTGTCCAGACTGAGTCCATTTTGAAACGTTGGTATTCAACATGCTGGTTAAAGCGTTTCAAATTTAAGATCATTCGACATGATCCATCTTTTTATTTGCCACAAAAATCGGCGAAATATATTCCCCACTTTCATGTTGGGTGGGTACAATGACACCTTTGTCAGGCAATTTTTGAATTTCAGCTTCTATAACCAGTGAGTTACTGATGTTGAATGTTTTCCTTTTCGGGCCCAAGTTCTTTGTGGGCTGTGTGGAAAATTCAATATACTGACCCTTAACACAATTAAGGACTTCTCAGTCAGAAGTTATTTCCTTCCATTTGTCAAGGAAGCATGCCAGTTGGCCACCCTTTTGGCAAAATAATGTTTCATATGGGTCTCAAAAAACAAAAGATCATTTACCTCTAAGTTATCAAGTGTGTCAGCGGAGGTCATTGCTGCTTCTTCCCCTGGTCCTGCGATCGGAAGAACGGTTTTTGGGCTCGCTTCGAGCTCTACTGACGACCTTTCGATAAAAAAGGCTTGCTTCGCCGATCCGATTTCTTGTAGTTTCGTGAAGGGTGTCCCTTTACGTTTTTGTGGCGACTTCCAACTACTGTGGTGCTTACCCTGTTGGATGCTCGTATATTATTCAGCCGGGTTTGCAGGTCGTTTCCAAACAGCAGAGCTGTTACTGGAACATGCGAAGCACACAGGCCTGCATAATGTTTATTTAGATGCGGTTTGATCGACTCCCTGCGGCGGTGGGACAGGTCGACATGTGCGTGCCCTAGGAGAGCGACCGCATCTATGTTCAATTTTATGAGTTTCTGTATGTCAGAGTCTGACTTCGGCTGCTTCGAATTCTTCATCTCTAGCAGCAGCTCAATGGATTTGCACAGTATAGCGCCAGCAGTACCAACCATTTTCTGGGTTGAGCTGGACCTGAGGTCCTGTTGTTTTACTGAGTGGCTCAGTTTATCCTAGATTTCAGGATTCACCCGCGGTGTTGCGAGAGTCTCGCAGTTCGCCGGGCGTAAATATTTCGCAGACTAATCCTTCAGTTTTGAGTCTGGCCATTTCTTAGACCACAGGTTGTTAATAAAGTCAGCTAGTTGCTTCTCAGCAGCCGGACCTGATTCGTCTGCATTGAGAAGATCTTCTGCGATTTCCGACAACAATGGGTCATTGCCGCCGTCGCTTTGCTCGAGTCGAGTACGTGGTTTATCTTTGGGAGTTTTGTCGGCTTCAGTGCCACAAAGTACCTGAGGTTCCGCGTCCGAGTCATCTTCATCTTCATCTGAACCATCAGAAGCACTCTTTTTATCTTTGGGACCATATTTTCGCCGTTTAGGGTCGAGTTCATCGTCTGTGTTGCTGGGATGAAGCCGCTTGAGCGACTGGTTCATGTTGAGGATCGAGTCTGCCATCGCTCCGAGAGTTTTGTTGACGTTCTGAAGCATACTGAACATGGGATCCTGGCGGGCAGTTGTTGAGGTATTGTCCTTAGGATCGTGGTCATCGTTTAAGAGGGCGTCCTCTGCCTCAGTGGAAAGTGTATGTGCCATAATCAACTAACTTAAAAAGACGCGACCGACCGCTCTGGAATTGCGCGCGCAACTGATCGCTCGGGTTACTCGCACATATCTCACGTGACTCACTAGTGAGTAGGACTGGTGTCAAAATAGAATAGGCCATTTCCGAATTGCTGTTTGCCTCTGGTTCAAAGCGAGTCTTGGTGCTATTCAAATGATAATGAAATTGATTTGCATGAAAATACACAACTCATTTTCATTTGAATGGTTGTGCACCAAGACTCGCTTTGAACCAGAGGCAAACAACAATTCGGAAATGGCCTATTGCGATACAGAGCAAAAAGCAGCCTAAACATTAAAAATGAACACCCAGCTTTAAGTTTAGAGATCCCTCCGATCCTTGACTCGAGTAACTGCGTAGCCACCAGTGTGGTCCTCACCCCAGCTATATATGTCAAACCTGTTTTGGATTGAAACCAGCGAAAAATGCAGCAAACTGTCTTCCACCTAAACACGAAAAGCGTTGACTGTAAAGAGCTTTAGTCGACGATAGCCGTGTAGCCGCGTCGAGCCGCAGAAAGCACGCGAAAAATTAAGCCTCGTTTTGGTTTAGGTGTCCTGAATAAGTTAACCTGACTTGAGCCTGCGATCCAATCGAAAAACAACGCCTGGTCAGCGGTCAACTTAAAAGCCTGACATCGATGAGCTCTAAACTTGAGCCCGCGATATCGTCACGTGATACTGGTCAGCGGATACGTTGTTTTGACAGGTGTCAATTGACCATAACATAGATGATTAACATCAAAGATGTACGCTGTAAACTAGGTGGAGTATGACCGTCATGTTGGGCACAAGTATACCAGTATTCATTATTATCATTATTAGGATATTATTAATTCTTGGGCGAGTCCGTCGTCGTCGTCGTCGACGTGCGTATGCGCCCACGAGCAATTCTCTAGCCATGGTTACCATGAGAAAAGGCATTGACGGGTTTCTATGAGTATGGGGCTCCGCTTGGCTGCCCTTGGGGCCGCCGGAGCTCCGCTATGATTCTATATAGATCTAAGTCACTTGATGACAGGCAGCTTATTATCGACGGCCACCCTATAGAACAATCTAGTGGTATTAATCTTTTAGGCGTGGTTCTAGATAATAACATGGACTTCCCTGATCACATTAAATCAATATGTGTGAAAACAAGTCGCAAGATTGGTGTTATATCAAAATTCCGGAGGATCACATCTACTGAAGCTAAGTTAAAGATTTACAAGTTATTTCTACTTTGTTACCGCGTTTTAACTATTGTAGCGCAATATGGCACTTCTGTAAGAAGTCGGACCAACGCAAATTAAACTGGAAAGAATGAATGAAAGGGGATTAAGAAACGTTTATTGTGACTGGAATGCTCCCTATGCGGATCTTCTTAGGAGAAGTAAATTCACAGCACTGCCTAACAAGAGATTAAAGTCCATTGCCACTTTGACGTATAAGATAAAGAATGATCTGGCTCCACAAACAGTCCAAAGCATTTTTCGTCAAGGACAATTGACCCACAGCTATAATTTAAGGAACAATGACTTTTGTTCTCATAGATTTAATACAGTCCAACGTGGGAAGAACAGTCTTAGATATTTCGGGCCGCATTTGCGGTCCAAGTTGGACCGTAAGCTTAAATCTCAACCGTCTGTAGCCAGCTTTTGCAGAGCCATATGTAAGATAAATGCAGAGGACATATTAAATAATTATAAGAACTGAATTTTTCAAGTGTATATATGAGACAATTGTTTAATTTGTCCAGAAAGTGTGAGGATCATTTCTTCAATTCATTTCTAAACCACACTTCACAATCATTTTTTTTCGTTATCATCATGTTAATAGAATGCAACTTGGTCACAACCTTTCCAGTCATTTGCGCAACGTATATTTTGGCATAATCGTACGAAATGTCTTTTAATTTTGTCATGCAACAATTCGAATATTTATTACAAATACAAAACATTACGGAGTTACAAGATAACAATCAGAAATACAAGCTGAGATCAAGTAAAGGGGTAGTAAAAAGAAAACAGCTGCAAAAATGCTGAAAGACAGCAAAGACGCGAGCTCAGTGGGGTAGGGGCGGGTCTACTTGCCATCTAAAGGATCAAGATTTCTTTATCAGTCTGACCTCATGTTTTCGTGTTAATTTCTTAAACTCATGACTGAAAACAACCGAACTTTCTAATGAAAACTGGTATTATGCCATTGAAAGCTTTGGTTTCAGGCGCCGTTTCAGGTACTCTCTCATCCAGAAACTGTTCCACTTATTTGTCATGGATTTAATCACTAAGAGAGTCTGGCGTTTTGGCAAAGATTTTCCCAGCGATCTGTTCAATCAGATTCCCAATCATTGACGCCATCTCCCTCTGAATCAATGTCCTCCTCCGAATCAGTGCTTTGTTCTTTTGTTATACCTCTCTCTTCCAGTTCTTCATCTGATGGGACTTCCCGAGATTCGTCGGCCATTGCCTTCCTTTCCACTTGTTCTCTCTGTATACGTCTCCAACAGCCTTGCTTTTCGTGACGGTCTCTGTTGTAACTTCTACTGTACAGTTTTTGGCGATACAAGCAGAGATGTGCCATTCATGCAGTGACCAGTGCCCACTCAAAATGAGCATCACGGACCTGACGCCTATTTATGTACTCACTTTGAGTGAGTGACTCATGAGCAACGCGTTTTCAGAGCATAGGCTACCCCTCCCTCAGTTACTCAGAATCATTCGAAGTTATTTGGCCACAGCACTACTCACAACAGATATCATCTTGGGCATAACGAGAAACGAGTTCCTTATGGAAGTCAGTATTAAGCACTTATGACGGGCTGAACCCGAAAACCCCGTTTGGTCTGATCAATCGCCAGGGTTGAGAACCATTTAGCTTAATCTGACAGCTTAGAGCAACGTTTGAGAAAATGGTGAATGTCGTATTAATTAACATACAAGAACGTTGTTTTGAAATGTGCGCGCGCATTATCCAAGATGCCTTTGTACAAAGGCAAGGATCAGAAGGTGATTTTTCAACTTGTTAATGTTGATCACTGCTAAAAGAGTTGATAACACGAGTGGAACATAGGCGGGGTCCTCTTACCAACTTGTCCCATTTTGGTGGCAACGCTTGACTCACAGGGCTTAGTAACCATGAGGAAGAGTACATGTACGGGTCTTCAACTTATCCACGACGTGTTAGACTAAGTATGACGCGTTCAGAAAAATAGTTGTGATATTTAAATGTAAACTATCCATTCATGAAAAAAAAAGCGAGGGAAGAATAGGGGGCGGGACGTGGTAAAAGGAAAATACATTAACAATATTTGACACTCGGACTTGGCCCTTCCATTCCCTTGTGTGACTGCAAAGACATGGACGCTAACGAAAGGGACTCAACTAAAGATCTATTTGAAAGCACAAATGGAAAATCTCTCTGTTATGAAATAATGACATAATCCCAATAAATCGAGTGACAATCGTCAACTGGACGAAAATCTGTTAATAACATGCAATTTTCTCACATCCTTTTCAGCCATTTGCGCAACCTATATTTTGGCATAATCGTACGAAATTGAAAAGGCTTGAGGGATTTATGTCAATGCTCACGACGATGATTTTGCAAAGTGCGACTGTTCAGTCCCAATTTCTGTGGTGGCTGCCGTTCTCAATTGAAACAATTACGTTACTGATCAACTGGTGGACCCTTGTAAGATATACTGCCCGAGAAAAACAGTAAATTGTGGTAAATCAACCGGTGAGAGTGAGCGTCTTAGAATCTGAGAATGCCATGGGAAACTTATTATTGCATTGTTCTCCAGTCAATGGAAGTGAACTATGAAGAAATATTTAATTAATTTGAGCTCTTGTTTTCAAACCACGTCGCGGGAAACCCCAGAAAAGTGTGATAACTACTGGATCGTAAAGTTTGCGGTCTTAAAGCGAAGCAGAAACCCAAGTGCTCTCTGATTTCCTTTAATCGTACAATTGGTGATCGCAATCGAAGATTAGACCACTAGAAGACTTATTACTGAAATGACTCTTACCAATAATCGTACGTTAACCAAATAGCCGAGTAGTAGAAAGATTGCTTAAATGGCTGTTTCCTTTAAATAATCGTACAATTGGCGATCATAGTCCCAGAGTAATAATTTTTGAACTTTCGGAAGAATCGTACTTTTGTTTTTTTAAGGCATTAAAGTGAGCTCATTATTTACGTACGAGATGGTGTCGTGTGACTGCAAAAAAGCGAGCTCTTCTGATTGGTCCACATCAGTCACGTGTGGTGAAAAGGATTGTTTGATTGGACCCCGTTTAAGTGTCCGTATATCCTGATCTATAGATCCTTTTCAAATGACGTCACGGCGGCCATATTGGTGTACCTAACAAAGAAATGGCGGCCATATTGGTGTACCTGAACAATCCTTGGGGAATTCAATTTCATTTTTATGCAAATATTTCCTTTTGTTTCAGTAAATCAATATGGTCGTTGGTCATTGTAACGTAATGCTGAATTCGGTAATTAATGGCATTACGGAAGTAATTAACTACATTTCCCTCATTCCATGATCTTTCTTTCCTGCCAATATCATAACCATCGCCGTCCGAGAGCGAGCTATTTAGTCTAGTTTCATTTAAGCCAATAACATCGAACGACTGGAATAATGCAAAATGCGAAATTCATCAATCTCTTTTAAATGCTTACAATTTTACGAAAAGCCATTTTCTCAAAAACCTGCAGACTACAAATGTATAATGCTCGTAACAGGCAAGACTGAGTTTGGATTGGTTAAATTTCTCGCAATCCGAACACCCATTGTTACTTACAGTTACAAAACATGGGTTCGCTGACTGGCGCGAGTTAGTGGGTATTACGTCACCGATTGAAATCTCCTTTTCCACATTCGATTGGAGTCTACACTTTTGGTGGTTTTGTTTTGGAACTACGATGGGACGACGTAGGAATAGGCGACCGAATGTTACGGTCGATCAAACAGGAATTGGACATGACATGATCCTGATTTGCACTTTGTGTAAAATAGATTTTTGTGTCATCAAAATGTGAACAAAAAGGTCTGACGACAAGTTAGCTTTTTCATATATAATAAGGTGCAATTTAGTACGACTAGATCTTTCATCGGCCGTCGCTGATGTATGGATTTTCCTACAGAATTGTAAGTAGTTATTCCGTTACTAAACAATCTGTTCTTCCAGCCTTGTAACCTCTCAACTAAACAAAATTCAAGATCAGTAGAGCGCGTATAACCCCAGCAAGATCTCCCAGGCGCTCTGCTTTTGCAACGCATGGAACTGCCGATCAGACAAACCTCAATGATAATGATATCAGCCCCCTGCCGAGCAGATCAATTGTTAAGTGTATGTCGTGTGGGGTGGCCATTGGCTGTCCCGTTGTGAGATGTTCAGAGGAATTTCAGTCGATGACCGACTCAAATTTATGCGTAAGAGAGGCTTGTGTGATAACCATCTCATGCCAGGACAGTTTCTGTCATATTGTTGGCTGTAAGATGAATCATCAGAAGCATTTAACGTTTCTCCATCCAAAGAGCGATAGACCAGAGAATTCGGTAGTCGTTACTCCAAGCAGTACCCATTCAAGCAATGCAGATGAAGAGAACCGAACTGTACACGCTCAGAATTGTTATGCTGTGGTGGATGTAAGCGTTTGTAATGGTACGGGGCCCGGAGTGCCAGCCACAGGACTAGCTATAGTTCCTGTCAAAGTTAAAGCTAAAGGAAAGGATAAGATGATCGAGACTTAAGCGTCTCTTGACCCTAGATCGAATACGTCGTTCTGCATGAATAAGCTGATTGACCGTCTCAAGGTGACGGGTAAGACAACAGCCGTGTCAATAAACTAGAATGGACAGTGGGAATGTGTCGAGTGAAAGTCTGGTGGTCAGTTTGGTGGTGTGCGATTTGCAGGAATATAACTCTATTGAACTGAAAAATGTGTTCTCTCAGATGAAACTACCTGTCTCAGCCAGTGATATTCCTTTGCAACGTGACGTCGATAGATCTGGAGGGAAGCGACCTACCTAGCGTTGATGCTGATTTGATTGATTTGTTGATTTGTAATGATGTACCCCGAGGTCTTGAACCTGTGGAAGTCAGACAGAGTACCAATGGTGGCCTTTATGCTCTAAGAACATTGTTGGCATGAACGTTTCCCGTTGGTAGAACCTGCAGATCAAATCGCAAAGCAAACCGTATCCTTTCCTGTGCAGAACTAAATATCCAGTTTGAAAGATTCTGTCATATTAATTGATTCTCAGTCTAGTGTGGATAAAGTCATGTTGCAAGAAGACAAGAAGGCCTTTAAGATGATAAGAGATTCAGTGCAGCTTCGTGATGGTCACTACAAGATCGGACTTCCCTGAAGGGCCTATCCCCTAAATCTACCAAACAACAAGATACTAGCAGAACACGGTCTACAGTTGTTGAAGAAGCGACCAGTCAAGGATTTAGAGCTTTGCGGGAAGTATTCTTCATTTGTGGAAGATTTGTTCGTTAAAGGCTGTGCAGAGAAAGTCCCTGATGAAGAACTTGACTCACCCGCCTGTACCTTCGGCACCATGCAGTTGTTCATACGAAGAAATCAAAGCAGGTTAGAGTGCTATTCGATTGTGCAGCTGAATTCCAGAACACCTCGTTAAATCAGCAGCTGTTACAAGGTCCAGATATGACGAGTACTCTAATTGGAGTTCTGGCCAGATGTTTTATCAAGTGCCAGTTCCCACAGAAGACAGCAAGTATTTGACTTTCTTGTGGCGGCCAGATAGCGACCTTACAAAAACTCCAGAAGAATTCCAGATGTTCGTTCATCTTTTGGAGGCGTTTCGTTACCGAGCTGTGCAAGTTATGCATTGCGAAGAACTGCTGATGACAATGAGAAGCATTTTGATGAAGACAATCCAGACAGTCCGAAGAAATTTTTATGCGGGTGATTGTCTTAAGTCTGCTGGAGACGAACAAAAGGCAAATCGATCTGGTCGACCAACTCCGTGCTCTGTTCAAAAGAGGAGGCTTCCCCCTAACAAGTGGATATCGAATTCCTGTGATGTTGTCCAGTCTGTTCCAGAATCTGAGAGAGCCACCACTGTGAAAGGTCTTGACCTGGATAATGTTCCAGTTGAACGTGCCTTGGGGGTTCAGTGGGATGTAATGTCGGATACCTTCTGTTTTAAGATCGTGGTAAAGGACCAACCCCCGACGAGAAGAGGTTTGTTGTCAGTCGTAAGTTCAATTTACGACCCGTTGGGATTCGTATCCCCCTGATTCTCCACTCGAAGTTAATCTTATGTGATCGACGCAGAAAGGGATTGGACTGTGATGACACGATTTCCCCAGAAGATTTAGCACGGTGGCAAAAAATGCTTACAGGAACTTCCCAAGTTAACGTTAAACCGGAACGGTTTAACATTATACGAAAAAAACCCTTGCAACATCTTCAGTTGACGAAACTGACGCCCTGGATTGGATAATACAGTCCTGTTCCTCATGGTATAGGCATATAAAGACAATGGCATGGATTCTCCGCTATCGTTCAAACCTCGTACGTGAATTTCACAGGCAAAGAGAAAGGGATCGTTGCTCAGAAACCATGCCCAATCAGTGTTAACGAGATGCATGCTGCTGAGGTGGAGATCTTAAAGTGCGTACAAAGTCAAAGAGTTGTTGTGTCCACAGTCTAAAGAATCTTATGTTATGCTGAACAATCCGATCAAGTACAGAAGGGGTTGTCCAAGTTCTATCAAGAAATCAAGTCCCATCTTCAGGTTGGATCGCAAGCTTTATAATGGTCTGTTGTGTGTTGGAGAAGACTAAGGAACGCCCCAATCGGAGAAGAACGATACTGTGACATTGCCGAAGAAGCATCACAATGTGGATCTTATTGTTGGACACTTCCATTCACTCTCCGGACGCTCTGGTCAAGAGCATGTGCTCTCGTTGAGTAGAAGGAAGTTTTGGAACATTAAACGGAAGGGTTGCAGTACGAAGAGTGATAAACCGTTGTTTCAGTTGCAGACGTAGGCAAGGGCCCATACGATCTCAGAAAATGGTAAATCTTCCTGAGGATAGAGTGCCCCTTGCTAAATCCCCCTTTTAGAAACGTGGGTGTCGATTGTTCTGGTCTATTCTGGGTCAAGAGAA
>BLFK01000343.1:1566615-1571441 GCA_014634185.1 Astreopora myriophthalma | reverse complement strand
GTTTAACATTATACGAAAAAAACCCTTGCAACATCTTCAGTTGACGAAACTGACGCCCTGGATTGGATAATACAGTCCTGTTCCTCATGGTATAGGCATATAAAGACAATGGCATGGATTCTCCGCTATCGTTCAAACCTCGTACGTGAATTTCACAGGCAAAGAGAAAGGGATCGTTGCTCAGAAACCATACCCAATCAGTGTTAACGAGATGCATGCTGCTGAGGTGGAGATCTTAAAGTGCGTACAAAGTCAAAGAGTTGTTGTGTCCACAGTCTAAAGAATCCTATGTTATGCTGAACAATCCGATCAAGTACAGAAGGGGTTGTCCAAGTTCTATCAAGAAATCAAGTCCCATCTTCAGGTTGGATCGCAAGCTTTATAATGGTCTGTTGTGTGTTGGAGAAGACTAAGGAACGCCCCAATCGGAGAAGAACGATACTGTGACATTGCCGAAGAAGCATCACAATGTGGATCTTATTGTTGGACACTTCCATTCACTCTCCGGACGCTCTGGTCAAGAGCATGTGCTCTCGTTGAGTAGAAGGAAGTTTTGGAACATTAAACGGAAGGGTTGCAGTACGAAGAGTGATAAACCGTTGTTTCAGTTGCACACGTAGGCAAGGGCCCATACGATCTCAGAAAATGGTAAATCTTCCTGAGGATAGAGTGCCCCTTGCTAAATCCCCCTTTTAGAAACGTGGGTGTCGATTGTTCTGGTCTATTCTGGGTCAAGAGAAGTAGAAGTCAAGTAAAGCTTTATTGCGTTTTATTTACATGTTTAGTCACAAGGGCTATACACATCGAGGTGGCTCAGAGTATGGACACTGATTCGTTTATTAACTCCATACGACGTTTTATCGCGAGAAGAGGGGTTCCTGAAGTCATGAGATCAGACAACGGCACGAATTTCGTTAGCAGAATCAAAGAACTTTGTGAAGCTATCTTTGAGTGGAATGAAAGGCAAATCAATGAATTGCTGTTGCAAAGAAATGTCAAGTGGCTGTTTAATCCACCCTCAGGTTCTCACTTTGGTGGAGTCTGGGAACTCTGTAAAAGAACGGTCCGAAAGGTCCCGAATGCAGTTATAAAAGAGCAAACACTCAATGACAAGTGACTAGTCACGCTCATGTCTGAAGTGGAATCTATCCTCAATGGGCGTCCCATTACGAAGTTGTCAGAAGACCCGGTGGAGTTAAAGGCACTTTCCCCAAATCATCTTCTTTTGTTGCGTTCTGGCGCAAGGCTTCCACCCGGGTGTTTCAGTAAAGAAGACTCGTACGTACGTAGAAGTTGGCGTCAGGTACAGTATTTGGCGGACATATTTTGGCGCAGAATTTGCCTCAGCTTCAGGAGAGACAGAAATGGATCAATCCCTCCAGAACCTTTGCTGTTCATGACGTCGCTCTCGTGGCGAACGATAGAGTTCCCCGTTCATCGTGGCCTCTCGGTCGTGTCAAGGAAGTGCACAAGAACAGCCAAGATGGTCGTGTTAGAAGTGTGAAGGTCAAGACTAGTACCTCCATGTTGGATCGTCCCGTAGACAAGATTGCCCTTTTGGAGTCGGCAGATGTGTCGTAAGGCCCGTGACAAGATGGTCGCGAACAGTGAACAGTTGTAGCTAAGAACTTTAAGAAATTGTGTTTCGACCTTGTTTTGTTATAAAATGCCGTTCCGTTGTTAGCATTTCAGGGGCCGGAATGTTAGTTACAAAACATAGGTTCACGGACTGGCGCGAGTTACCGCGTATCAAGTGATCATGTAGTTTAATTCTCAGTTGAGTTTATTTTCCTTCTCCCGAATGGATCAAGCAATTTCTGTAAGTTATTTTTGTTATTTGAGTGCTTTTATTTCGTTTGTCTATTTAGTCTCTCATTAGGTGTATTTTCGTTCAGTCAAATCAGATCCATGAACATCGTAAGAATCAAAATGAGTTAATTACCTTACGCATCTGGGATTTTTATTATCAAACCACAACAACTCACTGAACCATTTCGTCCTGTTCCGACACTAAGTGTATGCAATGACGTCACGCTTAGTCCCCAAGCCTGCAATATGGCAGCAAAAATGGCGGACCTCCATTGAGCGGTCAATGTGGGCCATTTCCCCCTTCATATAGACGTCAAAATAGAACTAACCTCCCAAACACTGGAATATTTTCCTTAAATGTGTCATGCACAACACAATTAAGAAAATTAAAAAAGAAAACTCGCATTAGCTTCCAGTTCTCCTTTTAGGCATCCATCTCCACTGAAGGCACATCTAAGGACCGGACTTTGTAAAGATCGCAATCTTTGAAGAAGCCACCTGATTCCAACGTTGGCAATTTTAACTTCCACAATCCTTGCCATTTTAAAAGAAATTGAACCCATCCATTTGTTTTTGTAGAGGGTCGACTATGGTACGACCTTTTCTACCAAAAGCTCTTCTTCTTGGTATGTTTATACTGGTATCACTCTATCAGCCATGGCGTGGCAAAGTGTTTGCTTAAATCAAATGACCACAAAGCGGCAAATATACGATCCAAAATGATTACAGGCATTAGTCGCGAAAAGCACAAAAACCTAGGAAGTCCGTATCAGATAGCCGTGACAAAGCCAACAATCGGATAACGTACCCAGTAGGTGACACTAGTGATCCAATTCCAGCTCAATTGGCGTGTCTGAATAGGAACCACTGATTACACAGACAATTTTGTAAACATATTTATTGGAAAAGTTGATTGAAAACTCGGGCTTCGTATTTCATGGGGTTTCCAAACACTTAAAACCATAAAAGCACTCGGCCTATATACGGCCTCGTGCTTTCTCGTGTTTAGAAACTCAATGCAACAAATGCCCTCGTTTTTCAAATGTTACTTCAAAATTAAAAGAAAAGGCAAATTCGGCAAAAATCTGCCTCTCTCGCCTACTAGCTAAGATCTTACTCATGTATTAAGAAAATTAATTTTGAACTTTGTTGCTCTTTTCCTTCTCTGTTAAAACAGGGCGACCTCATCATCATATCATTAGTCGCGGTCATCTCATCCCTCTTCAGGAACCATTCTTTACAGCAGATATTGAACCAGTTGGACGCATCTTGAAAGGTGAAAAGTCTTCTGTTTATCGATAGGACGCTTATCGAAACTTCCTTCATAATAACACAGATGTCCTTTTATCGGAGCTGACGAAAAGATAACCCAAGAGATATACTAATAGGATAATGCCTGAGCTCCTAGGCCTTCTTGAAAATAAAGACCAAGCACCCCGCGCGATGTCATTATTTTTAAGATGGCCAACGAGCGAGGCATTTGATTTAATACACCTTTTGCACCTAAGTTGGAACGGGAGTTATTGTTGTGGTCACCGGGTGCAACAGGAGTGAACGCTCTCCAACGTAACATGGTGCAGTTGGAAAGCGTTTTCATTACGGTTCGAAGCTTCCTTTATTACGTCAGTGATTGTTCTTTGTTCTTAATTAGTTTCAAATTTTGTTTTCTTTCGTATGATTATGTATTCGTTTCCCTGTATGTTTTTTTAATTAGAAGTATAAAATCATTGGAGTTGCTTTTTTAGTTCTCTCTCACCTTCAAAACAGCCGATCGTTCGGTAACCAAACTTACACTTCCATGCGTATATTTGTATTAAATCCAGGCCAAAGCTCGGAGTTATTTTATGCGTTGCACTTCGACCGATGGCTACGTTTTCCAGTGACGCTTTTGCCCGGTAGGGCTTTTAACCACTGTTTTTTTTTCGTAGCGGCCGACGTATCATCCTATGTATTTGCTTTTTCGTATGACATTTATTGTAATTTGATTTTCATCTTCTACGCGTATATTCACTCAGTTGAGTTATATTAAAACTTCAGTCGATACGCCATTTTCTCTGCTATGTAATCTGTTTACTTCGTTTCTTATATTTTGTTCACTACTTAAGAGTAAATGTCAGTAAAAATCAAAGATTATCGAAAAAATCGCGGACACGGTCAAAAATCAATTTGGCTCATTTTTTGCGTGTAGGTAGCCTTATATGGTAAAAAAACGGAAATGGGGCTAGATTTTGAAATATGCACTATAACAGGAACAAACTGATAAAAACTTTCGGGGAGTAAATAGCTCAAATTTCACAAAGCGCGATCCTGGAATTATACACTTTTCGGGCAGTTACCATTCGAACAAAAATGTAACAGAAGGACTTTCATAGCTATAGAAATATAGAGTTGGACTTGCTTTATTGAGACAAAGTGATAGTTTTTGTCTTATGTTATTCCTGGAGGAGTTACATATCTGTTAAGAGACGAAATCTTCGGCCTTTTGAAATTAAGGCAAAGGTGGCCTAGAATAGCTTGATAAAAATACATGTGGTAGTGTCTCAAAGTTTACAATAACACTACCAAGAAGCCTTGAAAGATAGTTCTTTACGATTTGGGTTTTATTTCTTTGAGACCTTTGACTATCAAAAGATGACCACCGGCCGAATTTCGGTTAAATTTAATACTATGACGCCATAATGAGATACATAATAACAAAATTAAACGCATTGGTCACAAATGACTGTTTTGGTCAGTTATATCTTCACTGGCCGTTGAAATGACTACAAACATATTAAAATGTCTATAGCCACACTTGATTTTCATATACGGAAAAAGGAGAAACAAACTTCGACTTTTCCTACCCTGAGAATTGCGCCATAATTCTGCATAAGCTTAATTCTGCACACAACAGGTTGAACAGTTGAATTGCACTCAACAGGTTAAATTTGCAAAAAAGCCGTTAGTTTACGTTTGCTTCGCATCCAGTGAACATGAATTGGAGCATTTGCATCCCTTCTGCGCCTTCTGCGCTCGCC
>BLFK01000343.1:1554115-1561615 GCA_014634185.1 Astreopora myriophthalma | reverse complement strand
TGAACTAACAGCACCGATTGGCAGTCGAGTTTGGCTAAAACTGAATGCTTCGCCTCAGCTTGGTGGACTGAACGTAGTTGATGGGCTTTCCAGCTAATGATATCATTCCTTGCCTGTTTGATAGTATGCTGCATGTCAGCTTGATCTTCTGCTGACGAGAGCGCACTTGGACACTCATCTTCTATGGTACGCATGACTTCCTCTAACTGATAACGCTGCACACATGACTCATTGTGGAGATGGTCGCAGGAGCCCCGAAATTCAGCATTGCTTGGGTCACTTAATAGCGCATAAATTCGACAATGATCGGGAACCTCTGAAGCCTCCTCTGCATGTACCTAAAATAAAAAGTAAAATGACAAGCGCGTGATTCAGTGTATATTTGCAAAGCAACGCATGCGCATCAACATTTCAAAAATATTACTTAAACGATTCGCAGCGTTGTATACATGTGTGTAAACACATTACAGTGAATTGTAAACTGTTCAGTTTCATGAATTAAGCATAAGAAGACTTGGAGAGAAAGAAAGAGGTAGCCGTGAATCATAGTAAGAAGTTTACTACATCACTTCATAATCGTATAATTATAAAATATGCACCCACCTTGTAGTCGCCCTTTAGATACTGCTTCGACATACGAAGTTGTTGCTTAATTTCCCTCGCCCAATGCTGAGTCTTGCCACAGTCAACAAGCTCGTCTGCGAGTTTTTCTAAATCATCAAATGCTTCCACTCCTTGTGCTGAAAAGTTATCAAGTCCTTGCAGAGACTTGCGAACAGATGAAGAACACAGGGTCAAAACTCTCTGTAGAGTTCTCTTACTCATAGGCTCAAAGTTGGTTTCACAGCAGTATTGTTGATACTGTTGGACAATGAGCACTGGTATATATCATTGTTCTGATCACATTGGGTGTTTTTATGATCTCGCCAGTTGACAATTTCAGAAGTTTTTCCCCGAAAGAAACATCTTGAATTACGTGTGGACTCGTTATGAAAGAAACAAAATGTTCTAATTTTACAGGTTCAATTCTCATTCTCCTTTTCTCCTGGTTTGGAAGAGGAGCAGCTCTTCCATGTAACAGCCTATGGCGTCGAGCAATGTTGTAGCGATAACTTGTCTGCCATCAAAGGGAGTATTTGCCGTCTGGTGCTCCAATGTTGCGCGTTCAAGTAACTTTCAGCAAATGCACTAAGAAGCCCCGTCTCTTTTTCACTTCTGCCCTCGACCACAACCTGACTCTCTCTGCTTATAGCATGACGATCACAAAGCTCCGTCCACAATTCTTGCGAATTTTCAGGTGAAAAGACATCCAGCATTGCAGAAATACATTGTTGAGCTTTCCGTAGGTAACAATGGCTCTGCACATGCGTTTTGAACTTTGGTTCATTTCCTTCCCAATCTACAACGTCAAATGACCAAATCCCACGTTTTAAGGACAACGCGAGCACACAACGGATAAATTTCGATTTTCTTTTTTTAGTTTAAACACCGTTCCTCCCAATTCAATTCCTAGATAGTTCGGATAGTTTGTAGAAGTTGAACGAACTGGAATATTCAAGAGGGGACGTGGCCGTTGTAGATCTTAAAGTCCCTAATATCAGAGTCACTCCCTTGTTCGTCAACCTGACGAAAAAGTGAACACATTGCTTTGGATGGCTTCAAACATGTCAAAATGAGATCATACCGTATGTACGCGCGGGGTGTCGTGTATGAAAGCGCAAGTCGCTTGCGAGCCGGAAATTAATAGTTGATAATTAATTTTTACCTTATAATATAATAAACTGGTAACCTATCCTGATATCTTTATCCAGTTACTACTCAGTATTATTTTCCATTTGGAACATTTAGGAAAAAATGTTGAGAAGCCGTATAACAATTTAAAACCTTTATTATTTGGCTATATCCTGGAATGTGATTGGCTATATGGGCAGGGCTCGCCTTTCCAATTCTTGTGCCATGTATGGTTTTGCCTGCTCCTTGACGGGCGGCAAAGGCTGCGTATTGAGCATGCGCAGGAAAGTTAGCTTGGACACACCCTTCTCTCGCCTGGGTTGAACCCCTGAAAAGGGCGGAGAAGGGAGAATACAGAGAATGCGTGAAGGTTTTCCACTTTCATTAATTGTATTGGATGGAAAATTTTCATAACCACTTTGAAGAAACTCAACAAGCAAGAAACTCAACATCGCACACAAATTCCTTTAATATTTTGAGAGAAAGAATTAATTTATACTTTTTTACTTTACACATCCCCCTTGAAAAAATAGCTCTGCATGTGGCAAAAGAACAAACTAGTCCAGGCAAAAGCCCCACAAACCCCAAACTGATTATCTATTCTGTAGTTAACCTTGTCATGAGTCAGTCTTTTATGTTCCTATTCTTTTTTTCCGAGCATTGTCAGAAGGAATTCTAATATCTGTGAATATTTCAATTCGAGCGTTCCCCACGCCATTAATTAGTTTTGAATAAGTCTTGAAAGAGATGAAAATGTTGAGTTGAACGCCAGTGTTTGAACCAGATTCCGACGTAAAAAAATATATTTGCAAAAATTCTGAAAACTCGTAAGACATGAAAACAATTTTGCTGTTGAACTTGGAGTTGTTTTACGCGGCAGTGAAGTGATTTGAAGTTAGGATATGAAGTCTGTGATTCCCACGAAGTACCCTGCGTGAAATGAGAAGCTTTACGGATGTTTATCCTTGCATAAAGTGAGAATAAACTAGAAGAACGTGAATTCTTACAAGATCATGACTCACTGTAATCGTTTACCAGATCCGACGAGTACGAGGTTTTTCGTAAGTTCAAAAATTTGTATTGAGTGCAGCAAAGTAATTCCCCTCTCTGCTACGGGTACTTCTTAAGATTGCTTTTTGTGACCGGAGACATCCGGAGGCACAGACCATAATCTACTAGCTCTCCTCCATCCGATTCCAAGGCTTGATCGATGTAATGGGCAAGCAGTCATTTCCGAAAAATTGACGGGCTTCACGAAAATCCCGCTTCTTGCTAAGATAAGTTCCATCTCTGTCTCAACACCTGAAAACTGTAAAAAAACGCTTGTGGCTTCCAATATCCTTGCTGCATGATGACAGCGATACTGTTTGAGTGGACTGATGCCTTGCGCGTTCCTTTGCACCACAAACGCCACCAACAATATCAAGGAAAGAACAAGACATTCTTTTTCTACTGGAGTTAAAGCACCGTTACCTTTCTTCCTTTCACCGACGATTATTACGCTTTTGCTTTTTGTTTACTTTCGTTAATTGGTCACATTTGTTTCCCGTGGGAAAATTGTATCCTTATTTTAAATTTCACTGTACGGTTTGTATATGTGACATTTTGTAAAGTCTGTTACTTTGTTGTATCTTTTTCGTTCATGATGGCAATATATTTGTTTAGATTTTGTTTGTGAGGCAGAATGAAGTGTTAGTTGATCTCGTTACGTGACAAGATTATCATATGTCACGCAGTCGACACGCAGACAGGAACCTGTGCAAAATTAATTGAAATCCGGCAAATCGCCGGCGTTGCCTGCCGTGTTGTATAAAGGGATATTTTATGTGTGGGACGTTAAAAGATCCAAAATTAGGATTGGGTTGCGACACGCCGTAGAAAATGACAACAACAAGTAACTTTAGTTTACTCATCACTGGCTCAGTGGCTTCAATGAGTGCGCCGGTGGGCCCCCTTTACACCAACTTGCAGAGGACAGTATTGTATTTCGAAAATATCCTCCAAGCGGCATAATAAGCGCCTATAAAAGATTTCTAAGGTAAGGAACTACTGGTGTCAAAGCAAACATAACAAGCTAAGTGCGGCTGTGTCATGGAGATGTTGATTTTGTTCAGTTCAATATGGCGCCGTTTACAATTGTACCGAAGTTTGGTTGGTTGGTACATCAAAACAGTAGAAACATACCAGAAAAATGAAACAATGAATTTGAAGCCCCACCTTATAAGCCCTCGTGAGATTTTGAGACACTACCACATGCATTTTTGCCACACTATATTAGGCCGGGTTTGGGGTGAATTAAAAATGACGAAGACGTCCACTGATAATTAAGCCGTGGTTTCGTCAGGAGGGACACGATACAAAAAATATCACTATATCTTGGTAAAGGAAGGCCACATGTATATATTTATAGCTAGAGAAGTCCTGCTATTTCATTTTAGTTCACGCAAGGACGGCCTGAAAACTGCATAATTTAGAGCTCGCATGCACTCATTTTCGATCATGCAATTTATTGAACAAATAAAGAAGCCTAAGCCGTGTATTACACTGTGAAAAAACACGATGGGCATTTGAGAACACGAGGGAAATGTAGACAACACGGGCCGCAGGCGAATGTTGTCTTCATTTCTCGAGTGTTCTCAAATGTCCGGAGTGTTTTATCACAGTGTAATACACGGCTTAGGCTTCTTCATTTGCTTTATCATATAGAGGTAATGTGGCGAAAAACAATAAAACACGCTTTTTCTATGTTTTATACTCTGATAAAACATGGGTTTTTGACCAATCAGAGCGTGCGTAGGATCCTATCTATATTATAAAACGCTTTACTCCCGTTAAAATGAATATTTACACAAACTAACCTCATTTCAGTTTAGGTAGCTACCTGTAGACAAAAAATGGGACGAAACGATTTTTTGTCCATGTCCACGATTTTTCTATTTTTCTTTGATTGTTAGAGACATCCACTCTTAATACGTCATCCTTCATATTTGTGTCGTTCGAGACTAACGTTAATGACTTAATCACTGTAATATGAAGATTCTAAAGTTATAATGGCTTACGTCACAGTAGCTCGTTAGATTGTGAACATTTTCGTTGTAAGCGGAGGCACATCGAGAAGCCACCGGGCAACTATACATTTGATATTTAGACCTTGTTTCTGCTTTGTAATTATTACTTATGAGGACGCCTATATTTCTTAGATTTCGAACGCACTCCTTCTCACGTATGCTACTGAATAAAATGCTACTGAATAAACTGTGACAAGCCTGTGTTTGAAACCGATGGTGTTAAAAGACCGTGAACAACGAAACAATATTTTAATGTATTGTGGATCGATGTACATGTAAACAACAAATGCTCGTTTCCGCTGTCCACTTGGCATCCAGCAAAGTCACACTCCACAATGTCATGTTGCTTTCTCGCTCGCTTCGCGCGCGTGTGTAGGGTAGTAATGAAGTTATCATTAGAGATATTGACTTCTTCATAAAAATGGAAATTAGCGTTCGCTATTATCTACTCAGTTTACAATTATAGTTAAATGGTACTACTTCCAGAGTAAAAGTAATTTTAATTCTGCAGGCGTGCAGTACAATGAAGACGGAGGGACAGCTCTTAATCATATGCCACCTCCAAGTGGCCCACTTAGGGACATACGAACACCGCCGCACCTCAATGAAGGTAAACTGCCTCTCTCACAAGAACGAATGACCTCGCAGGAACAAAAAGTGCATTGTACCTCAACAATACTCAGATTCCTTATTTTATGAACAGAGGCCATGTCTGGCATTAAGTTATTATAGTATTGTTCTGTTCGTCTTTTCGGTCTGCCATTTTGGAGGCCCTGTTTATATAATTTGGGAACATATTCTCGACGACCACAGATCCTTAGTTCTTCTAAATCTTCTGTTCCGTGCAACCCTGCACCAATTAATTTTCCCATCCAATCACTTTTCTGACAGTCAGCTGTGGTCGCAGTTCTAGTTCCTCTTCACGTGTGGTCAACGGAAATGATGCAGTTCTGGGTGAATGGCCATGGCAAGCGTGGTTAAAGTTCAACGACAACCACCTGTGCGGAGGAACGCTGATCATGCTAGAATGGGTAATGACCGCTGCCCACTGTGTGTTGGATGACGACCCTAGCAAGTTTACAGTTATACTTGGGGATGTTAACCAATACAACAATGAGGGATTAGAGCAAGTATTGGAAGTCAGGCGCATAATCAAACACCCACAATTCTCTCACCCAGTTCCATATGAGAACGATGTTGCGTTGTTTCAGCTCTCAAGTCCAGCCCAACATAGCGACGCGGTGAACACCGCTTGTTTACCGGGATTTTTAGAGGACGTCCCTGTAGGAAGGGAATGCTTCATATCAGGTACGTCTCAAGTTTATATCAAATGCATTACTCGCGTTGGTAAACTAGAGTTGTTCAATTTCATTCTAAAGTAAGAATTGAATTCTTACTGCGCAGGTGGTTTCTTTTTTCAAGCAAGTTTGTCATTCGTTTTGTTTACTTATTATTTGCATTTTTGACATGTTGCTCTGTTAGGCTGGGGACAAACATTTGGCAAAGGAGCACCGTCTGCGATCTTACAACAAGCCCGCATGCCGGTGGTCTCGAATAGCGCATGTGCAGCAAAGCTGGATACTTCACCAAATGGCGGACTGCACACGGATAATCGAACTTGGATTGTTACCAGCAAGATGATGTGCGCGGGGGACGCTGGGAAGACTAAAACGAGTGGCTGCTTCGGGGACAGCGGTGGTCCATTTCAGTGCAAGAACTCCGCTAGTCAATGGGTGGTGTACGGAATTGTTAGCTGGGGTGATCCCGACTGTTCGTCGAGTAACCATTACACAGTATTCACTCGAGTCAGCGTGTTTCGCAAATGGGTCGAAAGTGTGATTAAATCAACATCTAAACGTAACCAAAATAAGAAGCGCGTGTGAGAAAATTCCCTTTTAAAAAGTAGCTAAGGATGTATAAAGAAGGTGGAATAGATAACGTAAATCGGAGCAAAGTCCACTCCATTACTTAACAAACCAAGTACCATACATCGACGAGATAAAATACCTGTTATTATTTTATTGTTTGATTAATTAACTGAATCGAGAATAAAAGTCCTTTTTTTGAAAAGCATAAATTGAAACACATCATGAATTGATTAAACTTGTCAAATAAATTAAAAGTTCTGTGAGTAAAACTGTCATCCATAGGTATTACCTAAGGATTTTGAGAAAGGTTGAAAAGCAAGGGACTACTCTCAAGTTTTCTGGCTAATTGAGGGGACAGCACAAGTTCTGTGTATACCAGGCTCCCCCATTACCCTCACTCCCCGCGGTAGCCGTTAGCTTTTTAATTTTTTTTTTGTTTTTACTTACTACCAGCCAACTCAATTGGGAGCTTAACCAGACTCAGAAATTCTCTTACACATCTCCCGACGCCACAAGATAATTAAATTTGCGGTGGAGTTAACTGTCACCGAAGGTGTTTTGCATTGAGGAAAGTGTTAACGTCTTCACCAGATCGATCCCATCGCTCTGTGAACTTACGATGACCAGGCAAGACATGAATTTTCCAGGAAAGACAAATTTATTTCACTTTGCACGTGCGCCTGAACAAAGTGCAGAGGCACCGAACAATTTTTCGCTTCTTGGGATAAACTGGATAAACTCCGAATAAAAGATGGCACAGCCTGTAGGTAGGTAGATTGATATACTTTATTTGAATCAAAGAAACCCGCTAGTCTCCATGGGGGGGGGGGGGG
>BLFK01000343.1:1552360-1554105 GCA_014634185.1 Astreopora myriophthalma | reverse complement strand
GGGGGGGGGGGGGGGCTAGTGTTTGTACATACATAATTAAGAATGAAAGTACATTACCAGTCTAAAACCTCTGAACTTCTTCTGAACACGAAAAGTGTAAGACTAATACAGTTTAAACTTGACTAATACTAATACTAATTTCTCGGCCTAGGTGGAGAGCTGCAGCGTGGCTTAAGCGGCATGCAACGGACTGTGTCGTGTGGGCGGCAGAGAAAGGCAAGGCGCCAGAAGAGGATGCAGAGTCAAATCCGTACTTCCCAGCCGTTTTAAAGCTTTTTTGACCGATGAAACCCCACTTGCCATTTCCATTGTAAGGTGCTGAATCGTCATGGGGCGCGATCCTTTCACCTTGATGAACAAATACATGGCCAAAAATTTGGTGGCAAATGTTAGGTCAGAAGGATTCACTTGACCAGGCCTATTCTTGCACATTTTCACAGTGTTCATAGCGAGGCAAGTAAAAAGTCCCGACTTCTAACAGCTCTTCCATTGTTGCCCAGTTACCCTTGGCCTCTAATGTTTCGATATCCAGATCTTGTGTCCACTGCAATTTCATCATCTTTGCTGACTGTCTTGCGCGCTCTTTTGACGCACAACTCGGTGACAGACAATTTTCTTAGAACTGAATCCGATGCACCATTGACCTTTCTAAAGTCGATTAACTCGGAAATCACGTCTATGTAACCCAATCGCCCGCCATGTCCAAGTTTAACCTCCTCCTGGAGAAAGTAAATAAATTTGAACATCAGGCTTGGCGAACACAGGCTAAAATCCATGACTTCAAATTTAACTCCTCCTCCTCTTCGCAGAAAAGCTTGAGAAACTTAAAGCATCTATTAACAATCTGCTGAGCGGGACAATCTTTCTTGTAACCGCCGCCACTTCCAGTCAGCCAGTTTGTGTATTCCTCGCCAATTTGGCCAGGAAAGTGGAACTTATTATGTACAGAGGAACACGCTCTTGGGTACGAAAGTTCTTTAATCAACAGAAAAGAAACAGGCGGCAAGAAAAGGAACTGTCACAAAACAGAACAATCGTTCCTTAGCAACAGTTAAAAGGGGAACAGAAAATCTGCGATGGAAAAAAAGTGCCTAAATGAGAACGCACAATAAGGAACAGGAGTTTATTTTGGCACAAAACAGAACAATTACTCCTTTTGGAAATACACCAGTGGGAACAAATGTTCAAAGGAACAGGCTATTCAGAACAATTGTTCCAAAATTACCCATATAGGACCAATACGTTCCACTCGCGATTCGGAACTCGGAACAAAAGGTTCCCTTTTAACCGTGAAGTGAACATTTTATTCCCAATTAGCTTACAATTGCGTTCCCTTTAAGACAAAAGGAACACGAAAAACAGGAAGAGCGGAATCCATTCCCACTTTTCAAGAAGGGAACGTTCCAAAATCAAGTCTCGGAACGGCACTTAAAAACATAATTTGTTCAAATTTCTCAAATAACTGATCAAGAAAGACACCCAAAGGCGACCAAACATTCTCCTTACACTATACGATCGAATGCCAAAATTTGCACAATGAATTAAAACACTACGTTGGAAGAATAATGCAGAGTTAGAATTTGGGAAACGTAGAAGAGAATAGAGGAGAAAAACAGGAAAAGACAAGAAAAGAAAGTAGGAAAGAAGGCAGAAAGAAATGAGTGTGGAATCAAACTCGCTTGCATGAATCATGTTCTTTTGCTTAGAAGGTAGTGAGACATACATCAGAATGGCAGTTGATCCCC
>BLFK01000343.1:1542360-1547360 GCA_014634185.1 Astreopora myriophthalma | reverse complement strand
TCGAGAGACACCCCCATTCCGAAACCATGGAGAGCTACTGGGACGTGCTTCCCCCCGAACTTCAAGAGATGATTTTAGATAAGCGAGCCCGGTCCGAGCACCGTGACAAGATGGCTGCCGTGGTGAAAGAACTCCATGGCCTGGCCCTCTGCCCCTACAAGGGGCACGCCGTGATTACAGCCACCAACCCACCCTGTCATCAGCAGCCCAGATGGTTCTACTGTTCACGGTGTCATTGGTTCCATCGTATAGGGTCCCGTGTGTTGTTCTACGCCGCGTGTCGTATCCCGTGATTCCTCGACAAACCTCGGGGGTCTCTTGAGACCCCCACCTTACATGCTAGGAAAGGCATGACCACACAGTTATGAAAAAAAAGAACGACTTTAATACAACTTTTTACAATGGTCAATCAAGGCTGGGCCAAACGCTGCGCCCGCGCGAGGTTAACAAAACGCATGTCTCTTTTCCGTCCCAGGGCCCCGTGCATCCACTGCACAAAATGATAACACTCTACCCTGGGACAATGATGGCGGTCGGGATCGTCGTGGTGGCCACAGGTCGCCACGGTGGCCAAACGTGTCAGGTCGTCGAACTTGGGGCACGCATACACCTCCAGGTCAAAGTAAGGAATGTTCAAACTCTTGAGCAAGTCCTTCTCGTAATGACCCCCCTTGAAAGCCACGCGAGGTCGGTCGGGCGTCTTGAAACGTTCGTACAAGGTCTTGAGGTCTTTGGGCAACTCGCTCAAGGGGGCGGCGTGTTCGCTCTCGTGGGCGCAGAACGGGAGGCCGTGCACGCGTTCTCGCACGACCCGAGCTGTCCTGCGATCGGCCACATCCAGGCGACGCCAGAGGTACGCGTGAGCGTAATGGTGGGACCCGTGATGCTCGCCGGTCCAATCGCACCACCCCAGTTCTCGCGGGACGAACGTGGCCCAACGGTCTTGTTTCTGCACATGCACACTGTACCCGTCGAGGTCGACGACCAAGCACACGTTCTCCAACAATGTTCGATCCATGACTGACTGTGGCGGGTCCGACCGCTTTCTTATGTACATGGTCCACGCACGCACCCCATGCGCGCACTCACTGGCCTTTGTGGTTGTAACACCTTTCCCACGCGTCAGGCGACGGGGCTCGCACCATCACGGGCGACGGCCGCTTTTTCCCCTGATCCTCGGGCGCCGGAAAGATGGTGTGGAAGATCGGGAGCTCGGGTGGAGGTTGCAGGGGTCGACGCCACCGCCACACGGATCATGAGTCAGTGGGTCGAACATCGCCACGCGTCGCCACATGACTTGAGGGGTCCACGGACGATCCACCCACTGGAAGAAGTCGCACCCTCCGTCGCCCGAGCGACGGCACGTCAGAAAACAGCGTCCTCGGTTGGGCGTATCCCGTTGCACCACGGCCACGCGGGTGGGGTAGCCGCAGTAGTAGAAGAAGGAGCCTTGCTTGATGTCAGGATGCACGGCCCCTTCCAAAGCCTGGAGCAACGCGGGTGCCTTGTCCAACCCTGCCCACACGGGACAGTGTTGGTGGATGCATTGCACGTACCGCCAACCTTTGCGGGAGACGTCGTGGTGCAAGGGCAAGGTGTGGAAAGGGCACCTCAGCAACGGTGGGGGTGGTGCAGCATCTGTCTTCTCCTGAGGGACGGGAAAGCCGCCACAGTACGCTTCGTCGGGCGTCGTGCCCGCCGACCCTTCTTCCAGCACTTCCACCTTGTCTTGGGTCGGCATGGTGACCGGGGCCCACGGCATTTGTTCCTGGTTGGGTGGTTCCGGACACCCGGGAGGTGGTCGGCACAGGACCCACTCCGTCGGCGTGTCGGGTGGCGACGGAACCGTCTCCGGGACCACGAGTGGAGGCGTCGGCAAGGGCGGTGGCAACGGGTCCGGTTCGAGCTCGGGTGGAGGCAGGCTCGCAAACAGTTCCTCCAAGGTCTTTGGCTCGGGCGTGTTCAGGGTAGAGGTGGTGGTGGTGGTCGGCACGGGCGCCGGGCGAGTCCTCTTGCGTGGGGGTGGGCCACCGACGGCATCCCGGGGCGTGGTGTCCTGTTCCAAGCGGGCACTCAAGTCGAGATGTTGACCGCCTTGGGCGCGGCGCTCGGCGGCGGCTTTTTGGCGGGCTTTCTGACGGGGAGGTTTCTGACGGCGCGTCAACGAATCGGTGCGCACCCCCGACAGGTGGTCCATCTTTTTGGGCGGGGTCTTCTTCTTGGTCTTCTGAGGGCACGGGTATTTGGCCGGAGACAGAGTGCCATACTCCCAGGAGATCATACTGTTCACTACAACTCGAGACTTTCGAATGATACTGAGTGAGCGGGGTCCACCCTCTTATACCTGCAATCCACGCCCGACCAGCACGACGGGATGACCTCATCGTCGTCCAATGGCAGGGCCCCGGGAAATCCCAGAGCACGTGCCCACGCGTGGGATGTCTGGAAAACTACGGAGCATGTGCCCTGCCACGCGCAGCGTCCGTAAAAGGTTGGAGCACGTGCCTGAAACACGCGCGTGGGTTCCCGACAGGCCGAGCGGGTGTGGCCCACGCCCCCTATAAGAGGGAGAGACCGCCGCCCCTTCGACAAAGCATGTGGCCATGTCGAAGAGGTCAGAGCCCGTTGGTACGCGTCCGACCGTGGATTCCAATGGCGTGGGAGACGAGCCCACTGGACCGACCGTGGTGCCCGAGCCAACCCATGGAGTGGAAGACGACGCGCGCGACCCCCTCGCATGCGATCCCGACAGGCTGGGCGAACGGGGTGAAGGTGGGTATAAGAGTCGAGCCTCGGTGCCCTCGCTGGCAGATGTGACGTATCAAGCCTACTATCGAGACCTCGTGAAGTCTAGCTACCCGACGGAAGACGCCTACTGGTTGGATCGTGTACGCCAAGGTCTGGCCGCGTCGGTCCAGTGGGGTACTCCTTCCAAGAAGCCTACTTTCATTTTCTGCAAGATTTTGCCGACGCCCTCGGATGCTCGGACACGGGTCCCCGGCACCAACCAACCACGTGTCATGCATTCACCCCCCGAGCCCCTCCGGCTGCATCGACGTCGCCGACGCAAACGAAGCCAACCGAAGCCCCCAGTCCCGAATCTTCCACGACCGGATCAACCAGTTGGAGCGCCAACTGAGTGAGACGCAAGAGGCGTGCCACGACCACGAATGGGTCCGGGTCCAGTTGCGCGATCACCTCCAGAATCTTCGTCAGACCATGGAAGAATGGCGAGACGTCACCGAGCAACTGCAGACCCAGCTGCGACGACGCGCCGACAAGGAAGCCGAGGAACGGCGCATGTGGATGACGCCGTGCGATCGTTTGTTGGATCGCGTCTTGTGCGACGACTGTAAAGAAGAGAAGGATGGAGAGTATTTCGATGCCTTGCATTCCACGTACGCTCAGGCCCGTGCATGGACGCCCGCCCAGTGTCCGGAATGTCAAACCTACAAAGGGTGTTTTTACCGTCCCGAGGTCATCGACGAGTGGTACGTGGAACCCGTGGAACCCGACCACGCGGGAACCCACGCGTGAACTTTTTGTCAATAAAAACATGTTGTGTCCAACTCAGTGTGCATTCATTTTCTTGTGAGACATCATGACAGAACTCGTGACGGGAGGCGCTCGAGGGACCGATACCCTGGCCGAACAGGTGGCGACCCAGCTGCGCATCCCTTGCCGCGTGGTGGTGGGTCCATCGCATGCCCGCGCCCAGAAAGACGTGACACCCTTGACGGACGAGGCCCTGGAAGAAGGGTGGCGAGCCTTGTGCCAAGTACGCCCCCCGCGCGCCAACGAACGGGGGCACCGACCCGTGTGGGAACTGCTGAGCCGGAATCATCACATCGTCAAGGACGCCGACACGGTGGTGGCGTTTGGGGTCCTGGAGCAGAGTGGGGTGAAGGTGCATGGTGGGACCGGTTGGAGCGTAGCCTTGGCGCAGCAGCAAGAAAAACCCATCTTCCTGTACGAGGTGGTACTCGACACGTGGTTCGTGTTCGCGTACTTGGCTTACGGGCGTTCTCATTTCGTGCCGACCCGGACCGTGAACGGCGACGAGGACGGGATCCCGACGCTGACGGGGTGCATTGCCGTGGTGGGGACGCATCACCTGGAACAATTCCCTCGAGCCGTGCAACAGTTGAAGACCCTGTTGTGGCGGGCCTCGCCCTATCCCGAGGTGCTTCGGACCCTGCCCGCGCGATTTGAAAGTTTGTGTGAGATATGAATCAATAAAAGAAAGGGTTGTAAAGCGTGTGGGTTCATTTGTGAAAGAGATGTGGGGTGAGACGGGACGACGCTGGGTGCACTGGCACTTGACGCGTTGGCTGTGCACCCGTCTGATCGACTCGGCGGGGGTGCCGTGTCGATGGCTCGACCTGGAGGACGACGAGTCGGAGCTCGAGTCCCCCATGACCGTCTTCGAGGTCTTGCTCGAGCACCCGCTGTTTCATTGGGGGCACTACGCGGCCTTCGTGACGTGGTTGGTGCGTCGGAACGCGGTCCCCGAGCCCTGGTTCCACCTCGTCCATAAAACGTATCCCGACCGCGTGCCGAGCGTGGGTCGATTGCTCTGGATTCGCGTACGATGGTGGCTCTGTCCGCCCCCGGCCCGAAGAAGAAGAAGACGACGTCTCAGAAGCGACGTACCCCCGCCTCACGAAAAAGACCCTCTGCCCAGCACGTGAGGGCTCGGTATGCGGATCCGTTGACGCCGGGCGCCTTGGGTGGGGTCCGACGGTTCGCCGACACCCAAGGGTTGTCGCTCCGGGAGGCCCGAGCGGCCTTGGAAGGCGATCTGGCCTACACGTTGCACAAACCCCGTCGATTTCCCACCGTGCCGGTGCTGGTGTTCAACGTGGACGAACAGTGGGTGGCGGATCTGGTGGAAGTGCAACGGTTGGCCCGTCACAACCGCGGCATCCGTTACTTGTTGACGGTGGTGGACGTCTTGTCCAAGTACGCGTGGGTCCGACCGCTCAAGACCAAGACGGGGG
>BLFK01000343.1:1495285-1534909 GCA_014634185.1 Astreopora myriophthalma | reverse complement strand
GCGCGCCAGGACTTGCTGGGCGGGATCTTCGGCCTCGGAGTCGGACGACTCGGCGTACGCCGGAGGGGTCCTCGGGGTCTTGCGGGGGGACGTGCGACGCTCCGGCGTCCGGCAAGCGGCGTCCAGCGCGGCGGCCATGGCCTCCAGGTCTGACTCCTCCGAGTCCTCCTCCTCCTCGAAGACGGGCAGGTCTCTCAGCAACATCCGAGCGTGCAGGGCAGGCAGGGACCGCTCCCACACTTGCAATCGAGCCGTGCAGGCCGGGGTCCACGGGCTGGCGAACCCCCCGCAATGCAGACACAGACCGCAAGCCTCGCAGTCCTCTCGACTTCCGTGACGACGGGCTCGGTGGCGCTCACGTTCCTTGGCCAGGTACGCCGCATAACGTTCGGGGTCCATCTGCTGGAGACATCGGTGGCGCTCTCGTTTGTTTTGGTGTGTCCGGGCCAAATGGGCTGCATACCGTAGGGAATCGGCTCGAACACGACGGTAGTAGGCCTGTCCCTCTTTGCGTTTCCGGGCCAGGAACAGGGCTCGGCGCTTGACGGGGTCGACCCGGGGCCGGGAACGTATCTGGCGACGTCGCTGACGGTGGGCTCGCTCTGTCTCGTGTTGGCGGGTCAAGTACGCGGTGTAACGCTCAGGGTCGGCGCGCAGACGACGGTAATAGCGGCGCCGGCATTCGCGCTTCTGCGCCAGGAACAGGGTCCAACGCTCGGGGTCGGCTCGGAGACGTTGACGGCGGGCTCTGTCTGCCTTGCGTTTCCGGGCCAGGAACAGGGCTCGGCGCTCGACGGGGCCGACCCGGGGCTGGAGTGGACGCAGGGGCAGTCTCAACACGGACGTGGGTGGCGGGGGTGGCAGTGGTGGCGGCGGTGGTGGTGGCAGTGCTGCACGGCGGCTGGCAAACAACGCTTCTTTTTTACGTTCGGCCAGGGGACAGGTTTCCAGGACCACCTGGCACGGGGTGGTGTGACGTCGGGCCTTCTGCGCGCGCACGGCCTCCGGGTGAGCCGCTTTCCAGGCTTTCACGCGCGCGAGCGTTTGAGCGGGATCTCGGTATGGCATGATGACTCACAATGGCGTCCGCCCGCGCGGTCGACCTTTAACACACCCCTCTTCCACCAATCAAAAGCCAGCATGGGGTCCACGTGACCTAGAGGGGTCGGTTGGGGGGATACCCCCCTATCCCCCCCTCTGGGTGGATTTTTTGAGAGAGGCCCCGCGCGACACCGTGATTGGTCGAGGTCGACTCTATAAAGCCAGACGCCTCGCGGGTCCGAGTCATTCTCTTCTCGCTCGTCTACCCGGTGAGCGGTCCTCTTTCTCTCTCAGAATCCGAGACGATGGAGAATGCATGGGATCCCGCGTGGAACGATGGAAATGATGAGCTCATGGCCCAATTGGGGAGGGTGTACGATGCCGCGGTCCACGAGGTACGTACTCGCGTGGGTTCGATCTCTCTCTCTCTCTCTCACGCGTGGGTTCGATCTCTCTCACTCACACGCGTGGGTTCCTCTTTTTTCTAGCCTGCCGCCCAAGTCAGAGGAGGAGGAGGGGCGTTCCGGTTCGCCTTGGACCCCGTCCTCGAACGCCGGTCCGTCAGCATGGGCGTCCGCGAGCGTGTGTTTCAGGCTCGGTTGCAGCAAGCCCACGCCTTGCATTCCCGCCAGAACCTGACGCACGCTTTGACACAAGCCCTGCGGACGGCCGTGGAAGGCCTGCTGGATCAGGAACCCAACATGGACGACCGCGATTACGTCTACGTGCGTTTTCGCACGCCCCGCTACGATAACAGCTTCACGCGGGGTTTACGGGTCGCCTGTTGGCGCCACGATGCTGGAGCCGTCGACGCCTTCTTGGACGACATGGCTCAAAAGCTTAATTCGGGGGAACGCTTCGAAGCCGACGAACCCTTTGAATTGGAACTCGTCCACGTGCGGGGTGGACCGCGAGGCCGAGGCAAATCCCGTCGTCAGCGGCCGGGGCACGAGGCCGCCGTCAAGTTCCGACTCGGCAAGAAATGCATCGTCCCGATGCCGCGGGACGACGACGGACTGTGCTGCGCGCAGGCCCTCGTGACCGCGCGAGGGCTCCACCTGGCCGGTCGCAACATTGCGGAGAGGAACAAGTGGACCCAGAAATGTCAACGGCGACGGGACGCGGCCGCCATTCATCTCTTGGAGGAAGTGGGGTTAGGCCCCGGACCCTGTGGACTCCAGGAACTCGCCCAGTTGTCTTTGGCCCCCAGTCTCTACGAGTATCGCATCGTGGTCGTGGACGCCAACCGCCAGTACACGTGCTTCGCCTTCGGCGGCGGGGACACCCTCTTGGCCCTGCTGCTCGAAGACGAGCATTACGACACGTTGACCACGTTGCCGGGGTTTTTCGGGAGCAGTTATTTCTGCGGACGGTGCCTCCGACCTTACGACAACGACGGAGCCCATCGATGCTCGGAGGGGAAGGGAGTGCACTGCCCCGGGTGCCAGCAGGACACGTGCCAGGACTTTCACGATGCCTACAAGGTCCATCGCTCTGCCCACCCATCGTGTTCGGCCTGCCGCCGCCTGTTCTACGGAGACCGGTGCCTCAAGTTACACGCGACCCACACCCGTCGCAGTACCCCGTCGGGACCCGGCCAACCGTGCATGTGCCAAGTCTGGCAGAAATGCGGCACGTGCCGTAAACCGCTGCGCACGATCAAGGAACAGCAGGACCACCGTTGCGGCTGGAACAAGTGCCCGTCGTGCCACCAAGACGTGGAGATGGTCACGCATCGGTGGTTCGTGCAGGTGCCACCCGACCCCGAGGAAGTGGAAGAGCAGGCCCGCCTAGCCCAAGGTCACAAACGGCGGCAGCGGGCGCGGCGTCAGGGTGGGGAAGCTCGTTTGGGACGCCAGACGTTGCGCGCCAACGACGCCCTCGATGACGCCGACGCCGACGACGACGAACCGTATCGTCCCCCGTTGCTGGTCTTTTGGGACACGGAGGCCATGCAGGACACGGGGCAGCACATTCCCAACCTGATCGTGGGTATGACGGCGGAGGACGACACCCCGCAGGTCTTTTGCGGCGACATGTGCGTCGAACAGTTCCTCCAATGGCTGGAAGACCTGACGGAGGACGAGACCCGGCACGTCACGGCCCTGGCCCACAATTTTCGTGGGTACGACGCCTACTTCGTGGTGAAACGTCTGACCCAACGCAAACAGATGTTCGAGCAAACGCGCACGGGGGGCAAGTTGTTGCAGCTGACGTACAAGGCAGGGTACGTCCGATTCATTGACTCGCTGTCCTTCTTCGCCATGAAGTTGTCGGCCTTCCCCAAGACCTTCGGCCTGGATCCCGCCCAATTCAAGAAGGGGTATTTCCCGCATTTGTTCAATACCCCGGACCATGCTGACTACGTGGGTCCTCTCCCCCCGAGGGACACCTATGCGCCCGAGACCCTGTCGACCGCCGACCGAGCCGCCTTCGACGCCTGGTACGACGAGCAAGTGGCCGCCGGGGCAGAGTTCGACCTGCAACGCGACCTGCTGGCGTAATGCATCTCCGACGTCCGTCTCCTCAAGGAGGGGTGTTCGGTGTTCCGACGCGACTTCAAGGCTCGCACGCGGTTCTGCCCCTTCGACAAGATGACCATCGCGGGGGCCTGCCTGCACGACTTGCGCCTCAACCGCATGGAACCCGACACCCTGGCGTCCGAACCCTTACAGGGCTGGTGTCTGGCGCCCAAACACTCCCAAGTATCCATGGAGTGGTTGACCTGGCAAGAACACCAGCTACGCCGGACCGCCTGGGCGGCCTTGACGGAGGAACAACGGCAAGAGTGCGAGGAACGGTTCCTGGACGACGGGTCGGAGGCCGAGCACCCTCTCACGCGCACGCGGATCCAACACGCCCGCAACCAGGGCGAGTACCGGATTCCAGGCACGAACTGGACGGTGGACGGGTACGACCCTGACGCGAACACCGTCTACGAGTTCCTGGGGTGCTTCTGGCACGGGTGTCCCAAGTGCTACCCGCAGCGGTCCGAGACCTTCCGACGCTTGGACGACCGGTCCATGGACGACGTGTACTGCTTCACCATGGAGCGGTTAGAGGACTTGTGTCGTCGAGGGTACCACGTCGAGACCGTGTGGGAGTGTGCGTGGCGGGCCCGGAAAGCCACCGAGCCCAAGCTCCGCGCCTTCATGGACGCTGCCGCCTTGCTGCCACCCCTCCAACCTCGGGACGCCTTCTTCGGGGGACGTACCAATGCGGCCTGGCTCTACTACGCCGTCGACGCCGAACGCGGAGAGGAGATCCGGTACGTGGATTATACCAGCCTGTACCCGTGGGTCAACAAGTACGGGCGGTACCCCATCGGGCATCCGACATTCCTGTACGAACCGGGGACAACGGACCTGTCGTCGTACTTCGGGCTGGCGTCGTGTACGATCCTGCCGCCGGACGTCTTGTTCCATCCCGTCCTGCCTTACCGGTGCGGTGGCAAACTCACGTTTCCACTGTGCCGAGCATGCGTGGAACGGGATCTGGACAAACCGCTCCACGAGACGCCCCTCGACTGCGACCACGCCCACCACGAACGGGTCCTGCATCCCGGAGCTCCTGAAAGCTGTGGAGATGGGGTACGTCATCCAACACGTGCACGAGGTCTGCCATTTTGGCGAGACGCGCATCGGGTTGTTTGCTGATTACGTGAACACCTGGCTGCAAATCAAGACCAAAGCGTCGGGGTGGCCTGCTGGGTGCGATACGGACGCCCAACGTCGAGCGTACATCGAAGACTTTGCCCGACACGAAGGCATCCAGTTGGACGCAGCCAAGATCGTCAAGAACCCGGGTCAGCGGTCTTTGTCCAAGCTCATGTTGAACTCCATGTGGGGCAAATTCGGGCAGCGGGACAACTTGATGCAAGTCAAGGAATTCACCGACCCGCAGTCCTTCTGCCTTTTCATGGACAGCGACCAACACGACGTTCGCTACGTGAGCTGTCTGGACGAACACCGCATCGAAGTGCATTTCCGAGCCCAAGACCACTGTGCCAGCCTCAACGTGAACACCAACGTCTTCGTGGCGGCCTTCACGACCTGCTGGGCCCGCTTGAGACTGTACGAGGCTCTGGAACGGTTGGGGGATCGGGTCCTCTACTACGACACGGACTCGGTCCTCTACGTGCATCGCCCAGATCAACCCGACGTCACCCTCGGAACCCATCTCGGCGAATTCACCGACGAGCTGAAACCCTCCCAGCACATCGTGGAATTCTGTTCGGGGGGTCCCAAGAATTACGGGTACGTCTGCAACGATGGCAAGACGGAGTGTAAGGTCAAAGGGTTCTCGCTCAATGCGGAAGGGGTGGCACAACTGAACTACCAGGTGTTACGTCAAAACACCTTGGACGAACTGCACCACCCCTTGGAAGCCCCACGCAAGACCCGCATCCACGAAGCACGCAAGATCGTACGGCAGCCCAAGACCTACACGCTGCACACCCGACCGGCCGATAAAGACTACCGCTTGGTCTTTAGCAAGCGCGTCTTGGATCCCGTCACGAAGGCCAAGACGTACCCGTACGGCACCCGTTTCCCCGAGGACCCCCTGGACGCCGCGGACCTCGACAACGTCCATCTCCTTGGTGCATTGCTCTCGGACGATGACGACGACGAGGACTTTTTGTAAAAAATTCGTTTGGGGGTGTCGGAGGGGGCCTGGGTCGGCACCGAGGGGCTGGGTCTGTCAGAGACGGTCGGCGTCCTAGCTTGCACTGTCGTGACGCACCCCTTCTCGGCGACCACCAGGTTGTCTCTCGCCCCACCTTTTCTCTGTACATCGTTTTTCCTAACTTGGGACGGGAGCGTCCCTCGGACCTTCCCCACGTTCCCGTTTGTACATAGGTTTTCTAGATGGAAGTCAAGACGCTGTCTTGAGGGACGAGGGTTCACTCGGACCCCTCCCACGTTCCCGCTTGTAAAATAAGTTTATTTTTATTAAAAATTCGTTGTTATTGATTTTGAGCGGGACTTCCGGTTTTTTCGTGACGTCATATCCGGTCTGACGTCATCCCTCCCCTTAAATATTCAACATGGCGGTGTTAATGATTCAAAATGGCGGTGTTTTGAAATCCACCAATCAGCGTGCTCCGTTTCGGCGGGAAAATTTGAATGGACCAATCAGAAGCCTCCTTTTCCAACCGCCAAAGTGCATGTGAAGGGGCGTATACCACTACTAATATGGAATCCTAGTTTGGCAGAGATATAAAATGGGCAAGGGGGGTGAAGATTAATGATTTCAATAATAAACAGGATGCTTTAGGGTTGGAGAAAGGAGGATAATGGGGCAACGAAGCTATCCAGACAAAGCTAATGAGAAGCAAAGCAACGTTGAAAGATGACGAGGACAATGACGTTAATACATATTACTGTTTACAGCCAGCATGTATACTGACATTCAGCATGATTGAAGATGCAGATGAACACATGAACATTGGACACCACGTTATGTTACCAGAACAAGAATGTGTGTATGATACTATCCAAAGATAATGGGCGGCTACGACAACTTGTATGAAAGGTAAAAGTCAGAAGATTGGTGAAAGTCAGTACCACTCCGACAGCACAGCCCAAGAAAATACTTGTCAAGGCTGGACTCTTAGGAAGCCTAAGGCCAAACCAAGAATTTCACGTGTTCAATGCAGGAACTACAGACGGACACCAAAAAGCAAATTCATCTGATGTCGCAGAAGATGTGAAAACTAAGTTCAGAACACCCGACTAGTTGGAAGCAAACACTATCAAAGGATATTTTTCCTTACTGGCTGCTTCACAGATAGGCCAAGAGATAAGCGAAGAAGATAGAGGATAGAGGAAGCAAGAGCGCAAATAGATCTTCAGCATCCTCTTGAGTTTGAAGGATTTTATAATCTTTTTTTATAAAAAAGCAAGCTTGAACATACACTGAAAATGTTAAAGGCGTCTGTCCTTAAATCGATGTTTGATTCATTTGTTTAATTTATTTTATTTTATTTCATTAGCTTTGCCTTTTAGGATAAACAGACACACACAAAACAAAACAAACAAAAAACAAACAAAACAAAAAACAACAACAAAAACAGAACATACAATGGTAGGGACAGCACAGCAGCTAAGTAGCCAATTACTGCGGGCCTAGAAATTTCAAACAGATGGTTTTAAAAGTTCGAGGATTGTCCAGATTGTAGTTCATTCTAACAGCACGAGAGTAGCGAGAGTAGTAGTCATAAAGAAAAGATTTAAAACTAGTAAGAGTAGCAATAGCTAAGTCCATTCTGCCAGTGAGCAGGTTGCAGATTCTGGTTGTTCTAATAAAAAAAGATTTCTGATATGTTGTAGTTCTACATCTCTTGGGGACAAAGATAGGAAAGCTAGTAGCGGATGTTCGAGTTGTTCTAGCGCTTTCGCGCACAACGGGAACAATGGAAGGACTAAGGTGGACCAGATTATGCATAGCCTTGTAAAAAGATACCATGTGAAGGAGCTTATGCCAATAGCATACAGGGAGGAGATATAGAGATATTAACCTTTCCTAAAAAGATATTTCTGTATTGAAAGGAAAATGGGGAATAAATTTGGTAGCACGTCTTTGAATTTTTTCAAGTTTGGAAAGTAATTCAATTGCCTGAGGCGCCCAGACCTGAGTTGCGTACGCAAAACGTGCACGCACCAGGCCAAGACGCAAAGTGCGCCTTGTAGGAGTACTTCGGATGTACCTGGCATTGCTCCTAACGTAACCTAACAACTTGTTAGCACGTGCAGCTTGATGACAGACTTGGGCGCGCCAGGTCAGGTCACATTCTACTAAGACGCCAAGGTCACACTCTTCCTCACAGGACTGGATGGTGGGCCCGTTGACCTCATAGCTTGTAGAGATGGGCTTGCACTTCCTTGTAATGGATTGGAGCTTGCATTTCTTCTCATTGAAAGATAAACCAGAGGCAGCAGACCATGAAGAGAGACTGTGACGGTCTTGTTGTAGAGCGGCGCCGTCGTCCTGAGACGTCACGTCCTTATAAACCTTTGTGTCGCCGGCGAACATCACCACTTGACTCTTGGTGATGACTTCAGGAAGGTTGTTTACATATAACAGGAAGAGAGGAGGACCGATAATTGAACCCTGGGGAACGCCCGACGTGACAGGGAGGTCACGTGAAGTCGCCCCCAGTACGGTGACACGTTCACGCCGATCATAAAGGTACACGTCGAGCCAATCAAGCAACTTCCCTCCGAAGCCAGCGACCCGCAATTTGTTAATGAATAGATCGTGCCTAACCTTGTCAAAGGCTTTCGACATGTCTAAATACACACAATCGGCTTGACCTGCCCTATCAAGAGTGGCTCCAATATGATCTAGGGACTCAAGTAGGTTAGTGACACATTATCGCCCACACCGAAACCCATGCTGACAATCCATAATCAGTTCTTTTAGTCGCTCCTTGGTGCGGTTTAAGACGCAGCGTTCGAGGACTTTTGAAACAATACAAAGGAAGGAGATTGACCTGTAGTTTTCTACATGATCTTTTTCGGCCTTTTTGTGGACGTACATTTTTGTGGCACTACATTGGCCAATTTCTATTCCCTAGGTATGTAACCCTCCTCCAGGGACCTGTTGTTGTGGCTTTATTGGGATCTAGCGACTTGACGACGGCCTCAACCTCGCTGACATGCAACACAACGTCATTAATGACAGGTTGTATAGTTCGCCGTTGTACGAGGCCACTCTCTTCCTTTTCCGATTGGCAGCTGGAAAACACCGAAGTGAAATAGTTATTAAACACTGCTGCGATCTGGTCCGCTGTGTCAGCGGGTGTACGCGAAATATCGGTTGCCATGGAGACACTTTCTGGTATGTTGTGCGATTTGAAGCTAAGTTTTAGCACTGACCAGAGACGCTTGGGGTTACTCTTGAAATCGATGTTAGCAGTGCAAAAGAACTCGTCTCTGCTTTCTCTTATCGCACGCTTTACTTGTGAACGTAGAGTCTGAAATTTGATTTTGACTCCGACGGGTGCGGTTTTAGTTTCCTGCAGACAGTTTCCTTTTTCTTGATGAGATTCATTATGGCGGCTGTGAGCCAGGGCACTGCATTCCTCTCCATTAAACGCTTGGTTGGGATATAATCCCCCACTGCAGCCAAAAATAGGTCTTTCCAGGTCTGCCAACAGCTTTCGAGATCACCCTCATCCACAACACTGGTCAGATTAACTGAACACAGAGCGTTTCGCAGGCCACTGAAATCGCCTCTTGTATAATCATACACCGATCGGTGCGCCTTAGCAGGCGCTTTGACTGAGGTGTGAAACTCAAAGAGGACGGTTCGGTGATCCGTGAACAACCCGGCATTGTTGATGTCAAGGACGTCCGACACGCTCGTTAGATCTTGAACACTAGTGATAACCAGATCTAAAGCACTAGTGCCACGTGTGGGCTTGCATTGAATTTGAGTTGAGAAGTGATCGTGTAACGCCTCTACGAATGCTTGTTCGTTAGCACCTCTTGAGCTATCTTAGGATAGTTGAAATCACCACAAATTACCATATTGTCAAGGTCCTCGCAAACCAAATCCAGGAAACTAGGACGCCCGGATCCTCTGAATACACAAGGTCTTGGAAACGCTGCAAACTGCGGGCGAACTCCGAGGTCCCGTCACTGTTTTGAACTCTGTTCAGGCTTTTCAAGCCTTGAGCATTAGTTACCATGCATTTGATAACTGGACTGGTTTCGGTAGAATTTACGGGTCCTGGGTGAGACACCACATCGCCACAGAGGAGTAGGAGCCCAATGACGAAGTTGCCGAGATTGGTGTAGTCCCGTATTGAAGCTGACTTAAATATGAAATCAAGTATTTTTTCCACGGAAGTGGGCTCGGAGAACCTTCAAGGCTGGAACACACTATTAGGCCAGTAATTAGTGTGATTTGGCGCTGATGGACAAAGCCAGTGGTGGATAACTACAAGAAAGAACACAGACACTAAACAGAGACCACCGACCGCCATGTTGGACGAGCCTGAAACTGGCATGGAGCTCGATGTTGCAGCCACAGGTAAAGCACCATTTATCGATGTCAGTAGTTATATCGGCTACTTCAGACCAGATTTGACAGGTAGTCATCAAATGACGTCATCAATCAGCGTGACAAAAAAGGGGGCGTGCATAAATTACAAAACAAGGAGGCATGTTGGAGCACAACCCTAGCCGAGTCGTGAACCAACACGTGCATATTTGGGTGGGAAAAAAAGAGACAAGGCGTGCATAAATTACAAAACAATGGGGCATGTTGGAGCATAACCCTAGCTCAACGTTAAACAACAATTTTGGTGGGAAATATTTTTTTTCGTAAGGTTTTGAGCGCGCGCGCGCGTGTGTTTAACGATCTTGTGTGTGTGTATAATTGGCGGTGAATAGGCTGGCTTGGAGTGAAGCTCTGCCCTGCTCTGGAGGTGAAGAGTAAATGAGAGATTACAACGTAGTAAAGACATAACTAAAGGCTAGAAACCAATCAGAAACAAACAAGATGACCTCATTAAAAAGCAATCAGAAACAACCATGACCTCATCGCCATCCAATCAAAAGGCAAATAGGTTGGTCTGTGATTGGTTCCTTATGATGTCATCGGTCTATCATGCCTTGAGGGAAAGTTGGCGTCTTGTTGAAGAAGAGCAGTTCTCGCTCACTGTTTCATGAGACAAAATCATGTCAGGAAAGAAAGAACAAGTAGCACCAATTCGAAAACCCACGCGGCCATCGAAACCTCCTACCAAGAAGAAGACTGAAGTCACACAAACTTGTGGAGGAAACAATACTATGGACACTCTTGAAGAAATGGAGGAGATAAAGCAATTGTCACCCATCCCACCTACACCCACTATGCAAGTCTTGGAGCAGACCCGCCAAGAAGGGGAAGTGTGGCTGCCCAACGAACCCACCACCATCGAGGAGCTCATGGGACGGATTGCCGAATGTTCCCTGGAGAAAGATGATGTGACATGCCCGTTTCACGAGTGTTTGATGGAGCACCGAACATTAGACAACGGCTTTAATTATGTCAAATGTCCCAAGTACCCTTGTGCCTTCATTGCGAGCCAAAAAGAAGTTCACCAGTACTTAGAAGCGGTGGAAAAACAACGGCACAAACATCTGGTGATTAACACTGACAAGCAGGACACCCAATGGCCAAAGATGGTCTGTTACTGCGATGACCCTTGCACATTGAAACAGAGCAAAAGTGAAAAAAAACCCTGAAGAATGTTTTTCAGCTGTCGGAGCCGCAGGTGTGCCTACTTCCAATGGTTGGACACTCCCTGGGCCAAAAAGATTTTAGTCTTCACCTTGGCTAAACTAGATCCACCACCACAACAACCTGATTATCCCAACTGCCACGCCTAGTGGGTTACCAACCAAAGAAGCAGCAGAAGATAGAAGCAGCTCGATATCACCCGTACAAGCGGAGTGGAAGATCGTTCGAGAACACTCCCCAAGCACCATCAGCCTTTCAAATGGGTTGTCACATGGCCCAACGCCTAGCTGATGAATGCTTTTCAAAGAGCACATGAACTTTGATTGTTTAATAATGAAAATGGTTTTAATTGGTTCAAGGGTGTAATAAATAAAGAATGCAACCATTTGATTCATGTAGTTGTAGTTGTGAGTGAGAGTGAGTGAATGTCGAAATCGAGCGAGATCACTGTAATCACGGGGCGTGCTAAAGGTACCGATGCCTGGGCCATGCGATGGGCACAGCAAGGTGGGCTGCGTGTCCTGTGCATTCTCCCTTACAACCACCCAATCACCCGTGGGGGTAGGAAAGGATGGCACTCTCCGGTGGCAAACATCCCAAACTTGTTGACGCCTCAGCGGTTTGTCATCCGAGCGATTTGTCTTTGGATGCACCGCACATAAACATTATAAAGTGTAACTCCTTGGACCCAGAAGCGGATCATGCCTGTCGTGTTGCCAATAAACGGCTTCAGCGCACGTACCCATCATCTCCCATAGTCAATGGGTTATTGCGACGCAACTATTGGATCATAAAGAAAGTGGATACTGTGTACGCCTTTGGAGATTTAACAAAAACAAGCCAAGGGTTGGAGTGTGTGGACGGTGAGACAGGGTGGGGTGCAGAGATGGCACGCCGGATGCATAAGCCCCTTTATCTGTAGTCGATGACATACAATCGATGGTTCGAGTACGATCACGCTCAGGGTGTGTTTGTACCCTGCCTCGAGACCATCTTGTCACTGACTGGTAAGGTGTGCGCTATCATTGGAACGCGAAAAATGGAAGCCCATACCAACCCGTGACGCAACCTAACGAAGCCCAAGTATGGCATCGTCTGTACGACAAACGATTCATAGCTAGCAAAAAGAACAAACAGACGCTTTTGGTAAAAGGGACACGGGTGCGTTTGAACAAGAAACATCGCACGTTTCAAAAAGGGTATTTACCTGGGTGGACAGAAGAGGTGTTTGTGATCCGTCGTGCGGTGCCAGGGGTGGTACCCACCTACAAAGTACAAGAATGGGATGGGACGCCTGTGGAGGGCACATTTTACCCGCAAGATTTGCAACCGGTGACCGTGCCAGATGACGGGCTCTTTCGCATCAAGAAGATTTTACAGCACAAAGGAAAGCAGGTCAAAGTGCGTTGGCAGGGCTGGTCGGATAAATACGACAGTTGGATCGAGGCGAAGGCCATTCGCAAGTGGAAAGGGTGAGAGAACCACGGGTGATTTCTATGTGACCTTACCGAGTGAACCCTCACCGGAATATCCAGACAACACGCCACCGAGTTTTAAAGTGCGATTGCCTCAACGACTGACACTACCCGGGCGGGGTTGGCGAGTGGCCTTGAGCAGCATACCTGACACACGTGCCAACCTGTACAATTTGGTGCCCAAGAACGAATTTCTGATTTACTCGACGTTGGAGACCCCTGGACGTAAATCGGGCATACAAGTTAACATGGATGACATTGATCATCTTGAGTGGGTGGTGGATGGAGAAAGTTTCATGAGAGCATGTGTTGCTGCTCTCACCCATAAGCGGACGAGGAATCCCTGGCAAGGGAGCAAGTTTGTGGATGACAAGGGCAAACGTCTGTACGTAACGTTTTGCTGGATTCAACGAGGAAACGAACAAGACCTGCTTATCGACAATACAAATACGGTAGAAAAAGCAGCCAAACGTGTCAAGACTGGTATCAAGTCGAGGGCACGTCAAACAACCAATCGTGTGCGGGATATTTTAAGCGTGTGACGTGGACCAATCAAAAAACAAAAAAGAAGACCTGGAGCAATGAACGCAAAGAAAAAGCAATATAAAAAGGCGGCCTAACTCGCCAACAGTCAGAACTCATCTCATGTGTAGAGCGCAAACACCTCCACCAAGACATCCAACCATGCCTATCGAGAAAGATGTCTCCCTGCCAGAGTTAAAGAGGTTAAATGCTCAGGAGGGTGCGTCCTTGACCGACTGTATGCACTTAAGTAGCAAGAACGAAACAGTCGAGAAAACCAACCTGGAACAAGATAAAGCTGTCATCGAAGAAACACCTTTGCCTAAGACCAAAGATGACATGGATGAAGTCACACAAGTGTCCAAAAGGAAAACCCTGGCACCTCAGAGGAAGAAACCCGTTCCTGCTCCAAAACGGAGGTGCCTTGTGCCTCGGAAGTTGGAAGCGGACTTTTTGCCGTCCGGTATTTTTGTTACACCCACTAGGCTGCGAGAAGAAAGAGAAGAAGAAGAAGAAGAAGAGCGGTGCAAACTCATTGCCCGCATAGCCCTGGCTAAACTGAACGAGATGTTGAAAGATGAACAGAAAGCAGAAAAGAAACTGAAAAGACTGACCCAACACATGATGGAACGATGAAGTCAAAAACAGCTGCAGAAAGAAGAAGAGTCTGATTCGGACCAAGACAGTGTAGTTTTCATCCTTTCCTCTTGTATAAATTTGTTTGAATAAAGCATGTTACCTTCAAATGATACGATGTGGTCTCTCTCTCAAGACTTGGCCATTCAAGGGTCACGATGGGTAGGTTACTCACCACTCAACAACAGCAGCATTACGCCCCTGGAATTCACTATTTCCGAATTGGAAGATTTTGTGGATTTGAATCAGAGTTATTTGACCTGGGACATGAGACTGCCCACCGATGCCACCCACCCAGGTTTGTTCGTCGACGGGGATGATTACACCAAATATGTGTACCTGGTGAATAATGTGGCCCACACTATGATCCGACAGTTTGACATGCGGCTAAATGGAACGTTGATGACCAAACAGACGGGCATGTATGCCTACCGGGCCTTTGGTGAGACCTCATTGAATTTCACCCCAGCTGAGGGTGAGACCTTACTGGCTCCACAAGGTTGGGTGACTTATTTGAATGTGAATGCATCCCTGACAGCCACCAACGCAGCCGAAGACGATCGACCTGCCCATGCCGGCGTGTTTGCAACAGGACAAACCAATCCCTTGAAAGTATTAACGGCCCGATTTTTGCAGAACGGGTGGGTGCGCTTGGTGAAGAAACCGCATTTGGAAGCCTTTCACACGGGTTGCGTGTTGGTCCCTGGCGTCGAAATCAAGCTGTGCATCACGTTTAACACCCCCGATTTTTTCTGTTTTGGTATCAAGATGGCTGGCAAGAAATATCCCACCCTAGGCCCGAATGATATCCAAGCCAAGTTTTACCTGTGCCGGCTGACACTGAACCCAACCACTTACACTGCTCTGACTAAACGAAGGCACAATAAAGGCATGTGGGCCAGGTACCCTACCGTGTACATGGATGTGCGTACATTCACGTTTGATGGAGACAGTACTTTGTTTAAGAAGACAGACCTGTTTCGAGGCCGTATACCAGATCGTCTGATGGTGGGTTTATTAGACAGTCATGCCTACAATGGCAACCTTGATTATTACCCGTTTGCCTTCCAAAAGTTTGGTGTGACGCGCATTCGTCAGATCATTCGCGGAGAGGAGTATCCGTATGAAACCTCGGAACTGAACCAGAACGATGATAAGAAAGATTGGTGGGGGTATTAGCGCTTCCTGGAAGCCAGTGGTGCCTTAGATAAACATCAAGAAAGCATGCTGACACCTGGAGATTGGGGTTATGGCAAGAACTGCACGCCATCCCTGTTCAATAATGTAACAGGGGGAGATGCAGATGGTTTGTTACGGAACCCACAACAGCAAGGCGATGTGACCTTGGAGATCACTTTTGGGGCTAATCCAGGGAACAATCTGACCGTGGTGGTCTGGGGTGAATTTGAAAGTGTCATTGATATCAGTGGGACAGGTGTCGTAAATTGCGATGTGTGAAAGGAATAAAAGAAAGACCCTTCAAATACAACAGAGGGGTGGGTGTAGCAACATTTCCTGCCGAGCTTTAGAACCAAACAGAACCCATGGAGCTGGTGCCATTAAGTGACCGGCAACTGACGGCCTTGGCGAAACGAGACCCTGTCTTGCGACGTGTATTTTGGGGTGTGTACCCTGAAGATCAATTACCAACCCTCCCTTCTAGAGTTGGGCGAGCTACTGGGAAGGCTTTCATTGTCAACACGGATCCAAAAGGGGAACCTGGGTGGCACTGGCTGGCTTTGTGGACCTTGGGGAATACCTGTGAGATCCTGGACAGTTATGGCTTACCATTGGACACATACGGAGTACCTCACGTCTTGGCATGGATTTGGCGTTATTTTCCCATCATCCATCGCAACGAATGCAGTTTACAAAGTTTGAACAGTAGTGCTTGCGGACATTATGCCCTATTGTTTTTACAAGCAAAGTGTCGCGGTCAGAGCATGCACGATTTCCTGAATTAATTTTCTTTGCACGATTTAGTGGCTAATGATCACAAGGCTGGCCATCGCATTCAAGCACAATTACCTCCCTCCCTAAGAACGGACCTAGTCGATGGGGCTATAGTGAATGAAGAAGATAGTCAAACGTGTTGTTCTAGGCATGAAGCTATGTACCACTGAAAGATGCGAATAAAACAACATGACGTTTACTTTATGTGCGTTATTTATTTTTTTTAAAGAGCCCATGTTAATCACCTGTATCATTCGACACCATGCGTTTGAAACGAACACAACGCCGCCGCGCTGCTCCTCGTAAGAGGCGAGTGACACGACAAAGGCGATGACGATCCAACACCCAGCAAGGGGGCCTCTTTCCCTTACTAGCCTTAGCCCTGCCAGCCTTGGCAGCCGCAGGCAAAGCAGCAGCCTTGGGTGGGATGAGTGCTGCAGCAGGTTATGGAGTGAAAAAAGCTTTGGATAAAAGACGTTGAACAAGGAGAAATTATCAGTTGGACGATGCCTCGGACACAGTCACGTGTCACAGGCAGTGGTACAGCCTTTTTCCGAACCCCTTGCAGCCTATTGGTGGCTGGCCCCTTAGGGTGTGGCAAGACCACATTCACGCGGGAATTGTTGAAACATGCCTCAATGTTAATGGACCCGCCCCCACCCACCAAACATTATTGTTATGGAGCATGGCAACCCTCGTTCGAGACAATGTACAAAGAAGATAGTATGCACTTTCCTGAGGGCATTCCCAATTTGGACGACTTGGACACATGGTTCGGGCCACCAGGCGGTGGAGTGCTGGTTTTGGACGATTTGATGGATGAAGGGGGTAGAGACAAACGCGTGTTGGACCTATTTACTAAACACTCCCATCATCGGAACATCACCGTGCTGTATTTGTGTCAAGATTTGTTTCCACCCGGACCCTACGCCAAGACCCTCTCCTGCAATGTGCATTACATTGCCTGTTTCAAGAATCCTCACGATTGCACAGGGTTGCGAGCCCTGGTGCGTCAGGCATTTCCAAGCCAAGTCAAGGGTGTGATGGACGTTTTTTGTCGTGCGACGGACGCACCTTTGGCTATTTAATCTTTGACTTACACCCGGCCTCCTCAGATGACTGCCGTCTTTGGACCGATATTTTACCATCCAGGGGTACCCACGAGTTTTTATTCCTGTCCTAGAGGGATCGAGTTAAGTGGTCATGCCAGCAGGACCGGCCCCGAGTTTACGTAGACAGTTTCCATTTCTGCGGCCATTGGCTAATGAGGCACGCCATTTACAGCGTCAAGACCAGTTACGTCATGCCAATGCCGATCAGATCAATGCTGTCAACGAAGTGGTCCTGAATGCCGTGAAAGGGCGATTACCCTTATCCCCATCCACCGTGCGAGCGTGGCGCCCTCACAGGCATACTTTGCGAACTCTGACCCATCGCAAAACATCCTTAAAAAGGCGACGCAATTTGTTGTTGCATCAAAAAGGTGCTGGCTTTTGGCGAGGTTTCAACAACGCCTTGGATTGTTGCTGTTATCACCCCTCGTCATGATTGAGTTAATATTCCGTCCCACGTTCTTCGAAGCCTTCAATGTGAAATCCTTGATTAACCGCTGCAATGCATGGATATGTCAGAAAGCTAGGGACATTTGTCAAACACTAAACGAGGCCTTGACTTGCTGTTATCCCATACCATGAGCAGAGTAGCATTGGGCCGCATGATTCAAGCACAAGAAGAAGCCAGGGGATGGAAAAAGCAAGCGGATAATTCGCAGCGGGATTTACAGTCCTTACTGAAAGAAAAGGATGTCTTATGTCAATGGGTACAGACCTTGGGACGTGACTTGAGTGTGTTACGATATAATTTGATGTGCGACGCCTGTAAGCATTATTGGGACACACTTAACGACGGAGGAACGTTCGAAGTCGCGTGCCCTATGTGCAAACCTTTACACGCTTCACCACCCCTAAAACGATGAGTGCTTTTTGCGAGTGTCATGTCATGGTTCCCCCAGAAGAGATGGCAAAGTTGACAGATCAATACAAAGGGCGTTTGAGCGAGAACATGTGATTGACGAAAGCTGCACGCTTGGCGGCTGAAAAACATGCGTTGTTAGACTCGAATATGCCCAACGGTTTGAAAGAAGCACGTGTCAAACAAGTGTCACGCCCGTTATGCAGACTAATCAAAAAGATTCTTGGGGGACCTCCAAAAGCGGCCCCACTACCTGAAGGCGACGAGGAAGATGATGAAACAGATGCCATGGTCGAAGGACCTACCGCTACGCTGGTGCGGAGATTGCTTAAAAAAGCACGTCGCAAGAGAGGCATTGCCATGACGCCTAGTAACACACAGGGGACACCACACCGTCCCCCACTGCGACCCAAACCCAAGCGCGTGCATTTACCAACCCCCTCTGTGTCATTGGAGGACCAAGTGGAGGCCCCACTCCCGTTTGCTAGTGAATTTAGATTATCGCCGGTAGCACCTCGAGAGAAAAAGCCGAGATCATCGTGAAACAAGTCAAACGTCGCCAGCGTAAGAAAGCCGCTACAGAAGCAGAACGTTTGAAACCTTTACCGGGGTGGGAAGAATTTGACCAGGGACGCCGAACCCGCCTCAAGCTTGATGGGGAGGACTACTAAGAAACGTAAAAACCCCCCACGCAGATCACTTTGCCGCAAACGCCTACAACACGGAGAAGGGTTGGATGTTCAGAAATGGTTGGGGAAGACTGGGATTGAATTTCGTTGGCCGGGATATTAATACATGGGACCTGGGACGCATTTGAAGAAACGGTTGGGGCGTGGGAACCCGGGTATCAATCGCTTGGATAAAATTGCCAAACAACACGACATGGATTATGCCAAAGCCAAGAATTTGCGCGACAAGTGGAAGGCCGATGATAAGATGATTGCGGCCATTACCCGTTTGCCCGGAAAGAAAACCTGGACGGAAGCCATTGTGAAAGGGATCATGCAAGCCAAACGCAAACTCAAATTGTGAAAACATTGTCCTACTGTTTCTTGTGATAGCCTTATGTACAAGCGGGAACGTGTCGAGGGTCCTAGTGACTCCTCAGTCCCTTGTTTTCTTTTTTCAATAAAACTTGAGAAAAAAAAGCGATGGTAGTGTGTCTCTTATAGCCAAAAAAACATAAAAAATATAAAACGAGAAAAAAATTAATCGTCCCATTGACTGGCTAAAATAGCCGCATGATTCGCCTCCCGGTCAAAACCTTGCTCCACTTCCTCATTCAGCAGATCCGCCAGGGTCTCGATGTTCTCTAGGTCTTCAGCATCCGGGGACTCGTAACCGTATGGGTAGGTCATGGCTGTATGTGGATCTAGCTCGCGTTTGTTGAGGACTAAGCGGTAGTCTTTATGAGCAGGTTGGGTGTACAAGGCGTACGCTTTAGCATCACGGACGATCTTAGGAGCTTGGGTGATGCATTTGGTGCGAGGAGTATCCAAGGGTCGCCGCAGTTCGTCTAAAGTGTTTTGGCGCATGACATCATAATTGAGTTGCGCAGCCCCTTCCACATTCAGTGAGAAGCCTTTCACTTTGCAAGCCGTTTTCCCATCGTTGCACCGGTAGCCATAATTCTTGGGACCACCCGAACAAAAGTCCACAATGAACTGGCCAGGCCCCAATTCGTCAGTAAAGTCGCCGAGATGGTCGCCTAACATAGGATCAGGATGGTTGGGTCGGTGCACGTAAATGACCGAGTCAGTGTCAAAATACAAGACACGGTCATTTAGCAGTTCCAGAGCCTCATAGAGACGTAGCCTGGCCCAGCAGGTGGTGAAGCAGGCTACAAAGATATTGAGGTTCGGTGACACGTTTTCACAGAGATTTTCATGACGATGGTGGACTTCTACACGGTCTTCATTTGAGCAGCTGACATAATGGACATCGTGTTGGTCTGAGTCCATGAACTGGCAAAAGGCTTGAGGGTCAGTGAATTCTTTCACTTGCATCTTGTTAACTTGCTGACCAAATTTCCCCCACATGGAGTTCAACATCATCTTGGCCAAAGCACGCTGCCCGGGGTTCTTGGCGACCTTCTGGGAGTCTAACTGGATGGCTTCATGCTCCTCAAAGTCTCTCACATACTGCTCTTTCTTGTCTTCGGTATCACACCAGCTCGGCCAACCAGAGGCTTCAGTCTTCAACTTGAGCCACGTGTTCACATAGTCTTCAAATAAACCCACTTTGGATTCGGGAAAGTGCCAAACTTCGTGAAGACTAAGAATGGTGTAGCCTTTTTCCACAGCTTTTTCTTAATTCCGGCGTGCACCACGTGCCCGTCAAAGCACGTTTTCCGTCAGCATGATCGCACCAATCCGCCTTGTCATGGAGGGCTTTTTCAATGTCTTGTTCGATGCAGGGGCGGCACAATGGAAAGGTTAATTTACCGTGGCTATGGTAAGGCAGGACAGGAAGGAACAGACCACGTGGTGGAAGGATAGTGCATTGCGCCAGACCAAGTACTGGGAAACGTCTGCGGTGGGTGGCTGATACAAGATGGTAGGGTGACCAAGAGGGTAACGGCACTTTTTGTTCACCCAGGGATAGAGACTGGCATAATCGTAGTAACGGATTTCTTCTCCTTGATTCACTTTGGCATCATAGTAGAGACGAACAGCATTCGTACGACCCCCCAAGAAAGCGTCTCGCGGCACCAACGGCTCTTGGATACTGAGTGCTTGAGTGAACTGGGCAACATCAGGGTCACGTGCTTTCAGGGCTTGCCACTCACATTCCCAGATAGTGACAACAGTGAAGCCTTGGCAACGGATGTTCTGTAATCTTAAGTGTTTGCTCTCATACACTTGTCCCATGCTTCGGCCATCCAAACGGCGATATGTTTCGGTCCGCTGGGGGTAGCAGGTGGGGCAGCCATGCCAATAACAGCCGAGGAACTTGTACACGGTGTTGGTCTCAGCATCGTACCTGTCGACCGTCCACCGCGTGTTGGGGAGGTGGTATTCACCGGTGGTTCTGGCATGCTGAATACGTGGACGATACAATGGATGGTGCATGTTCATGGCCTCTGGGTAGGCATTCGCCATGTCATCATGTTGTTGCTGTTCTTCTTGACTGCAAGCTAGTCAGACCGCTTGACGAAGTTGATGTTCCTGCCATGACAACCATTCTAAGGCGACCTTCGAATGGTTGGTCACCAACCGCCAGCCACGCACAGGTTCGGACGCAATGATATGTTCTTCCATGCGGTTCAGTCTTAGATCTCAGTTGCAGGCAGACCCAATCGTCATCTGTTCAATGGGGCAAAAACGGGTCAACTTCTGGAAATCACGTTGGAAGGTGAGGCAGCCTTCGTGCAACAGTTTCACATCCGAGATACAATACTCTACCAAATCGCGCTGCATATCAAACAGAACTCCCTCAGCCACTTGCTTGTCATACCAATGATCAAATTAAGCCTTGCTACCTTTCGACATGGTTTCAGAGCCATACATTTCCTTGGGTGGCAGCGGTCCAATGTATTTAGCATTTGCCGGGGTGTTGAATAGATGCGGGAAATGCCCTTTCTTAAACTGAGTCGGATCCAATCCGAAGGTCTTGGTAAAGGAGGCGAGAGGCATGGCAAAAAACGACAAAGAGTCAATGAATCGCACGTAACCTCCCAGGTAAGTCAGTTCTAATAACTTTCCCCCTTGACGGATTTGATTCAAGTTTTGTTTCCGACGATGTAAGGCGTCCACCACAAAATAGGAATCGTACCCACGAAAATTATGCGGCAATGCCGTCACGTAGCGTGTTTCTTCTTCAGTCAGGACCTCTAGCCACTCCAGGAAACGATCGATACAATCGGGACCTTGAAAGATTTGAGGTGTATCGTCTTCGGCTGTCATTCCGACCACCAAATTCGCCACGTGCTTCCCCGTGTCTTGCATGGCCTCGGTGTCCCAAAAGACCAGGGGGGGTGGTAGGGTTCTTTCTCCTCGTCTGTTTCTTTACCTTCTTCAATATTAGTGCGTGCAGTACATGCACCCAGTCGGGCATCACCCCCTTGTTGCCGAGCTCACCGACGGCGTTTCGCCAGTTGCGCTTGATACTTTTTTCTAACAGTTCCTCAGGATCCTCAGCCACTTGAATAAAACATTGATGTTCGCTCATGTCCACCTTTTTGCGACACGACGGGCATTCTCCCCAGCCGCACTTGTGCTCCCGTTGAGCCTTAAGACCCACCAACAGTTTACGGCAGTGACCACATTTACGGCGGGAGGCACACACGGAAGGTTTACTGGGGCTGGATGGTTTCCCATCTTGAGCTTTGCTTGCGTGCAGTTCCAAACACCGATCACCATAAAAGACTCGCCGGCAGCTGTGGCAACCTTTATGGGCTGAGCGTTTGGCTTTGTAAGCTTCTTGGTAATCTCGGCAGTTATCCTGGCAGCAAGCAGGGCAATGAATGCCTCGGCATTGAGGCATGCGTGTTGACCTTCATCATTGTACGGATGCAGACATCGACCCATGCAAAATGGCCAAAGTGGTGTCCCCCTCCCCGAAGGTAAAACATGCGTACGCGCGATTAGCATCCACCATGACAATACGATATTGCCCAAACAAGGAAGGAGCTAGGGCCAACCGGGTGAGTTCATCCATACCGCAGTTACCAGGTTCAACATGGGCCTCCACGTGTAAAGCAATAGCGGCATTGCTCTGGATGGTCAATCCACGTTGAAAACTACGCCATTTAGGATGTTTGTCCACGTGGGCTTTGGCTGTAACGATGGATCGCGCGCAACACAGGTTCTGTTCATCCTGTGGGATTTTGACGACACATTTTTTTTTCAACAGAAACTTGACTGAGGCTTGATGACCTGGACGTTTGTCACGGGTGACACCCCCACCACGAGGACTGGCGCGCACGTGTACAAATTCCAGTATTCATTGGGTTCGTTGGAATTTAACTTCCGGGCCATGTTGTCCAAAAAGGCATCCACACGCACAGGGTCGCTGCGCCAGTCTTGAGCTCGTAATCCAGCTCCGTGAAAAAACATGTTGTCATATCGGGCTGTACGGAAACGCATCATTACGCGGTCTTGGGTCGTCTAGTAATTCTTCCGCAGCCCGTCGCATCCCTTGAGCCAGTGTGCGATTTAAGTTTTGGCTGGGCAGTTTGATGGAACCGGGTTCGAAACATGCGTTCACGCACTCCCATTTTCTCTGATCAACGCTCGAAAAGTGATTGCAATTCGAAATGAAACTGCCCCCGTCTCGATCCTGCCATTAGGGAGCTTAAGCAAGAACGACGACGACGGCTAGGACAACGTCATCTGAAAACATACATTCGCGTTCTTGTTGTCACTTTGCGCTTATTCCAAATTGTCCCGCGTGTAAAACAATCACTAATTGTCCAGGAACAAAACGGTTATGAACGCCGTTAAAGTTAAGACAAAGAATGCAAAATTCATCGTCTTGCACTCACGTCCTACACAAAAGTTCAAATTTGGTCTTTTCACGTTGTTGTTAAGCCAAGAACGGCAAAGAAATGTACCAAAATGTGAAACGCACGTGCAGAACGTGCGCAGCCATTGTTTTTGCTCATTAAACCTTTTGTTTTCTGGCGTTCTCGTTGTCGTCGACGTCGTCGTTGCTTAAGCTCCCTATTGTGGTACCACTCCCGTATTGCAGAGTCTCTTGTTCCCCCATGGCTTCCTCGTGCTGCCGGGAACGTAACTCAGCATTAACCTGAGCAGCTAGGTCCCGCAACACCTGCACCCCAGGTCGAAATTCCTCTCCTACAGCAAGAAGAACAAAATCATATTTACGAATGTTGGAGGTAATTAAAAATAAATAAATAAATAAAGTTTATCAAAGCCGATGAGAGCAAAAAGGCTCGAATTCGAACCAGCAGCATGTGTATTCTAAGCCGTGATTGATCCTACGCGTTAATCCATTGAGGGAGGAAACCGTTAATAACATATTGTTGTAAAACATGTAAGCCAAATTTTACGAAATTGAAACCCTTTCGCGTGCTATAACGAACATCTTCGCTGGAACATATTCAGTTTGACATATGTGAAATTGGAAACAAAAGGGCTCCCAGCTCTCCACATAAAACAATGGGTTGCTCAATGTTTTTTACTTGGCTTTTAAAACAACTTGACACTCAGTCAGTGTCAATCATTGTTCATGTGCTTGTGATGTGTGTCATAGCAAGATAAAGAAATCTAAACGTTGTTTTATAACGATGATTCCAACAGGTGACCCTTAGGAATTGAACCAGCGTTAACCGATTAAGAACTCATAGTTTTTCAGGCCTGTCAATAAATGTGAAAGTAGACGGTTTATAATTAAAAGCAGGCGACAAAGGAATTGAGCGTACTTAAAGAAGTACTTCTTTTCGCTACGCCCACTTGACTGAAGACGGAACAACGTTCTTATTAGAGATTGCTTATACGGTGCAGACACCACGTTCGACTGGGAACTATTAAGTTCAATGTTCTAGGCCTTCTACACAACTCGCACGAACGAATGCCTCTTAAAACGGGGAGAAGTTTCTTCGATGATAAATTAACAATTGGAAGATTTGTAAGAATTTTTCACTTTTACTGGTGGGAAAATGAGACGAAAGTAGCCCACTAAACATGGCTTACTAGCCTGTGGTTTTAGCCGGCTACCGGCCCTTATAGCCCTGGATTTTGAACGCGCGATGAATGTACAATTTACGAGTATCAATTGCAAATCAGTTTAAATTCGACCCTTCTAAGAAGTCACGCGCTTAAGAAAATACATTAAGTAAGTAAATACGCGCTTAAGTAAATATTGTAAATATTGAGTTTCTAATAAGTAAAAAAGAAAAAAAAACAAAAACAAAAGTTCATGCCACATGCACACGACCACGACCTCGAACCGTCATCACACCTCGCTCGGAGAGGCTATTTACCAAATCGCTTATCGATTGAACCACGGTAACAGGGCTTATGCAAATCGGTTACAGTTCAGTAATGACGGCTCATTATTTCTCGCTTTTACAAAATAAAGTCAATGTTTTGGTCCTATTCTGTTGTGTTATACTAAAGAATCATTCGCTTCCTTGGTGGCGAAAGGGCATTTGCGCATCGGTTTTGACCAACAATCGTTTGTTCGAGACGAAATATATAAGTTGTTTACCATATTTCCCCAAAGTATCCGTTCGTGAAATCGCGAAAATTAAGTGACTTCTATTGCAAAATTTACGAAAGTCACAAAATTAAAGTGCCGCTAAATAAAGATTTTTCAAAATAGCTAAGTTAAAGCCGTGTAGCCAAAATTTCCAGAATAAACATCATTAATTGCTTTTACGAAATAAACGTTTTGACCCCATTCAGTTATGTGTTGTATACTAAAGAATCATTTGCCTTGTTGGCGGAGAACGTGTCATTAACGCTACGATGCATTCGCTCAGTTTTGCAGACTTGAAGTAAAAGCAGATTTGTTCACCCGACAATCTTTATCATGTAATTTAATTATTTAATTGATCTTTTTCAAAAACCAAAATGCATCGGAAAAACATATGTATTACTTAGTCAAATACATAGACACTATATATCGTTCGCTCTCTTGACTGAATTACATAAGGAACATATAAGAATTAAAATAGTCTAACCTTCAAATTGCTCCATCGCTTCCACCAAACATCTTTCGTCCTAAAATTCGTCATAGGCTTGATTCAGGGTGGTATCCGATAACTCGTAAGTAAACTCTCCATTATGCAAAACGTCCGCTCTTCAATCTCTCTTGACTCTCTTGAACCAGGTTAAAAACCGAATGATTTTAAGTGCATAAGCGCTGTCTTTTTATATGCTCGAGGAGATTACTTCAGCCAATTCATTAACTGACTGCAACAATGGATACACATATTTTCCCACGACCAGTTTCCTTTAATAATCCAAACTTACCCAGACTTGCATAAAAAGGATTAACGTTTTGAGTATACGCGGCTGTCTGTAACAATAGACGCTCCTAATTTTCCAACGGAAAAAAACGTGCCGTGAAGTTGAACAAAAGCATTTGAATGTTCAACCGTGGCCAAAAAACGTTACTGGAAAAAGATGAAACGTTCCTGCATTAGTACGAATTGCGTTCAACCAAGACCATCACTTTGTGAAAAGCCTTCCCGGTTATTTTCTAGTAACGGTTTGACATGTTTATTGGCATGTGCTTCCACACTTTTTTTGCTCCATTTTGATAAAGTTGATCCATGAAACCAAGCAAATGTTGGGCACACATCCCGTAAGCAAATGAAATATTCCAGTTGCATCTCGCTTAAAAAACAATAGCTATTCAACGGGCAGTGAATTGTGACAACTTCACATGAACCGAAATATTACGAAACTGGTAAAAGACACAAAACACAGTGCTTAGCTCAAGCCAGGATATTCCAGACGTTTTCTGTTGACCGCTCTTTTTATTTTGTTTTTTCATTGGTTTTTGGTGAGGTCATCTTGTTTGTTTCTGATTGGTTTCTAGCCTTTAGATATGTCTTTACTCCGCTGTAATCTCTCATTTACTCTTCACCTCCAGAGCAGGACAGAGCTCCACTCCAAGCTAGCATATTCACGGCCAAAATTATACACACACACTATTGTATGCGCCACACAATCGTTACACGCGCGCGCTCTCAAAACCTTACAAAAAAATACTTTTCCCCGGCAAACTTGTTGTTTCACGTTGAGCTAGGGTTGTGCTCCAAGATGCCCCGTTGTTTTGTAATTTATGCACGTCTTGTCTCTTTTTCTTTCCCGCCCAAATATGTACGTGTTGGTTCATGACTCGGCTAGGGTTGTGCTCCAACATGCCCCATTGTTTTGTAATTTATGCACGCCCCTTTTTTTGTCATGCTGATTGATGACGTCATTTGATGACTACCTGTCAAATCTGGTCTGAAGTAGCCGATATAACTACTGATGTCATTGTAAATCTGGTAAGATCATGCAAGTGCCAAATTAATAATAATGAAATGATAATGATATAGCATTTATATAGCCCATTTTCCATGAATATATTGAAATGCACATTACAACGCTTTGTGGGGGACTTTGCCAGACTGCTTTTACGGCCCAGTTCACAATCCTAAATCCAAATAACCAGTAGAATTCAGAGGTGCCCCCAGAACAGAATGAGTGATAGGCCATAACACCGTGGACTACGTACCCTACTCTTCTCGAACAGTGTGTGGGTTCTCTAATGTCCCACGCAAGTGTTGTGGGACCTATGGTTTATCGTCCTTATCCGAAAAGAATTGAGAATGGGTCTTACAGGTGATAAATCAAAAGACACAAATCCTAGAAAAAAGATGTCTTAATTAGAATTTCAACAACACCCACAACAAAGAAGAAGACTGGCCACCAAAATAAGGCAGTTGCGACGTCTAAGATGTAAAGAAAAGTGACAAAGAAAAGACGACGAGGATAAAGGGGATCAAAGGTAAGAGGACTTTCGTGGAGGGGGTGATGGGAAGGGGGCGGGGGGATAGTAGTGTAATGGGGATTAGAAAAAAAACAGGTTTAAGCCCCGCCTCACTTTAGCTCGGTGGGGCCCCAAAACTGGTTTTTCTTCTAATCCCCATTACACTACTTGAAACCCTTGCCTGCAGTATGCCCTATGAAAACTATTTTTCTAGCAAATGTAGGGTATCGTGTCTGCTCAACCCAAGAGAAGATAATAGGACAGAGAGGGAGTCTTATGGCGTTTGCCGGGATATGTGAATAACACTAAAGTTATTTATGGACACCGGAAGTCGGTTTGCAGAGAAGTCCGCAAACCTTAATTCTGCCTTATTTAAAATTGTAAAATCATCAAATGGTTCAGATTTATGCTTATTGAAGCAGAAATGTGGTGTATGATCCAAAACATACCGCATTAAAGGCACGAAAGCCATGAATCAGTTTTTGCGGACGTCTCGGGAAACAGACTTTGTCACTAAAAATAACTTTACTGAAATTCACATATCCCAAAGGCTAGTCCGGGTGTTTCCCTCTCTGTCCCATTATCTTCTCTTGCTCAACCTCAAGACAGTTTGACCCAAAAAATCAATGCTATCATTCGGCAAAACCGTCCTCAAGATGTTGCTGTGGAAAACCCGGCCCGAGAAGTGTCTGATCTCTACTTTCTGCATCAATTGGCCCCACCACGTGGTGGGGCCCTGATCCAACAAATTGAATAACCAGAAAACACTCTTACAAACGGCAGCTTCTAGAAAAAGGAGATTCCTTTCCACTACCAAGGAATCCATATCCCAAAGGCCTATACCCCAAAAAGGCCACCACGAAAGGAAAAAAAAAACAAGACAAAAACTCCCAGAAGGTAGAGAGTTTGACCCACTTTATCGACACCACAGGTCTGGCGCTGAAGCCGCACTGCAGGAAATCCCCGATGGTGAGGAGTCTCAAGAAGAAGAAGGTCGTTACTTTGTGCGTTGGTGGTTGTTCAAAGATGCAAGTGATTAGAGCAAGGGTTAGAGGAGTGCATTTCCTAAGGAATCCGTAAGGCTAGAAGCTGAGAAACATAGAAAACAACGAGGTGGTTATTTATTACAAGAATAACCACAGCGGGTGGCTGAGCAAATTGTCCGAAACTAAAAAATGTCTGGAAGAACAAGAGGAAGCAAGTCTGCAGGGTGAGCGCATTGATCATCCAAGCACAAAGTTTGTCTTTGTGAGGGTACGGTGGTGAGATCAAAGAGACCAGCCTTTGCAAATACGCGCTGGGCGCTTGCCAGACTGGGTTCGCCACAAAAAGGGCCTTCTTTCTCTTGATGCCTACAATGACAGAAGTGGTATGGGACCTGATTGGTCGATTTAAATTTTTGCGCCATAACGGAGCACGCTGATTGGTTGACGGATCAACACGGCCATTTTGAATAATTGAGGCTTGAACGACAGGGATGATGTCATCGAACGTCACGCTCCAACCGGAAGGGACGTCATGCGTCATGCCAAAACCGGAAGTCACGCTGAAAATGAATTAAAAACGATTTTAATGACAAACGAACCTATTTTTACAAGTGGGAACAGGTGCCCCCGTCCCAAGGTCACGAAGAAAAAACTACCTACAGAGAAAGTAGGAGGAAGGAAAAAAACCTGGTGGTCGCCGAGAAGGGGTGCGTCACAACAGTGTGGGCCACTATGCTGACTGTCTGACAGACCCAGCCCCTTGATGCCGACCCAGGTCCCCTCCGACACCCAAAAACGATTTTCAAAAAGTCGTTGTCTTTGTCATCCTCCTCCTCCGACAGCAACCCTCTGATGGTCTGGTCCAGGTCTCGGTGGCCGTATGGGTACATCATGGCTTGGCTGATGGGATCCATCACACGCTTGCTGAAGACCAACTGGTAGTCTTTGTCAGCCGGCTGGGTGTGCAGCCGGTAGGTCTTGGGCTTCAGCACGATGGTGTGTGCTTGATGGATGCACGTCTTGCATGGAGCATCCAAGGTAATTGGGCTGAACCATCCCTTCCACATTGAGCGAGAAGGCTTTTCACCTTGCATTCCGTCTTAGTGTTGTTGCACGCATACCCATAAGTTTTTCAGACCGCCGGAGCAGAATTCAATGATGTTCTGTGCGGGTTCCAGTTCGTTCATGAATTCGCTGAGATGCGTTCTGAGGGGGACGTTGGGTTGGCCAGGACGATGCACCTGGAGGACTGAGTCCATGTCGTAGTAGAGGATGCAATCCCTTAAGAGTTCCAGTGCTTTGTACAACCGCAAGTGCACCCAGCAGGTGGTGAAAGCTGTGACGAAGACATTGGTGTTGACGTTGAGGGCAGCACAGTGGTCTTGGGCTCGGAAATGGACTTCCACCCGGTGCTCGTCCAGACAACTCACGTAACGGATGTCGTGCTGGTCACTGTCCATGAAAAGGCAGAAGGTCTGCTGGTCGGTGAATTCCTTGACTTGCATCAAGTTGTCCCACTGCCCGAATCTGCCCCACATGGAGTTCAGCATGAGCTTGGACAAAGACCGCTGACCTGGATTCTTGGCGATCTTAGCCTGATCCAACTGGATGCCTTGGTGTCATGCAAGGTCCTCGATGTGTGCTTGACGTTGCCCCTCTGTGTCACAACTGGCGGGCTAACCTGACGCTTCCATCTTGATCTGGAGCCAGGTGTTCACGTAATCGGCAAACAACCCAACGGGTGTCTCGGCAAAGAGGCAGACCTGTGGAAGCGATCGAGAAAGAAAGAAAGAGAGGATGAGTGAACGTCCGAAAAGAGAGACAGGGTCAGGTTGGGGGTGTGCTCATCTCGTTCAAGCGTTGGATGGCGTAACCCATCTCCACAGCTTTCAGGAGCTCCAGCATACACCACGTTTCCATGAGGGCCCATTTGTCGTCTGCATGGCCACAACCGAGAGTCCCATGCAGTGGTTTGTCCAGATCCCGTTCCACAAATGACAGGCACAAGGAAACCTGAGATTCCCACCACACCGGTAAGGCAAGACGAGATGGAACAACACGTCCAGTGGCAGGATTGTACACGACGCCAACCCAAAGTTCAAGGACGGGTCCCTGGTACCCAGTTCGTAGAGGAATGTACTTGTTTACCCACGGGTACAGGCTGGTGTAATCCACGTCCCAGATCTCTTCCCCTTGTTGGGTGTCAACCAGGCTGCATTGGTGCGTCCACTGAAGAAGGCATCCTGGGGCTGCAATGGCGGCAGCAGACTCACCTCGTCCACAAAGGCTCGGACCTTGGGATCAGCTGCTTGGAGGGCCCACCACTCGCATTCCCACATTGTCTTCACTTGGAAACTCCAACAGTGTTGATCCTGCAACCGTTCCATGGTGAAGCGGTACATGTCCTCCATGGACCGGTCATCCAAGCAACGGAAGGTCTCAGACCACTACAGGTAACACTTCGGACACCCGTGCCAGAAGCACCCCAGGAACTCATAGACGGTGTGGGTGTTGTTGTCGTACCTGTGCACGAGCCATGACATGTCCAGAATCAGGTACTCGCCCTGATTGTGCGCGTGCCAGATCCATGAGCAGTGGAGAGGATGGTCGTCCAGGAACCGAGCCTCGTTTTGCTGCTGCTGTTCCTCCGTCAAGGTGGACCAGGCGGTCTGGTGCAGGCAGTGTTCCTCCCAAGTCAGCCACTCCATGGACACTTGGGAGTGTTTGGGAGCCAGGCACAACCACAGCAAGGGTTCCGAAGCGAGGGCATTGGGTTCCATGCGGTTGAGGCATAGGTTGTGCAGGCAGGCCCCTGTGATGGTCATCTTCTTAAAGGGGCAAAACCATGTGTGAAGTCGCGTCGGAACACCAAACAACCCTGCTTGATTGGCGGACATCAGAGATGCGGTATTCCAGCAGGTCACACTGCAGGTCAAACTCCATCCCCGTGGCCACTTGCTCGTCGTACGATGCGTTGAAGGCGACCCGGTCGGCTGTCTGCATCGTCTCGGGAGAGTAGGTGTCCCTAGGTGGAAGAGGACCCACGTAGTCTGCATGGGCCGGGGTAACAAGTGACGAAAATACCCCTTCTTGAACTGCCTGGGATCCAAGCCGAAGGTAGCCAAGCGCATGGCGTGGAAGGACAACGAGTCGATGAACCGAACGTACTCCACCTTGTATGTCAGCTGCAGCAACTTGCCACCCATGTGCGTCTGCTCAAACTTCTGTTTGCGTTTTGTCAGACATTTGACCACAAAGTACGAGTTGTACCCGCAAAAATTGTGGGCCAGCGCCATGACGTGCTGGGTCTCGTCCTGTGTGAGCTCTTCCAGCCACTGGAGAAAGTGTTCGACGCACACTTCGCCGTGAAACACTTGCAGAGTGTTGTCCTCTGCCATCATCCCCACGATCTGATTGGGGATGTGCTGCCCCATGTCCTGCATGGCCTCCTTGTCCCAGAAGACCAGGAACGGGGGATGATATGGCTCGTCCTCGTTGTGGTGTGCAAGGTTTGTTGCCCCAAACACGCCTCCCCACCCTGTCATTGAGCCTGCTGTCGCTGCTTGTGGCATTGGGCCAGGCATTTCTCGACTCAAAAAGACCTCTCTCGAAAAAAACCCACCGGGAGAGGGGATGGAGGTATCTCCTCAGAAGATCCCTCTGGGTCACGTAGGTCACGTGAGGGTCAGGTCACCTCAGCGGGAGACCAGAACACCATGTTGACCAAACATGTGTTGCTGCACAAGAGGGAAGTGGACGAGCCTGCCGTCAAACGCGTCTGCTCGAGGGAGGAGGCAGAGGAAGAAGAGACACACAGTTACTGGGACTGTTTGCCCCCAGAGATGACGGAACGGATCCAGTGGCTGGCCGACCGGGCAACCTTGTGCGAGCGACTGGACCGAGGGTGGTCCAGGGTCCATGTGGAAATGGCACAGCTTCCCCACTGTCGGATCCACGGCACCATGAGTACTTGTTTGCCGTGTTTTGAACGTTTTTGTCAACCCTCCCCGTGAGAGTGTCGGAACGACGCAGGGGTGTCTTGTTTGCAGGTCATGCACGCGACCACGTGGCATTTTACCCATGCATGACACTACCATTGTTGGATCCACGTCCTGCCACCGACACCGCCACACCTCGAACGTCACATCATGTTGACGGAACGTGATCTTTTTTCGTCTGGAACTAGGTGATGTGGGAAGATCTGATCCATCGTGGATTGCAGCTTGGTGTGTGGCAATGCTATCACCAGGAATGTGCGACGTTCCTGCTCCTCCGTTGGCAGTGTCTTCTCCCTGACCATCTTCATCCACCCCACAGCTGATCCTTGTCGTCCACACGGGGCCCACCCGCCCTCTTCGAAGCCGTGGCTAGTCACTCACCCTACGCTTGGTCCTCCCTTAGGTTTTAGCACTCTATAGAGGTGAAGGGTTGGCTTCTATCAAGGTCTGGAGCTGTCGGCATGGATGTCTTGGATGCGTCTTTGAAATCTTCGTCTGATCTTTTTTCCCATAGCTCCTTCCTCCGGGACAGCGCTGCCTGCTCTACCGCATGCCAAGCTACGCCCGACAACATTGTCACTTTACGTTCATGTCCCCAGAAGTGCAGACACGTGGACTCCTCCTCTGGCAAACCCTTTAACGGCCCTCTTTTCCCCCTGTTTTTTGCAGAACATGGGTTGGGACTTATGCATCGCCGGGCGCTACTTCGACATGTGCTGTTATTGCACCCACCCGGCTCGAGAGATGGAAGAGTGGCGATGGGAATGAGAACACCGGCGGTGGCAACAACAATGACACCCCTGACGTCCGTTTCTTTTTTTTTCTTCTTAAAACAGTCCACGGACCAAGACATATGGCTCTGGGCCCTGTTGCTATTGCACCCATGTCGACCTGGAGCACCACGGGAACATGAACCTTCTGCGACGCATGTGCAACCCATAGACAAGAAGACGGTTTTTTTTTGTTCTTTACTTTTGTATTGACATTCGTATGCATCCACAATAAAACGTCACAATTTCAATCGCGTCTTGGCTTGCATGATCTTCTTGACGATGGCTTTGGTCCATGTCTTCTTCCCCGGGAGGGCGGGGATGGCCCAGATTATCTTGCGATCGGCCGCATGCTTGTCTTGCAGCGTCTTCACCAGAGCACAATCGATGTCGTGCACTTTGGCGATCTTGTCCAACCGGGTGATGCCTGGATCCCTGCGTTTCAAGCGTTTTTGCAGATGCGTGCCGAGACCCATGTACTGATACCCCAGACAATGAAATTCCAAGCTGGTCTTGCCCAACCATTTCTGCACATCCAACCCCCACCCTCGCTGCGTCATGGTCTTCATCTTCTGCTTTTTCAGGGGCGGGGCCGTTACCTGTCTCCAAGTCCGTCGGGAGTCTGGGTCGACAATGGCGTTGTGAAGAATGCACGGTAAGCCGTCCGCCATACATATGCCCAATATTAACAACATATGGCTGAAGGATTATCCAGCTTCTTCAGAAAAAGGAGAATAAGATCGTCATCAAGTTCTGGTGAAGAAATATCCATCTCCCCAGAACTTAAAAAGCTTAGAGAAGTGGGGACAAGCTTTGACGATAACAACGCGCACGTGGAAGAGACAGTCGACGATGTAGTCATGGAAGCTCTGGAGAAGATTGGAGACATTTCCGAGAAACTAAACTCCATTCTTACAAGGCTCGACAAACTCGACGTTATCGAAAACTCAGTGAGAAACATTGAATCTAACCTTGCGAATCTTAAAGCAAGGACGACAAAGTTGGAAGAATTCGAGATAGTGGCAAAGAAAGACATTAAAGATGTTAAAGAAAAATGCAGCTTAAATGGTGAAAAAATTAAAGGTCTGCAGACACAGCTTGACAGTCTCAACAAAGAAACGGAGAAGGAAGATAATCTACAGGAACAAATAGACGAGCTTTTGTCAAAAAATCTTTATTTGAAATCTTATTCAAGACGAGAAAATGTCAAATTCTTCTCTATTCCAGAAGAGGAGGGCGAAAATACCGAAGACATCTTTCGGGAATTTATGGAACGAGAGCTTGGCTATCACGACGCACGTTCAGATGAAATTCAACGAGTCCAACGTATCAAACGATGTCCTTGGTCCACGGCCGATAATCGCCAGATTCCTCCGCTATAAAAATGTTGAAGAGATTTTCGCCCTGGGAAGACGTCTCGAGGGCTCCGGATATCAAATGTTCCACGATCTCCCTCAAGAAATCATTAAACGCAGAAGGGAACAGGTGCCAACACTAAAGAAAGCTCGGCGCAACAGTCTAAAAGCGTCCTTCAGCAGAAGTCAACCAGATAAATTGTGTCCCCGGGGCAAATGTTTGGAGGTCGCAGAAGAAGTAGAAGAAACAGATGAGTAGCTCTCAGTAGGCTTTGTTTGTTTTCCATTTGATCAATCTTCGCAGGGTGGGCGGCTTTGCCTTTCTATAGCGGTTAAAAAGATTCATACATTGTGTGTTTGCAGATTGCTCAAAATCCAGTCTGTTTAGGGAATTTTATATATTTATTTCTCTTTCTTTCTTTTCTGTGTATATTTTGTGTGAATGTTTTTATTTTTAGCTACTCGTAATACCTTTGATTTAATGCACCTTTTTATGTTTTTATTTTATTTTTTGCTTTGCACCAAATCAATTCGCTTACCATACCTCTACGTCGACTCCATGCCTCGATTTACTTGTTACTCCGTTAAAAATATCTGGGTACTTTTTTTATACTAAGTACTATTTTTTCGCTAAACAACCTGAAATCAATGTTTTTTAATTCTATGCAAAGTACCCTAGCTTCGCAACAAAATTTATATTGTTTAACAATCAAGCAACGCAGAGGACCATTGTTTCATCCACCTACTTAATTCAAACTGGATAGCAATACAATCACGGTGGCTTCTCTCAATGTACGGGGCCTTGGGAATAGCAACAAAAGAAGGCAAACTTTCAATCGGCTGAGATCCAAAAACTATTCTATATACATGTTACAAGAAGTACATTGCTCAGAAGAAACCTCACACCTATGGGCCTCTGAATGGGGCTAAAAAAGCCTCTTCAGCTCTTTCTCCAGCAATAAGGCTGGGGTAAGTATTCTTTTTAACAACAACTTCGACCTTCAAATTATGAAAACCTATATCGACAAATCAGGCCGTTATATTATATGCGACTTAAAGGCAAATGGAAAAAGCATAAGTTTAGCAAATGTATACGCAACAAACGAAGACGATCCTGCTTTCTTTAAATCTATCTTTGACCACCTTCAAGATTTCGAAGGAGACGAAATCCTAATTGGCGGCGATTTTAACCTTGTTCTTGATGTAACGAAAGACAAAATGGGTGGCCTTGCCAAAACGCATCATAACGCTCAAAAGGCTGTTAATGAGATATGCGAAAATCTTGACCTTGTTGATGCTTGGAGAGTACTAAATCCTGATGCCAGAAGGTACACTTGGCGCCAAACGCAGCCTGCTATTCATTGCAGACTCGATTTTTTCTTAATAAGCCAGAGCTTTTTGGGTAACGTTACTTCAACAGACATCCTCCCGGGCTTTAAAAAAGATCACTCTATGATCATTTTATGAATTTCTTTACATTCAAACCCAAGAGGCCCTGGTTTTTGGAAAGTCAATACATCTCTTTTGGCATACACGAATTATATCGAACTGATAAAATTAATCATCCAACAAACACGCGAAGAGTACGAAAATGATGATTCGATAAATCCTTCTCTCCTTTGGAACATGATTAAGCTTAAAGTGCGAGAGAAATCTCTCAGTTTCGCATCCATCAAAAAACGCAATACTGTTCATAAAGAGCAAAACTTAGAAGATAAAATCGCCTTACTAGAAAAAGAATTGAAACAACCCTCCGCCAGTGAATTGCAAAAAACAAATATAAAAGAACAACTTGAGATATGCAAAAGTGAACTAGAAGAGATAATAATGCGGTGCACCCAAGGGGCTATTTTAAGGTGTAAAATTAAATGGTACAATGAAGGTGAGAAGAATACAAAATACTTTCTCAATCTTGAAAAAAGACACTTTAAACTTAGTACAATAAATCAGCTCAAAATTAATGAGCATGAATTTGTCACATTTGATAGCAAAAGTGAAACCTTCTATAAAGAGCTTTACACGACCAATAAAAAAAGCAATACCGGCCGAAAGTGAATTTTTCCAGCTCGAAAATGACACAGTCCTGGAGAAAAATGAGCAGAGGGTTGTGAAGGACCTTTAACAGAAAAAGAGTTCCTAGAAGCTTTGAAGAGTATGGATCACGGAAAAACACCAGGGTCTGACGGATTACTGGTTGAGTTCTATAAAACTTTTTGGAAAGAGTTATCTTCACTGTTAATAAATGTGCTTAACTTTGCATATGATACTGGAACCCTTTCGATTACTCAGAGGCGTGGAATCATTAAACTTATACCAAAAAAGGACTCAGAACCGCACTTCATTAAAAATTGGCGCCCATTATCTCTCCTAAACTGCGACTACAAAATAGCAGCGAAGGCTATCGCAAACCGAATTAAGTCTGTTATTTCAAAACTCATCAACAATGACCACACTGGTTTTATAAAAGGACGATTTATTGGAGAAAATATAAGATTTGTTGATAATATTATAAACTATGCTTCGGAAAAAATATCCCCGGTCTTTTACTGTTTATCGATTTTGAAAAAGCTTTTCACTCTCTCGAGTGGTCCTTTATCGAGCGTACGCTCCAATACTTTGGCTTTGGCCCCTCTTTGAGAAAATGGATTCAGATTGAAAGCTGTGTTCTAAACAATGGATGGGCAAGCAGCTTCTTTGAACTACAACGAGGTGTTAGGCAAGGCTGCCCTCTTTTGCCATATCTCTTTATCCTATCTGCTGAAATCCTAGCTAAAGCAATCAGATTCAATAATGAAATCAAAGGCCTCACTATAAAAAAGTCGGAAGTCAAAATAAGCCAGTATGCAGACGATACAACCTTTATACTTAATGGCACAAAGGAATCTTTACCTGCGACACTTAATACGATCGAGAATTTTGGAAGAGAGTCTGACCTTAGACTGGACAATAGAAAGACTGAAGCCTTATGGATCGAATCAATGGCAGGTAACAAGGAAAAACTCTTTCCCGAGAAAAATTTCAAATGGCCAGAAAGTAAAGTAAAGTTTCTTGGTGTTGGGCTTTCCATTAATCCCAATATCACGTTAAATATGAATTACAAGGAAAAAATGGACCAAATAAGCAATATCCTAAGCAGTTGGAAACATCGGCGGTTAACCTTAATGGGAAAAATCCAAGTGATCAAAAGCTTAGCGGCGTCACAACTAACCTACATCTTAGCACCGCTGGTGACAAACCATAAAATTATTAAAGAAATAAATGGCATTTTCTACAGCTTTGTTTGGAACAACAAAGGTGACAAGATTAAGCGAAGTGTCATGATAAATAACTATGAAAGCGGCGGTTTAAAAATGATCGACATCTTCTCGTTTAACAAATCACTTAAGACCACCTGGATCAAGAAATGCCTCGACGAATCCAGCCGGGGAAAATGGAAGAACTCGGAAAATACGGCGGAAGTCTAGTCTTCACTGGTAACCTAACCAGACATGACACTCTAAAAACAATATCAGTAAAAGACCCATTTTTACAAGAGATTGTACAAATTTGGTCCGAAGTAAACTTCGACAACCAAATTAAAACCAAGCAACAATTCCTTGAACTGCCCATATGGCACAACTCACTCATCAGGATCAACGACAATCCGGTCTACTATAAACACATTTTCTTGGGAGGAATTTCGAAGGTGTCCCGTTTGATAAAGGACTCGCGCACTTTCCTCCTCTTTCCAGAATTCTCAAACACCCACAATATTCGAATAGAACCCTTGAAGTATTTTGGTCTAATCTCTGCACTCCGTTACCTTTATAACAGTAATTTTTCTGGTAATGAATCTAAAGACCCAGTTACGTCAGACTCTTTCCTCGAAGCAGTTTCCAAAAGTAATAAGGTGAATAGAGTTGTATATGGGAAGCTTATCACTGCTAAATGCACTTCACCCGTCAAAAGCCAATCGAAATGGAATGATAGGATTGGTTTTTATGAAGGGTTTACTGCCCACTGGAAAAGCGCTTATTGCCTGGCAGCAAAATGCACTAAAAGCACTAAACTTATAATCTTTCAATACAGACTCCCGCACAGAATTCTACCGATGAACCTTTTTCTAACAAAAATTAAAATAAAACAAGACCCAAACTGTTCTTTCTGTCACAACCATCACGAAAACCTGATTCATCTCTTCTGGGACTGTGAGATAGTCTCAGCTTTTTGGGAAAACATGACTGGAAAACTTAAGCAATGCAATCTGATATCGATAAACTACCAAAAAAACATCTCCATATATTTGGGCCTGAGGCCTGACACCTCTCAGTTCTCACTTCAACTGAACTTCTGTTTTCTTTTAGCGAGACATCACATATGGAGCTGCAGGGCAAATAACAAGACTCCTCTTTTAACAAGCTTCCTAGTGCGACTTAAATCTCAGTTCAATATAGAATCGAACAACCCTTGCCTAATTTCGAAGAAATGAAACCCTCTACTCCCGCTCCTCAATATCTCGTAATCTCCACAGTAACAAAGACCCCTTACCGTATTTCTATCTTCCCTTTGCAACTTTCCAAACCCCCTGGTACATTGGAGGAGGCCTCACCGTTGGCATCGTTATGTTAACGTAACTGTCTACTATAGTTATGTCTCTCTGCGTTTTTCTTTTCTGTTGCTTACCAATATTTATCTATAGCATAGAGCACTATCTATATCATAGAGCAATATATATGTATATACAAACAATGACAGTAACAATGGCTAAACAAGTTAAGGCTAAAATGAATTTAAGCACTGGAGCCCCCCTTCCCCCTTCCTTATTTACTTATTTATTTATTCATTTATCCATTTTTTTTTTCATTTTCATTTGTTTTTAAATAAAAATAAAAGAAAATTAAGATTAAAAAAAAACAAAAACAAAAACAAAACATCTTTCGCAGACATCTTTTGCACGTTGCAGTTCCATGTTACACGGCTTCAGAGGCCGACAACGGCACGTCGGTCAACAACCGGTGTTTCTTGGCCCCCAACCATCCCGCGTGGGTCAACAGCAGATTCTCGCCCACCGCGCCCTTGTAATACTGCACCAGGTCGGGCAGTTCCTGCTTGGGAATGACTTGGAATCTTTTTCTTTTTTTTTCATGGAACGTGACGCGTGCACGTGGCGCACAATTCCACTTGCACATCGATCTCAAGCAACGCACGGCACGGTTCGCAGTACAAGAGGGTCGGCAGGTGGATCTTCTCGCCCA
>BLFK01000343.1:1453303-1476706 GCA_014634185.1 Astreopora myriophthalma | reverse complement strand
TTTTGAGCGTGACTTCCGGTGTTCGTGACGTCATGTCCGACCTCATGCCCATATTTGGACTAGACCAAAAACCTCATTTGCATAAAATCCAATATGGTGGACAGTTAATGAGATGCATCGTGCGCTGATTGGCTAGAGGGGTGTCACGTGGGCGAAATGCGGCTCTCTGATTGGTTAGGTCCTATACAGACGCCCTTAACTACTGTTATACACCAAATTGGACAGAAGAAGTGTTTACAGTTGATAAGATCCAATACACTAATCCAATAACATACAAACTGAAAGATCTAAGAGGTGAAGATATTCAAGGGAGTTTTTATGAACCTGAATTATTAAAAGCCAAGCAGGATGTTTTCCGTATTGATAAAGTAATTCGGAGAGATTATAAGAAGAAACAAGCTTTAGTGAAGTGGAAGGGATATAGTGATGAATTTAACAGTTGGATACCAATGAAGGATTTAAAAGATATATGAAATTGTTAAGAGAATGTTATCTAACATATATATATAAGAAAGGTACAGTGCCTGCTGTTTTTTGCTATTATAGCCAAAAATATTAATTGTTTCTGGCTATTCATTTATTTAATATTATATATTGTCTTAGTATAATGACGCAAAGTCAAATTGAAAATATTTCAAACATTCTCATTGATGGAAAATCATCCGATCCCGATTATTATGTCAAACTTTGGGAAAGAATCGAGAAAGAAATAAAAATGGCCCGTGAAGCAGAGGGTTTAAAAGATATATGATTTTTATTTAAATATATATAGTTAATATATAGTAATGGAAAATCAAAAAGTTAAAAGAGGATGTGGAAGACCACCTATATATAAAACACAAGAAGAGAAAAAACAAGCTATTAAAGAATCAAAAACTCGTTATATGGTGAATAAAGAATGGTATTGTAGTGTATGTAATAACAATATAAACTATAAACTTGCGGGAAAATGGTGTCACTTGAAAACAAAGAAACATATTCTTAATATGAAATGATGATTTAATAAATATGTGTGAAAGAATATATAGTTTAATGGATTTATTACTTAGATCCCTTAAATTCTTACTGACTATTTAAAGGATGCGTTCAAAATATTTAAAAGAATATCTATAGTATACTTATATAATGGAAAAAATATCGAAACTTATATTAATGAATAAAAAAGATCTCAAAAAATTGAGTAAATCTCAACTGATAAAATTGCTGTTGAAGCAAGAGAAAAAGAAGCCTGAAATTATCATGGTAGACGATACTAAACCAGTGCCAGCACTAAGGACTAAAAAACCAGTGCCAGCACCAAGAACTGTAAAACAAATGGTTCAAGATTATGAAAACAACATAATTCTTCCACCGTTACAGTTTAGAGACAAACCAGTGCCTGCACCAAGAACCAAAAAACTAGTCAAACCAGTGCCTGCGCCAAGAACTAAAATAGAGGAAATGGATAAAGCTTTCAAAGGCTACACAAAGTCCTGAAATTAGTATAAAAAATAAAAAAGACCCGTTGATGCAACTACAAAAAACAAGAAAGGCTGTTGCTTACCATATTAAAAGTGTATTAAACTCCATGAAAGGACTGAAATTTGTGGAAACAATTAGGGTCACATTCACAAAAATATCTGGCAGTGAAACAGCTTATAAGACTGCATATTTCAACAGTCCACCTCAAACAATCATAAATGATCTGGAAATTGTTGAATCGCTTCAAGTGTCAAACCAAAATAGGCTGCCAAAAGATTGTACCTCCTGAGGCAACTTAAACGAGCTGGTATCTGTGCGAGTGATCTTGTCTTATTTTACTGTAGTACCATAAGATCGGTTTTAGAATACACATGTCAAGTATTTTACTTCAGCCTTCCGTCCTATTTATCCGAGGAGCTGGGGAGTATTCAGAAGCGCGCCTTGTGCATTATTTTTCCCTATGCAAGCACCAATAGCGCGCTCAAGGAGGCAGGCATCCCCTCTCTTTACGACAGGCGATTGTCATTATCGTTTGATCTTTTTAATGACACTGTTCTTGACATTAATCACAAGCTCGCAGGTCTGCTCCCACCTAGAGCCGGTCACCATAGGCAGCTGCGCAGCAATAGGAAGTTCAACGCGCCAGTGTGTAAAACGGAGCGCCTTAAAAAATACTTTATTGTTAGCCATAGGCTAGGAATGTAAATCAATATGTTTATGCATGTATATTTTCTTAACACAAGGTTATCCCAAGTGATATGATTTTATTAGATTTGTACATTTTTATTATTATACATCTTTATAACTATTTTAATTATAAATTTTGTTTCTTGTACATTATACACGTAATTTAGTCACCAAACTACGAAAAGAATTCAAGGACCAAAACACATACGTAGCGTCACTGGAAACTGAGCCAAACAGGGTTAAAAAAAAAACGTCAAGGAGCAGAAGGAAAACATTGAAGAATTGCAGGTAAGTATTGAAGAGCTTTAGAAATACACGGCATTCCCGAAGACATCGATGCCCAGACCGATTAGATTGTGTGCCAAGTGGCTCAGGCAGTTGGAGTGGAAATGATGGCTGAAAAGATCGAGATATCGCATCGTCTATATATCGTAAACAGCGAATAAAGTCGATAATTGTTAAATTTGCAAATCACAAATACAAATCTAAATTATACAAGTATTTTTCCGAGCTCCTTGTCCTCCGGATAAAGGAGCCACCGCATCTTTATTAATGAAAACTTGACTAATTACAGAAGGGAAATGATGTCCTTGGCTCTACAGAAGAAGAAAGATGGAAAGATTTTAAGTGTCTGGTCGTTGGATGGGAAGTATTATTTTATCAAAACGGCCCCTTCGGGCAGACCAAGGAAAATGCTTTCCATTGAAGATGTAAAGCAACTCTAGGATACCATTTATTGCTATTAACTATCCTGTATTCTTGAAGAATGTACTATTACTATATATGTATTTAGCGACATTAATATACGTATATCTGTGTATATATGTTTATATTAAGATGCGTGTGTATTGTGTGTTTGTGTGTGTGTGTATATATGTTATATATAGGCAGAATAAAAGGGTTTTACCAAAACAATGAACTCAAAGCAGAAGGATCCAACGGATACAATGCCACCTTGTAAATTTATAGATAAGTACTTGAGGTAAGACAGTGGGGCCAAGGTCCGATGCGATTTAATAACGTTTCGGCTGTTCAGCCTTCTTCAAATAAAAACTAAAAACTATTTACAAGTTGTGTGACTTGCGCATTCATAGGCCCTGTTGGGGGATTCTGTTATTTTTGATCATTCAGAGGCCGCTTGCCGGGAATGTGTTACGCGATGTATTACATAACTTTTGTCACTCACCTTTACACTTACTATTGTTATTTAACTTGTAATTTATTCCTTTTTGTATGTCTTAATTAAGTTGTTTACATAAGTCTGTACCTCTGATACGCACAACTATTGTAAATAGTTTTTAGTTTTTATCTGAAGAAGGCTGAACAGCCGAAACGTTATTAAATCGCGTCGGACCAGTAAGAAGTTGCCCCCACTGTCTTCTTACCTCAAGTACTTATCTATATATATATGTATGTGTGTGTAGGGAAATGCAGATATATACGGATGTGTCGATTTATAGGCTCTTGCCCGAAGGGTAGTACATAGGTTGGTTTATTGCCTCTTGATTTCATAGACTTTATGTTTGTGTTCTCGTGCCTAGCGTTATTGATTGTACATTGTGTGTCTTTGTTTATCCGTTATGCATTATTATTCATTCCTGACCTTTTCTTGATAGTCATGACGGTTTTTTGTAAGTGCAATATTCTCTCTTTAAACGTAAGAGGCTTAAAAAATCAAATCAAAAGGAGGTCGATCTTTAGCTATCTAAGAGACCAAAATTTCTGCCTTCTTCAAGAAACTTTCTCTGAATCTACTGATGAAATGGTGTGGAAAAAGGAATGGGCTGGTGATATTTTCTTCTCCCATGGGTCCAGCCATAGTATAGGTGTCTGTATTCTTGTTGACCCTTCATGTCCTGCGTCTGTGAACAATAGCTTTCGGGACCAAGAGGGTGGGTTAATCACAATTGACGTTCTTTTAAATGGATTTCATACCTTTCTTTGTAATGTTTACGCTCCTACCAGCTCCCAATTGCAAGGGACTTTTATGCAGCGTCTAAGCGAGTTTTTGATATCTAATTTTGATGTCTCTCGGCTTATTATTGGGGGTGATTGGAATGCAACTTTAGAAAAGGAAGATAAACAAGGTGGTCTTCCATGGAGACCTAAACCTCACCGCAATAAAATTGTTCTATGATGGAGCAGCTGGATTTAGTAGGTATTTTCAGGAAAATGCAACCTCCTTCTAAAAGTTATTCCTATGAATCTAAATCTTTAAAAGTTAAATCGCGAATTTATTTTTTCTTGTGGCTAAATCTCTAACTGACTTTGTGAAGAGAGTTGGCACTAAAATTGCAAACGCTCCAGATCATAAAGCCATTAAGTTAACTCTTCAATTTTCTATTGCAGTAAGAGGACCGGGACTGTGGAAATTTAACAGCTCTCTTTTGGAAGATAATGAATTTCTAGACCTAATTACTAATAATTATTCCTTGATTCGTGAGAAGTATGCCGATGTCATGGACAAAAAATTTAAATGGGAATTAATTAAAATGGAAATAAGAGGAATAACTATCTCCTTTTTCAAACGAAAAGCCTTTCTTGATCGTAAGCAAGAGTTAAATTTGCAACGACGTTTAGAAGAATTAGACGAGGAAATCTGTCAAAGCCCAAGTCCTCTATCTTTAGACTTTAAATTAAAGGAATATGATCGTTTAAAATGGGAACTCCATCGTCTCTATGAAAATGAAGGGAAAGGTGAAATGTTTCGAGCGAAGGCAAGGCGGACTGAATACGGAGAGAAACCAACAAAGTATTTTTTCAACATGGAAAGAAGAAACTATAATCGCAAAGTTATAGCGGAACTTAAAGGATCAAATGGGAGGACTGTGACAGATGCAAAGGAAATGTGCGAAATTCAAAATTTCGATGATGAGTTATATAAATCGAGTGGAGAGGGCAATATCAATTCTTTTGAGGCCTTTGTTCGTGATATAAATTTTCCAAAGTTATCCGATGAGGAAAAGAATGAACTTGAAGGCATGATAACCATTAAAGAAGTTACTGAAGTTTTAAAAACTTGCAAAAATGGTCCCCCGGAGACAATGGATTTACAGTCGAGTTTTACAAGCAATTTTTTGGACTCCTTTGTCAAGATCTTGTACACAGTTTGAAAGCCTATGAAAGCTGTGAAATATCTGTATTGAAACGAGGGGAGTTATAACTCATATCCCTAAGGAGGAAGCAAACCTCCAGGTGATTTCGGCTTGGCGACCGATAACTTTGTTAAATGTCGATTACAAACTGGCCTCCAAAGTTATTGCCTAAAGAATAGAACGCGTTTTACCATCTATTATACACACTGACCAGTCTGGTTTCATGAAAAGTAGATTCATAGGACAAAATGTTCGACTAGTTAAGGACATTCTACAGCAAACTGAATTGCAGGAAATACCAGGGATTTTGCTTTGCCTTGATTTTCAAAAGGATTTCGATACGGTAGAATGGTCCTTTGTTCAGGAAACGCTTTCCCTCTTCAAAAGAAAAAAGAAAGCTGTGTGCTGAATAATGGCTTTTCGACTGACTACTTCACGATATCTAGAGGTGTAAGGCAAGGCTGCCCAATATCCCCCTGTTTCTCCTCGCTGCTGAGGTTCTAGCCATCAAGATAAGACAAGACAATAGGGTTAAGGGCATCAATATTTTCGGAACAGAATTTAAGCTGAGCCAGTTCGCTCATGACACCTCAGCTTTTTTAGATAGTCTGACTTCCAGTGAAAACTTTGTTGAAACCCTAAATGATTATGAGAAAATATCTGGCTTGAAATTCTTCTAAAACTAAAGCAATATGGTTGGGTCCATGGAGGAACAAAAAAGCCAAGCCCTTAGCTTTTAAATGGACGAAAGATCCTAGTATATGTTTCTTACAATGAGGAAGAAAATGCAAAAAGAAATTTTGCAAAGAAAGTTCAAAATCTGAACACTATTCTCGATATCTTGACTTCCCAAAATCTGACCACTTTTGGTGGATGTGATATTAAAATGCTTAGGTATAAGTCATCTGAAATATTCCACTTCAATGTGTCTCTTTTTACCTTTGTATGGTGCAAAAAGCCAGATAAAGTTAAAAGACAGGTTCCTTACCAGGATTACCAAGACGGAGGATGGCGAGTTCCCAACTTTGAAGTCATGTCTAAGGCTCTTAAGCTGGCCTGGATTGGGAGGTTTCTCTCTGTTCAACAGCCTCATGGAAAGGAAAACTGGAAAGTAATTCCGGAGTACTTCTTTGGGAAATTCGGCGGTCTAAATTTCCTCTTAAGATGTAACTATGATAAAAGATCCCTTAATCACGGAAGCATTCCTGCCTTTTATAAGGAAATGTTGCTTTCTTTTTTGGAACTCAAGAGCCTATATCATACCCAGCTTGGACAAGACTTGGCATTGTTTAATAACAAGGTGATTTTGATCGAAGGTAATACTCTTTTTTAAAAATTGGTATCGAAAAAGAGTAATATGCATTCAAGATCTCTTAAACAATGATGAGCACCCGCTATCTTGCCAGGAGTTTCAACATAAATACAATATTAAATGTAATTTTCTCCAGTATTTTCAAGTAGTCTCTGCAATACCAAAACAACTCCTGGAAAAAGCCCGGGAGGTTGCTATTGATAAACGACAACTTTTAGTCGGTGAGACTGTGTTCAATCTTTCGTCCACTGTTATAATTGATTTATTAAGATTAAAATGTAAAGATTATTATTGGCTTTTAATCAGGAGCACCCCCGAAGAAATTAAAGCAGCTAGTAAGTGGCAACAGGATCTTTCCCTAAACGATTTCTCGTTGAAGGCCTATTTTAAGCAACTGATGAAAATTTGCAAGGAAAACAAGATCAAATAATTTTATTTCAAGCTTTTACATAGAGTAGTTGTTTCAAAGAAAGAATTGTGTTACTTTGGAGTGAGAAAAAAGATCCTAATTGTAATTATTGTGGTCAAGTAGATTCTATTAAACATACCTTCATTGAATGCCATCATACCAAAGCTTTTTTCCAAAGTGTTCTGGCAAATTTCAATGAAGAGCATTTTACTACTTTCACGTTATGTGATATAAAAATGATCTTTGGCAAAACGCTACCAACAAGACCTCTGCCCTGTAAGATTACTCGAAAATTGAATTGTATCCTATACGCCAAGTACTATCTGTATAATAAAAAATGTAACAAAAAGGAGTTAGATCTCTGTGAATTTGTATGTAAACTTAATTATAAATATTGTATCGAGAAATTGGTCTAAGTCTATACGTCACTTCTGCTTAGTGTTTAAAAATGCATTGTTATGTATGTAAGTATGTAGCACTAATTGTTTTCTTTTGTCCAACTCTAAACAATGAATTAGCTAATGTCTGACTGGTTGTCAGCTAACAAGTTGACTTTCAACATAAAAAAAAATCGAACTATGTGATATTTCACCCTCACCAAACAAGGGGTGCAATCAATTTTAGTCTTAAAATATTTTATCATGAGTACAATGTGTTTAAACACCTTGAATGCAAAACCTTGGGGTGTTAATCGACAATAATCTGTCTTGGAAAAATCATGTTGACTACATTGCACTAAAAATAAGCAAACCAGTTGGCATTAGCGACCTTAAGCATGCTCGACGATTACGAGAACGACTACGACAGTGACGAAGAAGTGTTAAAGAGACTGGAGCGAGAACGTCGTTGTTGGCGGGAAAAATAAGACTTAAGCATCCTGCCCGAAGACGACAACGACATCTCCATATTTTTTTTTTCTTCGGAGAGTTCTTGTTTACCCTATGGCATCTTTTAAAGAAATTCGTGCGTCTCTTGTTATGGGTTATGCCGAAGACATGGTGGATGACGATGAGTTTCTTCTTTTTTACGACTTTCATGGTTCAAAAAATCCCGATTTTCCATACGCTTCCTACCCACCGTTTGATCTTCAAGATATGGAAGACTCTGAATGTCTCGCCGAGTTTCGAGTGCACAAGCGACACATTCCTGTGCTAGCTGATGCGCTGCAAATTCCACCTACCTTCCATTGTCGACAGCGTTCTGTGTGCGAAGGGATCGAAGGATTGTGCATGTTGCTAAGGCGCATTTCGTATCCTTGTAGATACGGGGATATGATTCAGCGTTTCGCACGACCAGTGCCCGTTCTGAGCATGATTACCAACACTGTGCTTGACTATATTTACGACCTTCACAGGCACAGAATTACCCATTGGAACAACGCCGTCATGAGCCCACCCCAGCTACAAGTCGACGCTGATGCCATATCAGAGTGCGGGGCTCCACTGGAAAATTGTTTCGGCTTCATCGATGGCACCGTGCGTCCAATATGTCGCCCTGGGCAAAACCAGAGAGTGGTTTATAATGGCCACAAAAGGGTACATGCCCTGAAGTTTCAATCAGTGGCCCTTCCAAACGGCATAATTGGAAACATGTATGGACCCGTGGGTAAGAAAGTTAACTTTCTTACCCTGATCTTTTACTTTTTATCACCTTTTCAGAAAAAAAGAAGTCAGTGCGCAAAGGAGAGTTAACAACCCACCAATAGGGACACACTACTACCAATCCCCTATTAAACAGCGCCCCATATTAGGTGGCCAGTGTTATCAAAGGTCATCAAGTTCGGATCGCAGCTTTTTTTTGCCAACCCCCCATTGAGAGGCTACAAGTCACTGGTGTTAAACTGCACGTTGAACTATCCTTCCACAACAGGAAGCATAATAATTGTAGTTTTTACAGCAATAGGGGATAAAAGGAATGTGGTAACTAAATAACCTTACTTCTCTCAAGAGAAAATAGTAATTATAATAACAATGCATCAGCCATTTTAAAATTGTTGTAATCTTGTTTATTTCAGAAGGGAAAAGACATGATGCTGGTATGCTGGCAGAATCAAGCTTTTTGCAGGATCTGCAGAGATGTGCAATTTCCCCCACTGGCCACCCAATGTGCTTGTATGGTGACCCGGTCTACCCACTGAGGGTCCATCTACAAGGCCCTTTCAAATATGCCATTTTAACCCCTCAAATGCAGGAATTCAATGGTGCAATGAATGTAGTTAGGATATCTGTGGAGTGGCTGTTTGGTGATATCATCAACTATTTCAGATTTATAGACTTCAAAAAGAACTTGAAAATTGGGCTCAGTAGTGTTGGCAAAATGTACGTTGTCTGTGCTATTTTGCGCAATGCATTAACCTGTCTCTATGGCAACCAAACTTCTACATTTTTTGGAGTACACCCACCTAATCTGCAAGATTACTTTATGTAATTCTAAGTTTAAAAAGACTACATTGTAATTCGGTGCAAGGCTAAGAGGGATTTTAAGGATTGTTAACTCCCCCTGTCCTCCCCCAATCCTATCCTCTGAAAAGTGGCATGTACCAAAACACAAATCAAGTGAGAAAAGACACATACTCATCAATCTTGTTGTATTTGTAGAACAGAGAATGCAAAGCTAGCACAAATATTTTGTAAACTCTTAAGTCAGACAAATTGAACTGTGTAATATCTTACAACTAGCGAAAATTGACGTAACATTTCGTGATATGACAAAAATGAAGTAATATTTTTCCCATAGGTTTTTTATCTTCACAGCAATAAATTTCTTATAACATTACAACGCTTAGTTTTAAATCATGTCGACTAGCAGTTCAAAAACAAAAAAAGAGAATTGAGCAGTTACCTGTAGATGTGTTAGAGACAATCAAAACAATGTCATTGATAGAATAAAATATGAAAATGTTTAATTAACGAACACAACCTAACAGTGCGAATACAGTTGGGTTGAAAAGCAGCCTCTGAGATGAAGACAAGTAATCTGTGTTAGAAAAAAAAATCATTTTTTCACATTTGTTTCCAAAAAGGCCATTAGTGCTTGGGTTTGTTGCTGCTGCTGGTTCAAAAACATTGCTTGTAGGTCCTGCATTTGTTGCTGTTGTTGCTGTTGTTGTTTCATCAAAGCAACCATTACTTCATTCTGCTGCTGTAATGCTCTATTTTGCCGTTCATTCTTCTCTCGTTCCCGTTTGTCAGCAGCCTCTTGTTCCTTTGTCCGCACTGCTAGCTTTTCTTGTTTGAATGCATACTCCTTGGACAATTTCTCTTCAAAATACTGAAACAGTTCATTTGAGCTCCTCCTGTTCTTTTTTCTCTTCACACCACTAGAATCACCACTTCCTTCTTCTTTTCTCTTCGCAGTTTGGGACATCCTCTCCATTGCCTGCTTGCGTATATCTTCAGCTGAAATGTTCTCATTTTCTTCTTTCTTTTTCTTGTCTCCCACTCCTAACTCTAAACGCTGTTTGGCATCTCTCTCCTTTTCTAAGATCTCTTCCAAAAGAATATCCAGTTCGGCTTGAATCACTTCAATTCCACTAGCACCTTCTTCATACTTTAGTTGATTTGCCTTTTTTGTGATCAAATGAGTGTATCGATCTCGCAATGATCTGGGAGTCAACCTGAATTTTAATTCTGTAATAGCATTTAAGTGTTGTGCCACCTGTTCCCAAGCTCTGCCTCTTTCGATACTTCTCAATTTATGTTGGTATGGCTCTGTAACTAAAACTTCACGGCAAAAGAGAACATCATGATCTTTTGACCATAAAAAGTTGGTGGCCCTAAAAACACAACAAAAAAAGGTTGTTACATATGTGCAAAAACCCCTTGCTAACATTTTAAGTCAGAGGATGAATTCCTTTCAAACTATCTGGATCAAGATCAACGATCCAGGATTGCTTGGATCATGGTGCATCAAAGGAAACCAATGGATCTACTCTGAGAAATGATTGAACGGTTCCATTTGATGCTCCATGATCTGACTGACCTTGGATCATTGTTCTGGATCATACCAAAGAAATGCTGCCTAAAATGTAAATTGGTGCCTACTGTGTAACCAATCAACAAAAAAGTCAATAAATTACATTTACAAACAACTGAAAATATAAATCTTTAATTTCACAGCGAAAATTTCTGATAAGTTTAAAGCACTTACAGATTTAGAAAAGAGAACAGGAAATTTCGGACTATAGGAATTCCTCGACAGAAAGCAATTCATTGACTTAAATAAAAACTACATTCTCCTGCAGATATAGACGTAGCGTTTCCAAAGTAGTCTCTTTTAATAGTTTGTGGCTTAACCATTAAAAATCCGATACAACATATGACTGTGAGAAACGAAATCATTCACTAAAAGAGCAATAAGAAAATCATCGACTAAACTATGCAATTTCACAAAGGAGACAAGTAACAAAAGCTTGATTTACTCACTTAGGTTTTCCAGCTCCCTCGGCTGCCATCACCTCTTCAGAAGTAGAAACAAACAAGCTTGTATTTAATGATAACTTCAACCCAAACCGCTTAAATTCACACATTTGCTTCTACGAATATTTAATGATACATTAAGCAATTAAATGCTTTGGAATAATATGCTATTTGGCTATAAACTCAAAGGAAAAACTTACGTTCTCACGAAAACGACTTCGCTGCACTTCTCTCGTCGTCGACGAAAGCACGAGGACGAAAACAAACTTACAAGCATGTGCAGTTTGTCCTTAATCGAAAATTTCACTACCAGTCGTCCTCGTTCTCGTAATCATCGAGCATGCTTAAGGTCGCTAATATTTCACGTCTACGACATTTTCTCCTGACTAATATTCTTCAGAACTTTCATCCGCTCCGCTACTGGAATATAGGCGCCTATGGTCCCGTAGCGCAACAGATAAAAGTGCCCTGTTTCTTCACAAAAATGATCAGAACCCTTCAACTTTTTATCTAGCCTCCTCCGCAGCCTCCAATCACACAATCTTTCCTCTCCAATGAACGTCTGCCGAAACAAGCGGCACATTCCTTCCCAATGTTAGCAAAGATCAGCCGCAGTCCATGTGTGTAATAAAAGGCCTAAAATGCTCCCTTGAGACTCCTGCCTGCGAACGCAGGCGTATTTCCGGCTGTCGTTTGTCTCTCCTGAAAGGACCGCCGGAATTACGTGGTGAGACGATTTATTTCAACCCCCCCGTCACAACTACCTTGGGGGGGGGGGACTGGGACAAAAAAAAAGAAGAAAGAAAAACATGGCGTAGGTGTGTTTGCCGTTTTGCCACGCCTTGAAATAGTTAATAGTTTGCCGGAAAGAGTAACCATAGTGGTCCTTCGAGAGCCGGATACGGTAAATAGGATCGGCATTGGATTGTAGAAGTACAGAGACGAAATATGGCTGAGAAGTCACCGAAATCACCGGAGGAATTGTCAGTGGAGCCACTCGCAACACGTGAACGGAATTTGCCAAGGCACTTGAGCGATTACATGGACGTTTCCAGTCAAAACAGCCTCCAAACAGTAAAGAACAGGAGGAAAACGATGAGATCTAATCTGACAAAGAAGATAAATGCCGTAAACGCATGGAGGAACAAAAAACCGTAAGTTAATTGAGCTTGCACTTAATACACAATGTAGTCGAGCATGGGATCAGTTGATTGATAACCACAAAGAATTTCAAACGCTGTGCAGTGATGACCAGGAACTGCAGGATGCAGACACGTGGTTGTTAGAATCCCAAGCAATTGCAGAGGAGCTTATTTGTAAAGCTGTTGAGTATCAAGAGAACAAAATGGATAGCAGTGCATCTGAGTTCAGTGTTTGTGTGGAAGCCAAAAGGCCCAAAAAGGTAGATCATACCGAAATTACTTCAGTATCTTGTGTTGGTGACCAGAGTGGTTAGAAGAGTAGTAGTAAAATGAGCAAGACAACTTCGTGCTCATCCAGAAATCGTGCATAAATGGCTGCATGGGAAGCAGATCTAGCAAAACTGAAAGTGGAGCAACTGAAGGAAAAAGCTCAATTGGAAGCTGACATTGCAGCACAGAAAGCTCAACTGGATGCGCAGCTGGTGATCAAGGAGTGGAACAGGAAGCTGATAGGAAGGAAAAGGAGGCGTTACTTCTCAAAGAAGAGGCTGATGAAGACGATATCGTTGAACGTATGACTTTGAGGACTGATACCTCAGTAGCACAGGAAACAAGAGACAAGGTGACAGTTAAGCCAAGACTCGAAATCAAGGATGTAAAACCGTTTGAGGCAGATGATGTGTTCACGACACAGAAAGTAAATGAATAGCTGGTGAAAGTGGAACCTAAGGGGGAACCAGATGACCCGGAACAAAAAGCTGACGCTCCCAAACTCAATTTACCTGTGTTTGACGGAGACCCTTGTGATTGGCCAAATTAGTTTGGAATGTTCAAAGCATTGGTACATGATCAGCAACTGTCCAAAACACAAAAGATGGTCTATCTGAAAGCATCACTCAAAGGAGCAGCAGAGAAAGCCATTGCAGGAATGTTTTTTGATGGGGTAATGTACAATGAGGCTATCAAGGAGTTGACTGACCGGTTCGGAAACGCAGTACTTATTTCGAAATCCTTGATTAACAAGCTTCTGGAGATGCCGGCACTTAAAGATGGAAGTGTCTCAAGTCTGAGGTCATTTGTTGACAACTTGCATAACATTGTAAGAACACTGAAATCTCATGGTCATGGAGCAGACTTGAAAGCAGCATCCAATATGCAGCAAGTCATCGGTAGATTGCCCTCTCCAATCGCTGAAAGGTGGGGCAGACGAAAGCTGGAGCTACAACCCAAGGAGATGGACCTCACAGATCTCGATAAGTGGCTGGAAACAGAAGTCCCAATCAAACAGATGGCAATTGGTTGTGCCACTACGACAGAAACCCCCAAACGAGATAGTGGGAGGTCCCAGAAATTAAATCCGAGTAGATCGAAGTGGTTTAGGAAACAGAATGATGCATCGAATAACACATTCACCACTTCAAGAGCCAAGGTGGAATGTTTCATTTGTAAGGGAGAGCATGGAGTGACTTTGTGTGAAACTTGGAAGAAAGCAACTGTGAATGAGAGATGGGATTTAGCGAAGAAATTCAGCTTATGCTTTAGATGCCTTAAAAAGAATCATCCGATTGAACGTTGTTCGCTGAAAGGGACATGTCCAGTAGAAGGGTGTAAACAGATGCATCATTCACAGCTCCACACAGCCGTAGAAGCACCAAGATTGACCCAATCATCTGAGACCTTCCAGCCCTCTGAAGCTGCTGTAGATGATACACCAACAAACGGAATGCCCACAACTTATGCAACTTGTGGTTGAGAAACCCCTAAGTAAGCCACACCCTGGCAGGGTTGCCTTGCAGATGGTACCTGTACTCCTGGAAGGAAGGAATGGAATTAAGATTAAAGCAAATGCCTTCCTGGATGGAGGTTCTGGGTCATCGTACCTAAGAGAGGAAATAGCAGACATGCTTAGTCTGGAAGCTGAACGTCGACCAGTTCGTGTGTCTGTCTTTGGACCAAAGTCATTGGTAACAGAGAGTAAAACTGTGACTGTGCAAATAGAGAGTATTAATGGTCGCACTAAGAAGGAGGTTTATTTGTGGACCCTCCAAACATATGTGAGATGAAAGCAGTAGCCTGGTGTGACAGTGCAAAAGAACTTTGTGATCTCGAGATATGAAGCCAGTTGCGCACGGAGATGTTGACATACTTATTGGGAGTGATTATTACGAGGAGCTGCTCCTGCTGCTTGAACACCACCTGGGGAAACCAGGGGAGCCTGTGGGTGTGAAGACACGGCTGGGATGGACAATTGTCGGACGTGCTCCAGGAGAACCGAAGGAGTGCCAGGATCCCAGCCACACTCAAACGTTTCAAGTAATCACTACTCTAGAATTGCGTGCTGATGAGCTGATGCCGAAAATGTGGGACGAAGAGGTGGTGGGCTTTGCAGATAGAAACAAGCCTTTAACACCAGAAGAAATGCTCGCTGCACGGAAGGTGTCGGAGTCAAGGCGTCATACTGATGGACGATATGAAGTGGCGATCCCGTGGATAGATGATGCACCAGCTTTACCCTGCAACAGGAAGCTTGCTGAAGATCGACTCTATTCTCTTGAGAAACAGCTCATGCGAAGGCCAGAGGTTGCTGAGAAATACTGCCAGGTCATGGAGGCGAATGAAGCAAAGGGCTACATTCGGAAGTTGGAGCCAGGAGAAATTGGTGATAAGCCTGGCTGGTATCTGCCTCACTTTCCTGCCGTGCAAGAGGATAAAGAGACTACTAAAGGGAGGATAGTGTATGACTCAGCTGCAAGATATGGAGGACTCAGCCTTAATGATACCATGTTGCCTGGACCAAAGCTGCAACATGACATTTTTGATGTGTTGCTGCGTTTTCGCAGTAATCCTGTAGCCCTGGTTGCAGACTTGACTGAAATGTTTTCACAAATTACTATGGCAAAGGTAGGCAGTATCATCGTTTGTTATAGAGAGGATTGGATCTTTCAAGACCACCTGATGTCTGTGAAGCGATAAGACTTATGGTGACCGCGCCTCACCATACCTCGCACAGTACAATATACGACAACATGCAGAGGACAACAAAGAGAACTACCCGTTAGCAGTTGCCATCACCCTTTTAAAGATGTATATGGATGATATCCTGACCTCACTGGAAACAGGCGATGAAGCAGTTAAGGCTCGTGATCAGCTTACCGAGTTATTTGGCAAGGCAGGTTTTAAAATAGGGCACTGGTGTAGCAACAGGCCTAAAGTGCTGGAAGATGTGCCGTTTGAAGATCGGGTAGCAAATGTTGACATCAAGGAGTCCGAACTACCGTGTTTGAAAGCCCTTGGTGTCCAGTGGAATGCAGGGACAGATATGAATTCCCCAGGACATTGTGTACACCAAGCGAGGTTTCTTGAAGAAAGTTGTGATGTTGTTTGACCCACTGCAAATGTTAGCGCCTTTCACAATCAGAGCCAGGATTGCCATGCAAGAAACCTGGTTACTTCGATTGGACTGGGACGACTAGATGCTACCGGGTGTCCAAGAAAAACGTTGTCAATGCATCCATTCATACTATGACAGATGCTTCACAGTTGGCATTTGCAGCAGTCAGTTATGCGCGCTATGAATATGAAGATGGAGACATCTGTGCGATTTGTTGTGGCAAAGGCAAGAGTTTCACCTACAAAAGCGATATGTATTCCTAGGCTAGAGCTAATGGCTGTAGTGTTAGGACTGAGACTGTCGAGAAGGGTTTCAGAATTGTTACAGATCCCTCATGAGAACTGCACGTTCTGGACGGACAGTGAGGATGTCATTTGCTGGATTCAGGGACAGTCCAGGAAGTACAAGACCTTCGTTGTGAACAGAATATCAGAAATCCATCAGAAATTGGACCCCAAACAGTGGCGCTATGTGCCAACTAGCCTTAATTGTGCAGACGATGCAACACGTGGCCTAGACGCTAAGGAGCTGACGATTGATCACCGTTGGTTCAGCGGACCGGCATTCTTATACGGGAACAAGGACAACTGGCCTCAGAGAAAACGTGTGAGAGAAAAGGAACGTTCCGAAGGTTGCCTAGCAGAAATAACCAAGGCAAAGATCACCTTTGCAGCAGATGTTTCATGGCCATGGATGGATCCACTGAAGTACTCCAGTTGGCCCAAGCTGATAAAGAGTCACAGCATGGCTGAGGCGATTTATAGCCAACTTACTAGCCAAGGACAAGACGGCTGAAAAACTGTGTGGTGTCGAGGCGTGCGGAGAAGTTGCATTGACCCCGGCAGAACTGGATGGTGCAGGAAAGTTCTCGATTAAACAAGCACAAAGATTTGGACGGACGAAAAGAAGTCAGCCAGCAGAGCCATCTGAAAGCACTGACCCCTACGACTGATGAACTGGGTATCTTACGAGTTGGGGGATGACTGACCGGGCAGACTTCCAGGGTGTCAAGCGCTTTAGGGGACCAAAAATATAGGAATATAGGGCTCAACGACCTGAAAATATAGGACAAAACCCACCCAGACTGCAAAAATATAGGACCAATCTGACGGTAACTTATAGGCCCAACGTAAGGTTCTTTAGTTTTGACACTCTAGATGTACGGGTTTAATATGTTGCCAAATTGAAAGTCACACCCTGGTCACTTCTCCTATGATGCCGCTCACCCCATGATTCTACCCAAGAAACATCATGTCACTCGACTTATTGTGGCCCATGTCCATAGCCGTTGTTGCCATGCGGGAGTGAACCATGTGCTAGCACAAGTACGACATCATTACTGGATCATAGTTGGTCGGCAAGAAGTGAACAATTGGGACAGAGAATGTAAGATCTGTGAGAGACGACGTGCGAAACCTGCGGTACAAATCATGGCACCACTCCCAGCGTCAAGACTTGGGACAACAATGAGAGCATTCGCAAGATGCTGTGTTGATTATGCCGGACCCTTGATAACCAAGATAACACGAAGAGTATCTGCCAAAAGATATGTGCCTATTTACATGTTCCGCAACCAGAGCAGTACATTTGGAGATAGCATTGTCACTGAGTACCACAGATTTTCTGAATGCATTCAACCGAATGGTGGCTACGAGGGGACGACCTGAAAAAGTTCTGGAAGCGATGGAGAGAGGAGTTCTTGGCAACGCTTAACACTCGGAAGAAGTGGAGAGAGGCGAAGAACAACTTACAAGTTGGAGATGTTGTACTGGTTGTTGACCAGAATGCACCGCGCGGTCAGTGGCATCTGGGACAAGTTGACGAAGTATTCCCAGGACAAGATGGACAAGTATGTGTTGTCCATGTGACCACCAGAGGACACAAGTTTATCTGCCCAATAGCCCGCCTGTGTTCATTGAATGTTACAGCTAATCCAGCGAAGATGCAATAGAGAGAAGAGGCGGGAACCCGGACCCGCTCTTAGGGGGAGGGGAGGATGGTGAGATGGGCTAGCACTAGTTTCCATCGCTCAAACTGACAGTCCCTTTTACTTCGAGTTACATGAAGTGAAATCTACTTCAAACTTAAGATAAAGTTAGAAGAAAAATTCAGAAGAGTAACTGTGTTGAACTCGGATCTCTTGCTTCGTGGTAACACCGACATCCAATACACTAACGAGGCAAGTTGCTGGAAACAGCCAATTTTTTAAAACAATTAAATAGAAGTACCATCACAATAACTTAAAGCTAATCATTTTCTAGTCGGTGCTTAGACTTAAATGCTATAGATTAGCGCGGAGCTCAGAAGCGTGGTTTTTTGTCGAACTGGAGTTCTATTCTACCAGTTTTCTATCCAACAAGTCGTTCTCTTGACCACGATAGGCTGGTCGCTAAACATAAGAACATTCCATCATATAATTCTCAGGAGATGTCCAACATCATTTTGAGCGATGGAAACAAGTGCCCACTAGTGAGACGATTGATTTGAAACCCCCAGGCGCAACTGCCCTGGGAGGGACTGGGACAAAGGAAAAAAAGAAGAAAGAAAAACATGGCTTAGGTGTGTTTGCCGTTTTGCCTCGCCTTGAAATAGTTAATAGTTTGCCAGAAAGAGTAACCATTACGTCTAGAGAGACTCCTTTCAGATTTATTTTTCCCGCGAATTCCAAATTATTCCAACTCACGACCTTATGTAATGGATGTTACTCCGAAAAAAATTATTGGAAACAAGTGTTTCCTCTGTAGTTTCATTCTAATCCCTACTGCATGAATACGAGCGTTTGGCAACAGTTCCGTGGACATACCGGGCCTGATCAGAAATCGACTTTAAGTGGTCTTCCTTGAGCGACACGTTCATCTGTTCCCAATGTTATTACCAGTTACTTCACTTTAAAAAAATAAAGCAGACCTGCCACAGTTCCAGAGGAAATACAGGAGAAATACAAGAAAGCTGTAATAACGAAGCGAGTACGGCGAGATTCAACTGAAACGGAGGATGTTACTGCAACGATTGCACCTGTAACTCTGCACGCACCGCAGCAAAATCATTGAACTGTCACCTTCCCTACCACTTCTATTTCTTCAGAAGAAGACAATGGCAAAAGTTCTGCATTATTGGAAGGTTCCTTAAGTCAATCAGGGACTATTTCACCAAGCGCCGACCGCCACTAAAAGATGAAACCGGTTTGTTTATCGTACCTTCACCTAAGTCCAAAGTACACTTCCAGGATTGGGAAATGAGCTCTGATTGGACTACCCAAATCGTCACTCGTCGTCGGGGAGGAAAGATTGCGTGACGAGCCAAAAGAGCGTCTGCGAAGGAGGCTATTTATTATCGGGACTGTGCCATTTTTCCTGTCGTGTAAATGTGCCCTAATGCATACCTTTTGAAACAACCGAATTGACATTATGCTTTTACAGGCATTCCTTTTCATGTGAATGATATGACATTACATCCTCATCCACAACTAAATTGATTTAAAAAAGCACTTTATTCTTGTATTTAAATTGTGCAACCCTGTAATGAGCCAACACACATTCTTACAGAAGAGTTGTGATTGATGGAATCTGCAGGGATGGCAGAGCTGGGGGAGGGCCTTAGCCCCCCTACTTTTAAGGCAAAACAAATATTCATAAATGAAAAATGACAACATAATAAAACAAGAAAAAGAAAAGAAAAAACAACCATTAAGAATTTTGCATCGTAATGTAAAAACAAGCAATTTTACGCCAGTGATTTTTAACATTTCCCCAGCAGGCTACACACGTCAAGCTTTTATCAAGTTAAAAAGTCTCGGCATTATCGGATGTGAGAACTGAAAATACATGTGATTTTATACTTGATTCAGATTTATTTTTTGACGAAATATCTCTTGGAGAATGCTGAAAATAGCATTTCCGAGACTCCTCGCGACCCCTCTAGAGGCTCGCGCCTTCAGCGCTCGCTTCTGTGAACATCACCTTAAAAATTCTATTTTTTAGCCCCCCCAACAAATTACACACTTTTAGCCCCCCCCCAAACAAAATTACGCTCCACCGTCCCTGATCTGTGCATATGACAGGTGACTTTGCGTGGATCCACTCATTTTCTCTCTCAACTTTAAACAAGAACCATGTCTTTGCCACATGAAGGACCAAGTGGATTATCTTTTGAAGATGTGTGCCTCTGTGAATCACAAGATGCCTTCACAATTGAGTGGGGCGACAAAGACCAGCTGCGCAAAGAGGCTACGGACAACTTAGAGCAGCGAGGTGGAGCCTTCAATTAAGACATGGAGAGGATGGGTGTGTGCGACCTTTTATGTTCAGCTCCGACAGCCTCAAGCTCTCTTCCCTGGTGGTGATGTGGGAGGCACCATCAAAGGAGCCCTCACTCGTGCCATCGAACAACAGCCGGCAGCTGACGCCGACATACTCCAGGACGATTACTACCTTCTGATCAATTTTCAATGGGACTAGTTCAATAAACTTTATTAATCTGCACGACTGACTGTGGGTGAGTAGCCACGGTAGACTTGCCCGCTCGTGCCATGATGCAGGACATGACCTGCCACTTGAATTCTTATGATTCATTCCAGCTGAACGACACGTTCCAACTGCAAGTGACCATCGCAAGGCATCCCGGACATGGTGCAGGCCACGGCAAACGCTTGAATTGGGGAAGCATGTCGGCCAAGCAATTCCTCAAACAGAAACAATGCATGATGTACTAGGTTTCAGTATTGTTCCACTGTACTGGGTGTACTCACAGCATAAATGAAAGCGAGGAAGTCTGTCCATGCATTTCTTGGCACTTCACTATCAGGTCCCCTCTCAGCCCATGAAATATGAAAGACTAACTTTACCCTTCTCTCTACCCAAATGCATTGCATGCCAGGGAAAATTAGCCAAGTATCAAAAATGTGTTTTCTCTTCAATTATTTTTCTCTTCAATTCAGGTGCACATTGTTTTTCACAGGAACAAAAGCATTAAACAATGAACTGTTGTTAAAATACAGAACAAAAGAGCACAGCCAGTGCAGTGGTTACTTTGAGCCACTACCATAGAGTTTATTCCAATCGGTGTACAAATCAAGATCTTTCTCAGAAACACTGGCACGGACTTGGTTTAAAGCTGCATCAAAGTCCTTGAAGACAATAGGACGAACCTGAGAACCACAAAGCAGTAAAAATTAAGATCAAGGTCAAGTGTGTGTACTAACTGGGCAATGCCATGTATCAACTGTGTCAAAATGTTTCTTGACAATCTTGCTGTTGATCTGTGCAACACGCTGAGAGCTTCTCTTTACGAAGTTTTCTGCCCCTCTTTCATTGAACAGGGTCATGGTACATTTCCTAATTTAAGCGAGATGTTCAATCTGGCAAATCAATTCAGGACTTTGAAATGATCGATTTTATTTGTTTTTGCTCCTAATATGGCTCAGTTTGAAGCTAACTTACAAAAAGCAGTCTATTAACGTTTTTCAGTCTTGTGTCTATCAGCAGACTTTATCTGATTGCATCTAACATGTACCTGATCAGCATCAATACACTGAATATCAGCAATGCTTCGTATTGGTCCAAGAGCCGCCTCTCGACACAGGTTTGCCATATCTGAGCCTGAATAACCTGATGAAAAACATTTCACATAGTGGAATGAAATTGCTACTGCGACACGATCACAAACAGAAGTGAAAGAGGAACCGACACACATTTCTATGGTTCATAGAACCACGCGCAATGTTAGAAGAACACGAGAAGAATTCATAGTCATGAGCTGCAGGCCTACAAATCCTTGGAAATGTGTAGTCTATTGCTTTAATTGCTTCAATCTATATATTAACTCAGAAAAAGCGCAAAATGTCACAAATTTCTGGGACAATGAAGTATATCTGATTGACCACTCAGAGTGCACACATTGATTTGGTTACCATATAAAACATTCCATAACCTTTTCCCCTTTGGCCAAGGAAAAGTATAATTTTCACTCCCACTCTCTATTTTCCCAAGTCACGAAATTCCCATACATGCGTGAGCTTGAAATTCTTCAGTCATTCACCTTTGAACCTCGATTTAATTTTATCTTGAATTTTTCATCAACTGTATTTTTGTTTTGGATTCCCGGCAGCATTTGAAGTTGCGCTGCTATGACTTGGAGTTGTGCAACTCAGTCACTGCTGGGAAAACAAGTATTAAATTACCTCATGTGATTGGGATACCAAAACAGAACATTTTCAACTGTATGTGACCCGGCGTCATCACGCCTTGTCCGTAATTGCCTTGTCTAGATGGAGCTGTAAGACTTCAGTTAAAGGGAACACCAAATAACTTCGACTTTTGCGTTAACAAGCGTGTGTTCTGGCCATAAACACGGGAAACCAAGGCACGAGAAATTATAACTGCTTGTCAATTAATTAACCGACAGTGTTGACGCAATACACGTAATTGCTAATTTTATGGTACATAACCAACTGTAATCAGACAAGTTAATGCATTAAATCCAATGGCACGAAAACACGCGGGCAAGCTGAAACTGTAAATTTTTGCTGAAGACGACAATATAAAATCAAATAAAGCTATGATCCTCGAAGTCATGGATGCAATTTTAACAATTGCGTAGAGAAGCCTGAAAAAATTCAGGACTTCAACGGGGTTTGAACCCGTGACCTCGCGATGCCGATGCGACGCTCTAACCAACTGAGCTACGAAGCCACTGATGTTGGGAGCTGGTCATTTGTGGGTTCAAATGTTCCCGTGATGAATGAATCAACATATGAAATGATATATGAAATGAATCATATATTGAACTGCGGATATGAAATCAAATGAAGCTATGGTAACTGAGCACAGAACTGTGAAATACTCTATTCAGCAGACATCTCAGGCCAAATGTCAAAGCACTGTGGAAATGGATTTTCAACATAATAAATTTGTTGGGTAACCAGCTCGCCTGTACTAAAGCTTTTAAATTTAAGAGTCACAACAAAGTCTGCATCTCCATTGTTAACGTTGCTTTGCCATACAGAAGCAAGTTTACCCACTTTATAACATAGAGGCCAAAATTGCTGAATGCTGATTGACTAATGAAGGGAGTGGTTTTCATTAATTTTGCTTCTGAAGAGGACAAACATTACTAGATCCCAGACAGGTTGAGCAGACGTTCAATGCAGGGGAGAGATTGTGTGACGAGCCCAAAGTAGGTCTGTGCAGGAAGGTAAGAGCAGTAGGATGTCGATAAAATTCCTAATTTTATACCTTGAGTTTGTTGAACAATATACTTGATATCCTGTTCACAGAGAATGAACTTTTGTTGTGACAACAAAGAGGAGATTATTTGTTCCCGAGCACCAGCATCAGGCAATGGAATGTACAGTCTTTTCACCAACCGCCGACGAGCAGCCTCGTCAATTTCTTGTGGCCTGTGGAAAGGAAAACCAAAATTAATAATACCATCTATTCTAACTGTGGATGTAGATGAAAGGCACACGCTCTTATGACAGAAAACAGCGGG